>VWZV01005850.1:309983-371270 GCA_013397155.1 Irena cyanogastra | reverse complement strand
CCCCGTCCCATCCCATCCCACCGTCATTCTTCCTCTGTAAAACCACTAAGGTCTACAGCATCACTCTGATTTACACTGCTCCCTCTGATTATGCTGCTCTGGGGAAAGAGGAGCTGGATTTCCTGATGGCAAAGAGAGAGGGGATGTGCGAAAAGCAGGATGTACTCCCCATCCTTTGGGATTGTGTACGTGTTTGGAGTTCTTGTGGTGCATGTTGTGTTTTCCAAGCTAATTTTGCAGTACAGTATCCCATAAAATGAAGATTCATGTGACTCATTTCCTTGCAAATCAAAGAGGAATTATGACCAGAGATGGGAAATAAAATGCAGTCAAAACTCTTTCTGCCATATGATACAAATAGGAGTACAACACTCACGTTTAATTTGAATATACCAGATTAGTTTATCAAAAATAATATTGGTGTATAAGAAAGTCTAGAAAGAGTCCTTGATTTTGCCTTTTGAAAACTGAGTATTTTAATTTTAGCTTCAACATGAAATAAAACCCCCGCATCCTGAAAATGAACTGAGCAGTTCATGTTCGGTTAAGCATTTGATTTGAAAAATATGTATGCATAGGAACCATTACTTTGTTCTGCTCAGAAAACAAGAACGTTTTCCATTTGGGGTCTCTCCGTAAGTATTTTTGAAATGCGAAGGAGAAAATTTAGTCAGCAAATTCTCCTTCCATTTCCCTGCTGAAGAAAGCCTGTAACTAAAAATCTGATTTTCTCCAAGTGACAGTGCGGAATACAAGCTTTGTTGCACCCAGAACTAATNCCCTGCCTGGCAGTTTTGTTCACCTTGGCTTTTCTGCTGGTGAATCAGCTCTCTCCTTCTACAACAGTTTTCTATTTTATGTCTTTTCTTCTTGTTTTCCTCTGCACTTAAGTCCTTTCAAGTCTGCTGCATAGGTGATACTTCAAAATATGAAGCAGCTATGGACTAGAAGCAGAAACTAGTGTGTGAGAAAGAAGACAAGGTGGGAGTCAATCTAGGATCAACCCAGGCCATCTTCATCGTCTACTTTGTCCTTACCTTTTGTATACCCTCCTGTTTTGTCCCAATGTTTGTAGAGCTCCTTGTGCTTTGGACCCTGATCCTCCCTCCATATGTTGAAGTTGTGGGCTGATTTGTCCCTGCAGTCCAGAGAGCAGTAAGGGGTTAACAGCAGTGAGAGACCACCATAATCCTGTGGGAAGGAACAGGGTGTGACACCTAAAAGCAAGACCTGCATGGTCGGGGTCCTTGGTGGCTTGGAGGATCATAAAGTGTCTGTGAGAGAATAAAACTATCTCCCTTCGAGGAGNGAGTTCTTGTGGTGCATGTTGTGTTTTCCAAGCTAATTTTGCAGTACAGTATCCCATAAAATGAAGATTCATGTGACTCATTTCCTTGCAAATCAAAGAGGAATTATGACCAGAGATGGGAAATAAAATGCAGTCAAAACTCTTTCTGCCATATGATACAAATAGGAGTACAACACTCACGTTTAATTTGAATATACCAGATTAGTTTATCAAAAATAATATTGGTGTATAAGAAAGTCTAGAAAGAGTCCTTGATTTTGCCTTTTGAAAACTGAGTATTTTAATTTTAGCTTCAACATGAAATAAAACCCCCGCATCCTGAAAATGAACTGAGCAGTTCATGTTCGGTTAAGCATTTGATTTGAAAAATATGTATGCATAGGAACCATTACTTTGTTCTGCTCAGAAAACAAGAACGTTTTCCATTTGGGGTCTCTCCGTAAGTATTTTTGAAATGCGAAGGAGAAAATTTAGTCAGCAAATTCTCCTTCCATTTCCCTGCTGAAGAAAGCCTGTAACTAAAAATCTGATTTTCTCCAAGTGACAGTGCGGAATACAAGCTTTGTTGCACCCAGAACTAATTCTATGCCTTGTATTTTTGTCCACTGAATAATTTTGAATGTCAGTCACAGACTGAATTAGCTTAGGTCCCTGAAAATCTGCCTCATTGCAGCCTTCTTATTTCCATGCTCTCACCTAAAGAGTGTCACCCTCCTCGTGATTTTTCTGGGCTTTGCCTCTTTTGAGAGCTAACAGCTGCATCACTCTCCAAAGAGGGAGTTACATGCATCTATGCTGCTCTTCCAGCCCTGGCAAGCTAAATACATGATATTCTCAGTAATGCCTGGCCTATGATTTTGCTTCGTGGCTATTAATAGCTGTTAGTAGAGGAATCTAGTATGAGATTTCCACAACAGATGCATTATTTTGACTGTCATTTGGTTTATCTGTCTTCCTGACCTCTGTTGGCGTGGCAGCCTTTCAGGGGAGAGGGGAGAAGTTCAAACATGGCTGTTTGCTCTTTTTCCTGTACTGAAGAGGTGATGTTGCAGTGATTGGAGCCATCAGGTGGAGGCATCCAAACATTGTCCAAGGAAGATGGGCTGGCAGTTCCTTGCAAGTCCAAATCTAATTTGCAGAAGTTTAAAGGGACAATATTACAGTGGAATACACAGTAATTCTTACTGCAGGGGCTTCACACAGCAGGCAAGACTTTATCTGGTGTGATGGAGTGAAAGGTTCAAGAAGAGCATTTGACATGGTGGGTTCTTTGGATTTTTACGGACTCCTTGCCTATTCCACACTAGCCAGTCCTTCATGAGGATGTTTTCTTCTTTGCTTTTATAGGGCTGATGAAAAACAAATTTAAACCAAGACAACTACTGCTACAGTATTATCATGGTTCTTTCTGAAGTTAAACCACTGCCAAGTCTAAACACTCAACAATTCATAATGTGACCTTAGGGAAGAATGTGAAGCTTTTTGCAAGTGCTTTGTTTTGGTTTTATTTATCTTCCAGTCTCTGAGCATGTAATTTGGTGTGAGGATGCATTTTCAAATCTCTCTTTATTCCTGAAGGGAGAGAAAGAGAGTCAAGATCATTATGCAGTACTGTTATTCCAGGGTTTGAGGTTTTTAAGAAGTGCACATAGGATTTGTGTGAAGATTTGCAGCAAAGCTGCACAAGTGAGTAATTCACTGTTACACAGTATTTTCTCTTCTTTGTAGTTACTTGGGCTTCCAGATGTTGATGATGATGCATTTGAAGAATATAATGCAGATGTGGAAGAAGAGGAACCAGAAGCCGATCACCAGCAGATGGGTGTCAGTCAGCAGTGATTTTCTGAGAAGCTGTAAAAAAATTCGGAAGCCTTTGGTACCAGGTGGGGTCAGGTAGTCCCACATTAGTCTGTTTTGAATTAGCACATCACAAGGGGATATCTGGCTGCCAAGATGCAAGTTTTAAAAAAAGGGTTTGAAAAAAAAATAATAATCCGTGATGAGCTTTGCTAAGAAGTGACCTGAATTTTGCTCCTGCTTCAGTGGGTTTTCTATGGAATTGTCTTGGTAGCATTCTGCCGTTATCAGTCTAGAAGTAGTTTTGTCGCTGATTTGTCTCTTCGATTTGTGTTCAAGAGTAGTGTTTGCTGACATGAATGTAGAGTACTGAGAATGTAGGAAGCGTGTGGGGAGAGTGCCAAGTCCTCACCTGTGACCTTTCCAAGGAAACCAGCGCAGAGAGCAAACGCCACCTGCGCTTTTCTTTTTAGCTCAACAGCTATAGGTTTTTGACAAAGTACCAAACGTGGAGAGACTTCTCCTGAAAAACAGTAGTTCAGTAGTGGTTGGTGCTGCAGAAGTGCATATGAAGATGTAACAAAAATAATGGGAAGTAGGAAATCCAGGGGATGTGAGACTTACTGATGTCATTTCACTGACACCTGAGTTTCCAAGTGTTGAATTAATAACTGGGAGTAACCAGCACCAGCAGCACAAATTATAGCCAGCCCTGGTACTCTGACACCATGTGATCCAAAGGCAAGTGCTGCTTTCTTACAAATCAAGTAAAAAATAGCCATCGCCTATCCCACTTCTGCCCGACAACTAACTTTAAGCTTTGCTGGTTTTGATACACTGCCAAATTATTACTCAAACCTTGTGACATTGTGCATTAGAGTCATGGAATCATAGAATATGCTGCCTTGGAAGAGAACCATCAGGATCCTCGAATCCAACTCCTGGCCCTGTGCAGGGCACCCTAAGAGTCAAACGATGACAAACCTGAGAGCATTGTCCAAATGCTTCTTGAACTCTGTCAGGTTTGTGCTGTGACCACTTCCCTGGGGAGCCTATTCTGGTGCCCAACCACCCTCTGGGTGAGGAACCTTTCCTGATATCCACCCTAAACCTCCCCTGACAGCTTCAGGCCATTCTCTTGGGTCCTGTCACTGGTCGTGATAATGAAGAGATCTGTAGCTGCCCCTCCTCTTCCCCTCCTGAGGATACTGAAGACCACAATGAGGTCTCCCCTCAGTCTCCTCCAGGCTGAACAAACCAAGTGACCTCAGCCACTCACTCCTCACCAGGCTTCCCTTCCAGACCCTTCACCATCCTTGTTGCCCTCCTCTGGACATGCTCTGATAGTTAAATGTCTTCTTTACATTGTGACACCCAAAACTGGCCCTAGCACTCGAGATGAGGCTCCCCAGTGCAGAGCAGAGCAGGACAATGCCCTCCCTTGCCTGGCTGGTGATGCTGTCCCTGATGCCCCCCAGGACATGCTTGGCCCTCCTGGCTGCCAGGGCACTGCTGACTGACATTCAACTTGCCGTCAACCAGGACCCCCAGGTCCCTTTCCAGAGCACTGCTCTCCAGCCTCTCATTCCCTGGTCTTTTCATACAACCAGGGTTGCCCTGTCCCAGGTGCAGAATCCAGCACTTGCCCTTGTTAAACTTCGTACAGTTGATGATTGCCCATCTCTAATTTGTTGAGGTCTCTCTGCAGGGCCTCTCTGCCCTTGAGAGGTTTAACAGCTCCTCCCAATTTAGTGTCATCAGCAAACTTACTTAGTATTCTTTCAAGTCCTGCATCCTGGTTGTTAATGAGATGTTGAAGAGCACAGGGCGAAGGATGGAGCCCTGTAGAACCCCACTGGTGACAGACCACCAGTCTGATGTCACCCCACTCACTGTAACCCTTTGTGCCCAGCCTGTGAACCAGTTGCTCGCCTATGCCATGACATGTTTATCCAGCTGTGTGCTGGACATTTTTGGTCAGAGGCATACTTTTGGTACAGTATCAAAAGCTTTACTGAACTCCAAATACATGACATCAGCTTGCTTCCCTTGATCATCTAGGTGGATTACCTTGTCATAAAAGGAAGTCAGGTTCAACAAGCAGGACTTCGCCTTCATGAAGCCATGCTGGCTGTGACCAGTGACTGCATTGTACTCCAGGTGTTTTTATATACCTTCCAGAATAATATTTTCCATGTCTTTACTGGGCACTGAAGTGAGACTGACAGGCGTGTAGTTTCCGGGATCTTCCTTGAGTGCAACTTGAATGCAACTTAACACTGAAGCCATAAGGGTATCAGCCAGCACCTGGCTCTTAAAATTATACTGGACCTCTTCCTGGGCCTTTGACCTAGTCTGGGCATGTACACCTTATTGGAGGGGAGCTAAAATACTGCTTCAGCTGATACAAAATCTAGTGCGGTTTTACTTATCAGGGGACTTGATCTCCAATGGGTTTGGCAAGGAGTATGAAGGAGAAGATGACCCCTCATATTTTTTACCTGTTTTACATAGTTCCAAGTAACTTGGATGAGTGCCAGACTGTGAAGATGCAAGGTGTCTTTATTTAATTGCCTTTTGTACCGAAAATATAAGAAGCAAAAGTAATTCTGTTGTAATACATCTGTTTTCCACAATCAAGAAAGATGTTTCTAAATTTACTCCTTTTTTTCCAATTTTTTAAAAGTTGTAAAACGAAGGTCACACTCTTCAAAAGCCGTTTTATACAGAATTAGCTTTATAAAAACAGAAAGTGAGCTAAGAGAAAATGCTTGGACAATTCCTATAAATAACTCGCATAATTTTGAAAACCCTGTTGTTAACAATGTCTCCTTTTCAATAGATTTTTTAAAGACTTTTTCCAGGGTTACTGAAGAGAGCAAGTTTTCTTGATGGTTTACATTTATGATGATGGTTTGAGAGATGCATAGCACATGATTTTTTCTGTTGGAGGCAAAGATCTTCCATAACTGGGATGTTGTGTGTTACCTGAGTCTGCACAGAAGTGTCTGCAACAGTGTAAAAGTCAGAGTTTAAGAATATAAAAAAAAAAGTGGAAGAAAAACAGAGCTTAATGCAACTTTGTACATTCTTTCAGCATGCAGGCATAGACACAGTAGTTGAAGCACCTTTTCTATGGACTAGTGACGTGAGAACTGTGGCAGTTCACTGTACAACATTGTATAGCAGCAATAGGCTTTTTGCTTACTGAAATAAAGTGTAAGACCAGTGGTTTCCATCCCTGCTTTAAGCCCCTAAATTTTTCTTTCCTCTCTAGCTAGGACAGATGCTACAACCTTAAACAGAGCCTTCCTTTGGAAGAACCTCTCTCTTCATAGCGTCCAACCCTTGGGTTCTGGCTCACACAAGTAGATCTTACGGGGCTGACTTTGCTCTACTGTAATGCAAGTGAGCAGTTTACAGTTGTGCAAGCTGGAGGCAAAGTCCTGCTGTTCAGGTTTGCTGGGCACTTCACCCATTTGTTTGAGGGGCAGGTGGCTGGCACCAATGTGCAGGTGCAGGCACCCCACGCAGACCTGCACAGTGAGCTGGGCTGCGAGCCTGGCCTGACTGGGACGCAACCCTCTGCCTTTTACAGACAGGCAGGCTTCCAGCTGGATCAGTCCCACCATCTGGCTCAGCATGTGGCTGCATTGAGAGTGCTGGCACAGCAGAGGGGAGGATGCAGGGCGGACATGGGTAGTAGCTGAGGACCTGCTGCTAAATGCACCTTGCACGGTGTCAGGGGCCTGTGGCGGAGATGTGGACTGGCCTAAGTGCTGTGAGGGATTGACTTCACAAGGCTCAGTGGGACTTGGGTGGTGGTGGCAGCAGGATAGGCAGGAATTCATGAAATGAGGAAAGACTAAGATCCAGTGCTTGTAATTGCATGCAGGAGGTTGTAATGTGTACTGCGCTCTGCTACCTTTCCCTGCCTATTGATTGAATTGTTAATAAGCGGTTGAGCATTAATACAGTGGCAAGCAAACAACGCTGTAAATTATGTAGATGTATTATTATTATTATTTTCTGTATTCACTAACTCACTTTTTCTTTGGAATGTCATATGCCATTTGAGTGACTTCCACACAGACTGCAAGTGCTGGACACCCAGCCCTTCTGCAGCGCTCTCTTCTGCAAAACTCCCACTGAAGCCAGCGAGATTTTGTTCAGACAGGACCTGCAGGACCAGGGGACGTGTGAGGCTTGGTCCTGCAGAAAGCTGAGCGCTCTCGTTTCCTCTCACTTTGCTAGGAGCCAAATGTGTTGAGCCCTGCTGCTGAACTGAAGCATGACCAGGCAGCACTGAGAATAAACTGGAATTTTATACATAGAAAATTTAATTTACATGTAATAAATGTGAATGAGCATTAATATAGAATGTATTTTATCAAAAAATATTGATTCCTTACTTTGACCAAATACATTTCTGTATTACTGTGTTACTTTTCCATACTTGCCAAATGATGCAAGAGGTGTGGAGCTGGTTTGGTTATACTACAAAATGTTTTGTATTTCATTTGTATTTTATTTTTCCCTCTCTCCTACCACATATTGCAGTTAGTAGCTGTTCAATAATTAATTGGGGGTAGCATGACCCAGTGACTAGGCTGCCAGACTGAGACGCAAGATTTGCCAACACATGCATAAATGCTTTCAAACCTGGGTACTCGGTGAGATGCGGGTTTGTAGCTCTGCCATTGTCTTGCCCTGAGCTTTAGGTGGGTCTCAGTCTCTTAGAATTCAGGGCAGGCCTCCAGTTATGCATGCAGGCCTCTGGAAAATTTAGCAGGAGCATGGTAACTCCTTTGAAAGTCCCACGTTAAGGCTTTTACAAAAGGGACTGTTAGTATTATTTGTCCAGCAATGTATGTAGTGCTTAGGTCTGTGGGTCAACAGAGATAGGCATTGTCATTGCCTGTCCTCAGAGCGCACCAGTGATGAAAGGATACAGAAGGGTTTCCCTTCTCCCTTGGCCTTTCTCATAGGCATTTCATGCTCTAACTAAATATAAATAAGCAGAGCCTCTTGCAGAACTGGTGCTTCTGGATATGAGTTGCGTGAATGCAGTCAGCAGAGTACTGCTTGGGTGATGAGAAGTACATGGGATGCCAGATGGAAAGGCAGATTTTAGAACTGTGACGAGTGCTGGGGCAAGAGTGAGCAAAGCCCCTTCAGAGAGAGAGAGATGCTGATATTTCTGAGACAGCCAAAGCCATCCTGCCAAGTATCTGCATACTGAACCCATGCAGTTTATAAAAAAGCTTCTCTGGACACTACTAAGGCCTTGAGCTCAGTTGTGTTTTCATGTTAGTTTTCCTGTTAGTGTCCTGCCTGATTAATGCATTGAGATGGTTGAGGGAGGAAGGGATAGAGAAAGCAAGCTGAAAAGCCTATTCCTCTTATCCAGCATTATGATACTGTCTGAGTTGGTAGGATCAGCAGTCAAGGTGCAGGAAGCTCCTTTTTTAGGTGCATAGTAAAAGGACTTGCTCATGAGAGAGAAAAATTGTCAGACTGTTAACTCACAGAAACCAGAAATGGGGGAATAGCTCACCCCTGAGCATGATGACCTGAACCCTTACCAGACTTCAGCTCCACATCCTGCCCTGCTCCCAGCTCTTTTCCAGTCAGTTTCCTAGCACTGTGCCTTTGAAAGTCTCATGCTTGTAAGAATGCCACTTTTTCTGGGAATAGCCATAGTATTCCTGCATCAATGACATGCGTGTCAGCTGCTGCATCTTGTCCCTGTGTCCCACGGAAGATGTGCTGTGTCATATGCTGGCTGGGGGCAGCGGGGAGGAGTTTCTGCTGCAACGCTGCTGAGTAGGTCCCTGCCCTTTATCCCTCTGCAGGGTGGGGCATGAGACTGTGACAGTGAAAACACTTGCAGTAACATTATGGACATTGTTTTGGAAAGCTGCCATTCAGGACATATTCTCAGCCTCTTTCAGCATCTTTCCTGATCTTTGTCTGGGATCCAGGGCTGATGTCTATGGCTGTTTTACTCAGTGTTAGCTTTAGCAGTGGCAGGAGGTTGCGTCCTTATCCTGTGTCCGTACTTCCTTTCTGTCCATCATTACCATTCCATTCTTTTCAGAAGTTCTCACTACCAGAAGAAGGGAAGCATAGGAAGAAGGAGAGAAACACCTCTTACCTCCCACAGCTTGCAGCCAAGTGCAGCAATGGAGCTGCAGTTCAGCACAGTGTGAGTCACACTGTCCTTTCTGTACAGGCGGATGAGGTGGCATGGAGATGTGTTATCCCTTGAGGACTATTAGTGGTCCATGCCAGACAGGGGTTGTGCAGAAGACAGCAGTCATTTTAGGTGCCAAACCCTGTATCTTTTCACAGGCAGTTATGTCTCACCAGATAATCCTGATTTTCAGTCTCTGAAAATAGTAACCCATTGAGGCTCTCCAGGTCGGACATCCAGAAAATGAGACTTGTCTGGTTGCCTTGGTCACTGGGAGGTCTCTTTCTCAGTGCTGGCTGTTTTGGGTCTGGCCAGAGGACGTGGGAAATTGGGAAAGATCCCTTCAGGGGCATTAGCTGGACGCCCCTTTCTGTAAATTGCTGAGGAGAGGGAAATGCTTTGTTTTATGCATTTAATTCTGGCAGGACCTCCCCTCCTCCCCAGCAGCCTGCCTCTGCAGACAGCTGCAGATGGGAAAGCTTTGTGTGAGAGCCAGGCAGGACTGACTCAGGGCAGCAACTCCTAGACCCTGTAACAGGCTGGACTTGAGGCTGTCCGTGCAGGGTAACCATGGAGCTGAAGGCTCAGGGGACGTCACTTCCAATGCAGATATTTAAATAGAGTCCTTAAATTTGGTCCTTAGAGGGCAGACCCTGTCACTTTAGTTTTTATTGGACTTCTGAGACATAGTTGCACTGTTCATGTCTGATGTCTGTGGCAGGTGGGCAGAGGAAACCTCTTCACTTAACCACATTTACTAGTTCAGTGAGCCAAATTGTCTTTTACATGATCTGTGTTTGACTTTTTTCTTATTGCTGATTTTTTTTTTTAAAGAAAGACAGCCCCTAAAGGCACTTCTGCATTATTGCAAACCCCAGTTTATACAGAGCTGTGTAGCACTGCACTGTCAGTATGAGCTTGGACATAAAAAAAATACAGATTAACAAAAAGGGCATTCATTTGTCTACAAGAAAAAAACCCAAACTTCTTTGAACTAGTTATTGCTGACTATAATGAAGCTCACTGATTTCATGTAAAATGCATTGAACTTTGAAATTCCCTTTCTGTACCAACATGCTGTTGCTCATGTAGGCAAAGATCTGTGGTAACACTGCATGTAAAGGAAGCTTTCATCTTCAGGGGTGGTAGAAGTTTCAGCTCTGGATTTCAGTCAATGCAATTGTTTTGTCAAGTTTTCCTTTACTAATGGAGGGACTAGTCAGCCCTCAACACACCAAGCAGAAATCATGTTGTGCCGTGCCATGCCGAGGCTGTCTTTGGTGTGGTTTCCACCATTTTTCCGGCTGGAAGACCTCTCTGTCTTTGGGACTATTAAGCTGTGAAAGGAGTCAGCAAAAGAAGTTGCCCTTTTGTTCAGCACTTTCAAAGGTGTAAGCCTTCAGTAGAGCACTGCCTGCCTTCTGATCCTCCTTCCTCATCCACCACCAAGGTGTCAAATCCAGCAGTATCGTTAAACCATGAGCTTCCCATTAAAGAGCTTACCAAACTCTGATGACTGATGGTGTCTTTTCTCTGTGAGCAAAATCAACTCAGTTGTGAATCTGAGGTGGCTAAAACACAGCTACGATGCATGTGGCACAGGCTTGACTTTCATGGGCACTGCTGGCGCATGGTGGGATAACACAGTGTTTATAGATGTAAGGAAGAGAAAATTATGTCATCTGAGCTTTGGGCACTGCAAAGCCAGCCCTGATGGACTCAGAATCGTCAGGTGGTTTGGTTTGGCACAGTCTAAGGCAATGGATTTGCTGTCAGAAGCCAGGAATTGGTGGTAGTATTTGTGTATGAGCCAGTCCTCGCAGGTCCTTTTCTGTTTTGCACAGAATGAGGAGACATCTGTTCTAATTAAGAAACATATAACGATGCTGAAATGAAAATGGTGATTCTGTTCAAATAATTTGTCTCTTTTCTTTAAGCACTTCACTCTTAATTGCCATTTTGACATCTTCTCGCTCTGATTTAGTTGAAAGAGCCAAGTCAGTTGTTACCTTGTATCATGAGCCTCTGTGGGTTGACATCTTCCAGGCCATGGAAGAGAAAGTATTTAACTTAGCATTTGCCTTGTATTTTGGCGCTTCCAGGGCATGAGCACTGAGTGGGAGCACACCAATTACATGTCCTCTGGTGTGTCCAGAATCCCAATTGCTGCCTATAAAGTCATTCATGTGGCTGATGAGAGTGCCTGCCAGGACTGCCTCCCTCATGTTGGAGCATGATCCTGACAGCACCGGCCCCACAGCCTCTTCAGAGTCCTTTGCATATGGTGGAAGCCACTGGGACAGTTAGGCTCTGGCTACAGATACAGCTGCTCTTGTGGAAGCAGTGTTCCCAAGTACCTCTTCAGCTGCTTGGAGCCTGCTGCCCTCTCAGGTCTGCTGGATGGGCTTCTTCCTGTGTCAGAAGGTCAAGGGAATTTAAATAGTTTAGACATCAGCTGTCTGTTAACATGGACCTCAGCCCAGGGACAGCCATCTGCCCTACTGTGGTGGGGAGCTGCCCTACAAGGTGGTGGATGCAGATGGGGTCACTGCCGTGTGCACAGTTTTTTTCCCAGCTCAAGTCTGTCCACACTCCAGCTCTCCAAAGTTATGTCACACCTTCCCCAGATCAAGAAATTAGGATACTCTAGGGCTGTGATAAGCTTTGGCTTTGTATCAAGAACAGGTCCATTAGAGGTATGCGGTATGTGCTGCCTCTGCTGGCTCCTGCCTAATGCTCTGTTCCCCGCCACAGCTGTCCTCAATCAGCCAGCTGGGAAATGCTGTTACTGCCCTTGGCAGCACCATGTGCTGTTTTAAGGAGCACATCAGATTTTATGTTTTCTTCACGTTCCTTCTGCTCCGTAACAAGGTTCTTGCTTCTGCCACTTGTTTACTGAGTGATGAAATGCCATAAAAAAGCACATTTAACTTTATTTCCAATGCCTAGGTATATGCATCCATGCTTTTCACCAAGTAGTGCTGTACTTGTGATACCAAGGCAAGGCTTTTATACCTTTTATTAGACAAACCAATACTGAAAGCCACAAACTCCCAGCGTGCTTTTCCATGCTGAAAAGCAGCAATTACATGATCGCAGGTAATATCTCTCCAACAACCTAACCTTTCTTGTACACATTTCTTGAGGTATTGCTGCCAGAAAGGTGAGATAGAAGAGGTAGTGTTGAAGCCAGGGTTTTATTTACAGCTCCTAGTAGTACTAAAGAGACCAGGAGTGGGTTGTGTCAGCTGTATTATCCCCACCTCAGAGCTCCTGAGGAGCCTGTGAAGGAGCGCTGTAACGTGCCACGAGCTTTGAAGCCTTTATATTTTTGGGTTTGTAGCAGTCCCCTAGAGGTCAGCAGAGCCTACATTTTGAAACAGCTCTAGCTGATGGTAGCTTTGCAGGAATGATAAAAGCAAGTTTGCTGCTGCCCTGTGAGACCCTGCTTGTTCTCTCTGTCAATTTCGGCTGTTGCTGGAGAAGGGATCAGGCTGGGGAAGAAAAGAATCAGCTCATGGGGCAGGAAGTCCTGCTTTGGAGACAGGGTTTTCCTTTGCAGACAGATGGACAGGTTGAGAAACTGAAGCAAGGGGGAGAAGCAGTTGGAAGGTGGGTTTCAGCATTGTCAAAGCTGCATGGGGCAGTGGCAGCTGGTGCCTACACCTCTTGGCTCCGATGGTACCTGTTCCTTCTGGGATCACGGCTGGACTGTGCAGTGTCAGAAGCAATGTCCCAGCAGAGCAAGGTCTGCCCCAGCCGTGCTTTATGTATCTGCACTCCAGTGCTGCACTGGTGTGGCTGCTGGTCACACTGCTCTGCTCTCAGCGCTCACCTGTGTGCACTGTGCCATGCTGGCCTCAGCCACACTGCAGCTGCTGGTCAGATGTTACCTCTTCTTGCCCAGATCCTTGCAATCCCAGCCTACTTCATGCAGGCACTCGTTTTACCTGCCACCCCAGCCCAGGACTGGAGGTGGAGCTGAGTTTTCCCTGGATTTTTTCAGCTTCTGGGGTTGGAACAGCAGTGTAAGGGAGCCAATCTCTGCCACACTGAAATGACTTGAGGCTGACAAGCAGGTCACAGGCAATCATTCCATGTCCAGTCAGCACGGACATTGTCCATGCATTCCATGCCTTTGCCTTGCAGCAAGCAGCCCTGTTGGGGGAGACCTGAAACCAGTGCCTGCAGGACACTGCCAACGTGTGCATCACCTTTCTCAGTAATGAGAAAATTAGTTACCTTGAGTGGACATGAGCTTGGATTCGCCCTACACACTGCTCACCCTCTCCCCAGCTACAGCTGCAGGCTAAATAACTGGGAGTGCAGTTGGCAAAATATGCCTCTTTCTCCCCAGCTTTTCTCCTAGTCAGCATACTCAGGTCTATGGCTGCCCTTTCCCCTGTTGTTTAGCTGGAAATCCTCCAAGCACAGCTCTCCATTTTCCTCTGCATCCTTAAGGATCATATGCTCAGCTCTAGTGAAGAGCAGAGACTTGCAGTCTTGGTTCAGGAGGACACATAGTGCTAGAAATACAGCAATTCACACAGAGAATCAGTGCCAGCTTTTATGCCTTCACACTGTCTGGTTTGGTTAATAAAAGTTGGGAAATTTTTATTTTGGCTCTTGAAGGTTTTTCTTTTTATTATCCTGTTACTCCCTGTTCACCATATTTCTTTTTGTTTCTGCAAACCCCTTATCAGGGAAGGTTTTGAGCTGCCTGTGAGTCATGCAGCAGCGATGGGGAGTGGCAGCTCTGGAAGCTGAGCATGTGAGTTTGCACCCAGCTCACATCATCTCATGACAAAGGCTGCTGATATGTCACTCAGCTGTCAATGACTCTCTTGGCTGCCCTGCCTAGGGTGGTCAACCAGGTGCTGGTCACATATCTCCTCCTCCATGTGC
The DNA here is from genome assembly GCA_013397155.1 of Irena cyanogastra. NCBI lineage: Eukaryota > Metazoa > Chordata > Aves > Passeriformes > Irenidae > Irena > Irena cyanogastra. The sequence goes on along the minus strand of VWZV01005850.1, from coordinate 357,063 downwards.
CTCTGGCTATGGAAAGTGAATGCCTTGACCTTGATGAATTCAGCTCTGTTTTTTGAGCCTTCTGAAGTCAGTGTAGCAGGCTGCAATAAAATAATTTATGCAAAACCTAAATTACAAAGCACAGACCAACCATGGAACCTTTCTTGCCATTGCAAGATATCTGAGCCTGAGGGCATGACAGTTTTATGGATGCAGCAATCCACGAGCTGCAGATGTAAAGTGGGATAATGAAATGTTTGCTGAGATCTCTCCAACTGTGCATCAGGACCAGTGCATGAGTATGTGTTTTTCTAGTTCTGCAGGATAGCAGGAGGCACCTTTCTGGGAATCACCAGAGCAAGGCTCTTGCTAAATTCCTTCAGGTTTTGTCAATGTACAGGTTTTTTTGTTGTGTCATCCAAAAAAAGGGACAGCACTACCTCTAGAACCAGTAATGTGATCACTAATCAGGGTTCATCAGCACTCCCTGAACCTTCCCAGGCAGAGATGGGCAGTCAGGTGGGTAATGGCCCAGCCCGTGCAGCATCCCTGCTAGAAGATAGGTTGGATTTCAGCAGCAGGTCAGCAAAAGCCCCAGGAACATGCTTTCATCCATCAGCACATAAAAGAGCTCAAGAGGGAAAGTGGGGGTAGACTTGCCATCTCTGGGTTACAATCATTAAGATTCACAAAGGCCTCTAATTAATCATCGAGTCCAGCCTTTTAGCTAACGCTACCAGATCCACCACTAAACAGTCTTTAGAAACATGAAAGAAGTGGTGGAAATAGTGTCTCAAAACTGGAGTGTTTCTGGAGAGAAGAAAAGTCGTCAGTGTGGAACCCAAGCAATGAACAGCAGCCACTGCCCCTCTTCTTCCTCCTCACCAGCCCCAATGAGGTGCTCTGCACCTGGTCCTGCTCCAGGAGCTGCAGCCATCCTCTGGCCCCTTCCCCTGTCACTCAGCTTCTTCGATCTTTGCAAAAAGAGCATTGGCAGGACCCCAAATCCTTACAACTATGCGCTATCCTGCTGTCACAGTGCTCCACACCCAGCCAGCCACCACAGTGAACAGACAGGGCTATTGGCTGCTCTGTGAGGGAGGCACTGCTGCAGCTCTGAGGCTAAAGTCCTCTGCACCCTTGGCACAGCTTGTCAGTTTGCATGAACTTGTACATGTTATCACACATTTCACCACCAACTGTTCTTTCAGAACAATAAAAAGATGTTTTCCTTCCTAATAAAGTCTCCTCCCTCCCACTGGCCCTGCAACAGGGCTGTTTTTATGGCAAGCCTTACCCACGGAGAAGGGACCCGCCCAGGCCTACAGGTTGCTTAATGGGATGATGATGCTGAGAGTTACTACAATCAAAGCAAAGTGACCAAGTTTAGCCATTCAGTTGTCCGCAGTGGCCTGACTCTTGCTGTTGCCTATCAGACATTTAGGCATGTAAGCAAATTACACAGAAGATGTGAATAGTATGCTTCTGACTACTGCCACTGAAGCCAGCACGTCTGATGGGCAGCTCATGCAGTCTTGCAGGTGCCTGAACTCCTGCTCCTGCATTCCCAATATCTCATAAAAATTATTCATTAGCTGTGATAGCAGAGGAGTAGAGCCTCTGAGAAGGAGAAGACTGATGAAATAACCAATGTGTTCATATTAGCTGTCCTGGCAATGGAGATGGTGGGCATGTGCTTCTGAATGGACAATCATGCTCAGAGTTACATCTCTACTGGCACCTCCACTGTCGCCCCCAAAACAAGTCACAGTTCACAGCCTTTCTGATGAACAGCACAGTCCCTCCTAGCTAAGGTGGGTGTTTCTTTCAAGTATCCTTTGAAAGGTCCTCTGTCCTCTTCCCTGCTCCTGTCTGCAGTTGCTGATACTACTACAGCAAACGGTATCCAATGCAGTGAGAGTGGGAGCAGAGGTGTGGCTCACCAAACCACAGCCACGCAGAAGAGCAGGTCAAATGCACAGGCAGGAGCCACTGCCAGCAGCCAGTGAGCAGCAGCCTTGCATATGGAGCTGTCTTGACCACAACAACACATCGGGACTTTGCAAAGTCCCCGTCAGTCCTGGAGGTCAGGAGAAGGTGAGGTGGCAAACAGGGCTTGCAGAGGCTGACCTGCCAGATCTGCAGTGTGGACCCTCCTGGCTATTTTCTCTTTCATATTCTGTTGGTACCATATGAGAGACTCTATGTGAATCTGGATTGACTCATCCATGGAAGAAAACTGTATGTGAGGAGGAAACAACTTGATCTGATGACCTGTTCTATGTTTGAAGACAAAAATCTGGTTTAATACCCCTCCTCTGCTGTGATTGACTGCATTCCTTCAACTCCATGTGATATAATCTTGCATTAGCACCATGAGGGTTTCCTCAGAAATCATAGAATTAGAGAATCACTAAAATTGGAAAAGACCTTTAAGTATCTCAACTCCAAAGGCAAGAATCTTCTTTATTTCTTAAAGAAATACATGTTTTGTGACAAAGTGCAAGGAATTAAGGTGTCCCAGGCCTGCAGGTAGGCTGTTACTGGGGACACCCACTGGATTTTCATCCTATGGGAATAGACTGAGCAGGACCAGCTTAGTTCCTCTGCAGGGGCTCTGACCTCCTGGCAGGTTAGCACTCAATGCCACTGGGTTTGTTTATTGATAAACTTGTTAAGTTGTGAAATCTATGTGAAAATACACAGTTAAAGCTGATTTTACTGACGTAGTTCAGTGGTTTACTAAAAGAGTAAAATCCCAGTTTCCTCTTCAGCTTAATCAGTGCATCTTAGAGCTGATTTTCATCCAGCTCCTGCTCTTTTTGTCCATCTGAACAATTCCTTCATGGCTGCATAGGAACTCCAGAGCATGTTTTGGTGTTGCCTTTTCTATTAATCTTCAGGATTTTCTGGGCCATGCAGTCCCCTGTCATACTGCCCTGGCATGTGTCCATGACTTTTAGAGGTGTTTCAGAAGGCAGACAACAGGGATGGACCTTGAATAAGCTGGCTGTGATCTGGGAGAACCAGACAGTCCACCTCAAAGCCTGGGCAAAGGCACAGGTGAGAAGCCATGTGCTGACCAAACCCTGCTGGAATCATCAGCCCGGTGAGCCACAGCTCCATGAGCCAGCGTTCCTGTGCAGAGGTGGCACAGCCATGCTCTGTGTGCCAAGGCAGGCACCCTGGCATGACTCCACATCCTTTGGCTTGTCTGCTCCCTCCTACACCAGCATAGGAAGTTTTCTTCCCAGCCGTTCCCTAATTGCTTGTTCCTGGACTCTTGCCACTGTTTGCTGCTCGCAGTGCCTCTGGTACAACTGTCTGCAGAACTGTGAAATGGGCTGGGTTAAAGACCAACAAGGGAAGCCTGGTTTCTGGTTTCTTCTGAAGCAGTGATTTAAACCTCAGGCCTGTTAGCAGCTCGTGTTTACAGTTGGTTTGACTCAGGGAGCAGGAGATGACAGCACAAGGGGACAGGGATGGGGACAGGATGGATGGGAACATCTTCAGCTGTTTTTGCTGCCAACGCTGGCAAAGCAACATCCCTACATTTCAGCTCTGCTAGAAGCTCTCTCTACCCTTCACAGGCTCCCATCACTTTGCTGGCAGATCCTACATTGTTTGAAGGATTTACTCCATTTTCCTTTAGGGATTAAATGGTTCACATAGTTTGACATTTATTCTGTCATGGCATATGTGAGACTATCATTAAGAGGAATGACACATCCATCCAGCAGAGAATAATCTGCTTAATGGCTAAATAGGAAAGCTGTGTACATTAAATTGCAGTCAGCTTCGTGATGTAATTTTCCCTATGATAAAATTGAGACTAATTTCAAAACAGGAAATTAGTTTTCCCTCTTTTTATTTATTGAGTGCCATAAATACAAACCTGCCTCTTGACAACCTGTAGAAGTCTTCACTATGATGTATTTATAGGACCTGATGTGCCATGGATGCCTTAATTTAAAATCAGTTTCTGGTTTTTGGACTGATGGCTTTTGAAGTGACAGCCTGGGACAACATTTGTCTCGGCTCACACTCTGTGCCAGCCCATGAACAACTTTTACAGACTGAACTTAAGCATTTGAAATTATCTCTTTTGGAAAGCAGGAGACAAAGTGATTTGAAAGAAGGCTGAAAAAAATTAGATGGACAATAAGTACTTGATTTGTAGAGATATAAGTCACCACCACATATTTAGTTGTTCTCAAGAAGGGAGTAAAATCTGGATTAATTTCACGAGAAAATTCAGACTAATTGTACTTAAGCCGATGCTATTTCAATAACTAAAGTTCTGGCTACGAATTTGCGTAAACAAGGGTAGAAATTCTTTGTTATGTGTTTTGATGTATGAAATGGAAGTAGAGCTAGAAAAAATGGGAACTAGGGAAGAGTCAGTGAGGAACCACCAGCAGCAAGACTTGAGACTACCACTTGAACTACTGCCTTCTCCATTACACATTCAGCTCTTCAGTAGATGTAAAGCAGTTGCTGATGCTCATATTTAGAGTGCATTTACCACTGTGCTGCCCACACAGGTTCAGAAGACTGAGCAATAGGTAGCCCCTGTATGTGCAGCAGCAGCAGCACGAGCAGGAAATAGTACCTGGATGGCATGCACACTAAAAACACATAAACCATGAGTGCTCAAGTACTTGAATGCACAACTGTGTTAATTAATGACTATTAAAATATCATCAAAAGTGGAAGAACAGAACTGAAGCTTCTTTTCACTTGTCTCAAGGTTACAAAAGTAGCTGGAGAAATTAGGACAAAGTGTGTTTCGTTCTCTACAAATTCCCACACCACCCTCCCCTTCATTCCCACTGGATAAGCACTTTTCCTACTGGTGGACACTGAGCAGCTCTCAGCTGCTAAAAACCAATTCAATCAGGCCAGATGTGTGGGACCTACACCTGGGTTAGAATGACCCTCTCAGCCCCGGCATCTTCCCTGAAGACAGGGGAAAAGTCTGAGGTGGAGTGAAACAAAATTGAGCTTCCCTGACCCCTCTCCCAGCCCACCTGCAAACCTGGGGGATGGCTCAAGGCTTCTTCCCAGGTAAGTTCTGGTTAACTGGAAATGTACCAGGTTTGTACTACAGTACCAAGCAACATGCTCAGTACAGGCAAACCAGAAGCCAAAGGAATACCATCCTTGATATTTTCTTTAAACAACAGTTTCCAGTATAAACCGTGTATGCTACAACTGGATGTGCTACAGTCTGGTAATTAACAGCTTGTTGTTTATGTCTGGGATGGATAATAAATACATTGTGTGCTGTCTTCTTCCTCTCCCCATCCCAAATAAGTAGGTTCTGTGAATGCTTTTCAGGGCTGCCATTGGCTCTGAACATGAGTTATCCTCAGCAGAAGGTACACTGAAAGGGGATGAGCAACCACCAAAAGCGAGTGCCTTAGTCCCTTCTCTGGCCTTTGGCTCCATCTGTCTTTGCAGCCTCTGACACTCCATGGGGAAAGAAGCTGCAGCATAACTTCCTCCCTCTTTCCCCCCATCCTCACTGCTCCTGGGACAGCAAGGAGGGAAGCTGGAGCCAGGGTGGTCCCATCCAGCCTCACGACAGCTGCAGCAGCTGCAGCCCTTCACCCTACAGAGGCAAAGCTGCTGGATGCTGCAGTGTGAAACCAGGGGAATGGAGAAATTGGTGCCTTGCAACATTTTGTATCAATATACAAGCTGTGTCTTAGTTGTTTCCCTGCAAATATAATCTCAAAAGCTACCTCTGCCATCATTGCTTTTGAAATAAAATATACTTTTCTGTCTGGCATCAGGATAAGAAATCTCAGCCACAAAGCAAATGCTCCTTAGAGCTTCAGACTTTGAAGTGATTGTTCTTAACACAAGCAACAGGCAGCATTCATTAAAAACCTTAGCAGTGGAGCAGGGTCAAGCTGAAAAACTTAATTTTTTGCTGCTTTACAAGTACTAACCTGGCACAAATTCATCCTGGCTTCTGCAGCTGCCCAGTATGATTTGAAGAGATGAAGAGGGAAAAATCTAATGGAGAAGGAATGGAGTTTGGGCTAGTAGGTGCACTGGATACAGAGGAACTTCACAGATACTGTTTCTTGTTCCCAGAGGATAAGCAGCTCAGATGGCTTTGGGCAGTTTGCAATTGCAAGGGATTGTATTTTATTTTTCGCTTGTGGCCAAGTCAGCTGCTGTATTAAAAAATGACCAGGGTCAAAATCGGCGCTGGAGGCGACTATGATATGGGAGTAAAAACCATGCTGTAGTACATCTGCTCCCCTGGCACACAGCCCAGCACATTAACCAGAAGTGTTGAGGAGGAGAGAGAAAAAGGAGCTATGGCCTCCAGAGGCTTCCGTGTTCTAGCAGCAAGTGTCTCTAGGGCAAAATCTTCCTGTTTTGGGTGTGTTTGTGCATCCCTGTGCAGGACACTCTTAGACATATGATTAGACATTTTGCTGAATAGGAGCAATCTCAAGTGCAGATTCACTGGCTTTTGTCCTGATCTCTGACTGGGACCCACCCATGAAAAGATGGGGCATAAGATTCTTGAGGGAGCATGTGGGGGGGATACAATTACCAGGCTTGTCAGCCTGGGCAGGAGTACAGGGAGGCAGCCAAGCGAGACTGGGAGGTCAGTCTGGGAGCTTCCCTGAGAATGCCCTGGGGTTGGCAGCCAGAGCAGCGGGGCCCTATTATTCTTCTGAGTAACAGCCTGTGTTTGCTGCAGGGAAGCAGAACCCTCTGTGCTGCCTCATCCTGCTCGCCCTACCCAGCTGCTGGAGACTGCAGCAAAGGGAGTCCCAGAGGCAATGATTTGGGGTCAGAAACCTCCTGACCCCCACCTGCCTCTTGCTAGAGCTCTGCAAGCTCTCACACGTACTGCCAGTCCCCAGGAGATGATAATTGTAGGATGGGGTCTTGCAGTATAAGTGCTTGGGGAATTATTTCTTTGTCTAGATTTCTCTGCTGCTGCCACAGAGGGGTACTGATCTCTGCCTGGGAGCCCTGTGTGCAGTCACTGTGTCAATATTTAATCATGGTAATTAGTAACAGGCTGGGTGGCTCAGGAATTCACAGCTCAGCATTTACCTCATTCACCTCAGCCCTCTTTCGAGCACGTAAGGGTTATGTCTATGGCAAAGAGAAGCAGATGCTTGTGGAAGTGCAGCTGCCCCATTTTTAAATTTTTTTTTTTGGTAAATGTTTTATTTATAGGCTTTTACAAATCCTTTTGCTCTGGTGGCACATGGTGCTGTGAAACTAGGAAGAGAGGAACTTCATTCCACATCAAAAGAAGTTCTTTTTGACTCTAACCCATGGACAGCTGCCCTTTGCTACCAGTGTTGTAAGGCTTTTAAAAATCACAGACTGGTGGCAGAGCAGCAAGCTGCCTCTTTCCTCTGAAAGCTGGGTTAAAACAAGACCCTGCATGCCTCACCAAGCTCTATCCTTGCACTATAGCAGAGTAGAACATATATCCAGTTACATCAATCAATGCCCTGCACCTCTCCCAAAGGCATCAGCAACCACGAGTGGGTTCTCTCTGTTTCAAGGCATGAGGTTCAGCCAGCAGAATGGGGCTAACTGCTTCTGAAATCTTCAGGAATTTCTGTTCAGGAGTTACAAATTAAGCTCTCCTTGGAGACATCATAAATCAGATCCAAGGCTGCCTGCTTTGAAGAGCCCTTCCAACACAGCAGAAGGACTCTCACTTGTGATGTACATGAGCCATGGCTCCAGGATATACCCATTCTTCATCTGTGAAAGTTCAAGTTAATAGCTGTAGGAAAATGAATTAATAGGTGTAATAAAATCAAAACCAAATGCGAAGAGTTGCAAGGGGAACGGACAATAAAATGGCAGATAAAACTTAACATGGATAAATGTTTCTGGGACTCTTTTCCTTGTAAGAGAGAAAATGCAGTGGGGAGATGCTAAAGGTCTGTGAAGTCATAAGTGATGTGACCATGGAGAACAGGAAAAAGGTTTTAACTTTCTCATCCAGTACAGGAGGTGGGGGCCACTAAATAAAACTAGCAGAAGGCAGATTCGATTAAGTTCTTCACCAAAATATACTCAAGTGCTGGAATATGTTACTTAACACAAAATGTGGATGCCCAAAATATAACTCAACTAGTATTTGTAGAACAGATATCTGGGGGGGGACCAGAAATGGCTGTAATGACCTTCCTCCCCTTTTCTTTTTAGCCTAATTTCTTTTTGGTAGCAGAGGAGAAGTGGCATGTAGCCATCCGAATGAGAGCTGCATTGAGTCCTGAACAGGAGAGACCTGTCAGACAGGGAAACAAAATTCACAGTTCATACGAGAAAAGATACGTCTCCATCACATATTGAAACTTCTAGTGTTAGCATTTATTGCTAACAGAAGACAAGTCACTGGGTCAGCATCTCCTCCTCATCCATTCTTATCCTCTCATATCCTCATCAGGGCACTGATCACACCACATCAGGTGTCTAGGATGTATGACTGATAGGAGATGTAGGTTTGAGGTGGCCACACCACTCACCATCTCAGCACTCTGCAGAAATACGCATCAGTGGGCCAAGTACTGATAGCAGTGCTCCAAGACATGGGGTAAGCTGTGCTCCTGCTTTTTTTAGAGTGCAGATACTATAAAAAATTGTAGATACACAGTGATAAGCCTCTCTCCTGCTGCTGGCCTGTGGGACCACAGACTGGGAGAAGGTCTGTGACACTGTGGGGGCAAAGGGGGCAGCAAGGCATGGACTTTCCATCAGGGGCCAGTGTGAAGGGACCCAGCCACTTGTCTCTCTCTCCTTACACAGCTGTACTGAGCTGTCATCTCTGTGATGCCTGGTGAGATCCACCTACCGCCATACCAGCTGCCCACTGCCTCACACAATGCAGGAGATCTCAAGTTGTCATTATCACCTTTCTCTGATGCCTGTGTGCACATGCCAGTGTGTATCCGTTAACTACAGTCATGTGAACACCTATGCATGTATTTTTATAGAGATATAAACAGGGATTTTGGGTCTGCTGCTTTCCAAGCAGATGAGGATTTGGAACTCTTTCCTTCCCAGAGGAGGCAATTAGGTAGTCTATTTTAATAAGGACAGTATCCTGTTCTGCCAGTGATCAGTGAGGATGACTGCCACAACAGCCAAGTGGTGCAGCCAGTGAGCATTTGGCTTAATCACTTCTTGACAGGACCTGGTCTCTGTGGAACAGTCATAAATAATTATGCTGGGGGCATGAGAGCTGGCTCATTGCTGCAGACCCACAACAAGACAGACAACAAAACTCCAACCAAATCCTGAATATTTTCTAATTATTGTTGTGAGGCTTCCTACTAAACCGAGTTCAGAACAGAGCTTCTTGTTCATGCTGCAGGGGAGAGGGTATGGCATTAGCATCCCTGGGGGCTCATGAGTGACAAGCAGAGGGAGGGGGGAACATCTGGAGTCCTGATGAGCATGGATGGCAGGAGGCGAGTGAATAGGGAGCTTCACTTGAAGGGTGACAGCTGCGAGGCTCCAAGTCCCCTCTGCTCCTGACAGCAGTGCCTCCTGGAGCTTTTGTTTCTCTGCAGCCAGGATGACAGCCTTGTGCCACTCTTCACCAGAGTACGCTTTACTTCCAGGCACGGATGCTATGCACATGGCATCGAGCATTGTCAGTGCCTGACAAACAATAGGGCATCAAGGAGAAACAAAAAGGTGGCTTTCTTCAAACACAGACTTTCTCGTTTCCAAGCAATATAGCTTTCAATGGGAGCATCTTACCTGACTGGACCACTCCAAATAGTCAGAAAATATGGTCTGTGCTGGCAATGATTAGAAAAAAAAGCTGCCTTCTCAATGCAAATGAAATTGGTAACAAGAGAGCGTAATGTGCTCAGTGCTTTCCAGGTTCTGTTTTCTCATTCCCCACTCCCCACTCTGCCACCCTTGCTTTCATCAGTCATCCTTCCTGTGCTCTGACCCCGCATTGATGCTGTCAGCACACTGTGCTGTGACCTCTCTGAATGCAGCACTGCACCCCCGATCCATCGCTGTGTCAGTGAGGGAGGGAGGGGGCTGTGCTCAGCCCGGACGTGCCACAGTGCTGTGGAGACTGGAGTGAGCATGACACACCCTTACAGCACTGAGTGTTTGCTTTGCTGGCTGGTTTCACTTCTGAACCATGCTCTGGCACGGCAGAATAACACTCATGGAGGACTGCAGGTGTGTATCTGGATTTGATATTGTATGGCCTTTGCCACCTCGTGGACCTCTTTAAGGCTGTGAGTGCTAGATTAACTGCTTTGGTTTGTCTGGAGCAAACAGAGAAAACTCCAGGATGGGCTGGAATGCAGGAGAGTGGTTTGGGAACTGGCTGCAGCTGTGATGAGAGCTTCCCTGTGAACCCTTGACACTTGCATTCCCACATTCTGTTCTTTCCCTGCTTATCACGCAGTTCTTTAAAACCAACCTCCTCTTGCCTGTTCTCACGCCTGCCTCTGATCTGGAGGGGACTGCTCAAGCATTTTACTTCTGTAGCTCTTGCTGTTCCTAGCCACCAGAAGCTCTGCAGGAAGACCTAAGGGTGACAGTTTCCCATTTAACATGCATGGATGATAACCCACTATGGAGAAAATGTGTGGAAGACACTTGATACGCTCAGGTAAGTGTTATCTGTAAGACACTAGGAGCACCACAGCTCTGCTGGAGACCTGTGTTTGGCATCTACCAGCACACCAAAACAAAAGCTCTTCATATATTTCAGTATTCAAAGGAAAGCAATGACCCAGGGAAGTAGGAGTGTCCAAATAACCCTACGAATAAGAAAAGACTGTACAAATGAGCAGAGCTCACTAAGACCAGAAAGGAAAACAGAAGATACAGAATGAGGACTGCAGCCCTCAAACATGCTGTTGCTGGTGGGTAGGGAATAGTCTTTCCATCACAGGCAGGACAAGGAAAAGTGAACTTAAACTCCAGCAAGGAAGACTTACACCAGGAAATTAAGTTTCCTAACTCTAGGCCTTGTGAGTCACTGGGGGAGATTGCCTGGGTGTTTATGGAGTCTCTGTCACTAAAGGTTTCCAAGAGCAGACTAGAAAAACTCTTGTCAGAAATCTAGTTCACATTTAATTGATTCTATCAATCACGGAGCAGAAGGGTAGACTAGGTGGATACTAAAGGCCTGAGGCAGTCCTATTTCCTGAGGCATTTTTAGATATGCTAATGATCTAAAGAGTTCTTGAGAGCTAAGTATTTGCTTTTAATACCAAGCATAGCTGGTATATTTGGCATGGTCTTAATGATGGTCTGGCTAAAAAGAGAGGCTTCTCTTTTAGTCAACTAGCAATGTTCCACACAAATTATCTGTATTAAAAATGCTATTCATGGCAGATATTTTAAAAGCAACATGTTCTTCAGTTTGCCAGCCAGTCACCTTCTGAACACAGAGCACATGAAATCCTTGGGTCACACATTTATGAAACCTGTGTCCCCATGGGCTCCTTAAGTTACCAAGCATTTGTGATTTATGACAAGAAGCAGCCTTGACTGGCTTTGACCAGGGTTAGAAGTGCTTACACCTGCAGGTAAGGTGCCAAGTCAGAGAGGCTGGGAATCCCCATCACAGGCTGGAACAAGCACCAGAGATACTCTACTCTGGAGACTTCCAGTTACTGTCCAATACAGTAAGAACTTTCCAGAAGAGCATGAGCTAGCCTGGCTTGGCTTACTATGCTCACCAAAATCACACAAGTTCAGATGAGGCAACATAGCAAAATCCACTGCTAAATTGACACCCATGGAAAAATTGGGAACGAAAAGAAGAACAAAGAGAAATAAGGACACATGAGGCATTGCAAAGCCAGCCACCTGCTTGTGCTGCTAGCCCTGTCCCTTCATGTGTGGATTCTGCAGGAATGCGAGGCAGAGAAGCATGCACAACTGTAGGGGAAATTATCTCCCGTGCTGATGATGCAGACTGAAGAAAACTCTATCTCCAAACCCATATGGGGATTAGGATGGTGCTAAGCTCTGCCTTAAGTCTTCTTTTGTTGGGAAAGTCCTGGCAGGATGGATCAGGAATTCTGTGGCAACCTGATTTAAATATGAAAACATACAGGGAACATATGAAAATTAATGCACAATTCAGAGCCCTCTGTGCTGGGCTGGGGCTTGCTTCTGACAAGCTTACACTAAGAAGCAATTCACTTTTGAAAATGAACTGACTGGACCAAGAAAGTGAGGCAAACATTTTCAGTCTGACAGCCATTTCAGGCCAATTGCAGTTCTTTTGCACTATTTCAATAAATTCCATTTTTCATCTGCTATTATTGTGGTTTTCCCCAAAACAGTGCACAACCTTAAATTTGCCAGGCCTTGGGGATTTTGGGAGAATATGGATAAACTCATTAGCAGGAGCAAAATGATCACTGAATGAATTAATTTGCATAGACATTTAAATGGCTGCTTGCAGACATTTCTTTCACTAAGAGGAATAGAACAGTTTCCTTTAGGAGTTACTTTCTGAAACTGTCTCGTGCTTTGGAGAACAATTTGCTGACAATTCACATTGAGTTTTCTTCATGTGATGATGGTTAGTTTGAAAACAACTGAGGTAGAACTTCACCAAATGCCTTGTTCCCAGTCACACTAGCTTCTGAGCTTGTCTCTTGCTGAAAGCTTTCGCTTCTTGTTCTCATTTTTGACATCCCAGTTTTTCAGCAAGGTATGGAGCCTTTGGCAGTTGTCAAGCATGGAAGTAAGGTAGATGTAAGCCTTTGGTACAGGGAAGGAGACAGATGCATTAGCTACCTGCCAGAATGGAAATTTACCAGGGGTGTGTCTGTCTGACCCAGCACAGCACCAGGTTGTTTTGTGCCACAGACATGCAATGTCTGCCTTGGCACTCAAGGCTGGCACACAGGGAGTTATTGTGTAAAGGATGGAAATAATAGAAAAGGTGACAGCAGTTTTAGACCTCTTTGTCTTCTGGGAGCCCTGGCTGCTACAGCAGATGATCCCTTCTGTCTTGATGACAGCATGCTGGGATAAGCCCCTGGATAAGCAGCTCCTGGTTTACTGGTGCTCCTACAGTGTGCTAGCCATCCTACAGATTCACCTGTTACCGACAGCAATCTGGTCCAGCATGTGGATTGAGCTGTGAGGAGTCCCTTGGGCAACATGCTCTAATACCCTTATTAATAAAATTATAGTTCCTGAATAGGTACATGTAGTATTTCCAGTGGCTAAGACATATACTCATCCCCATTAATACACGAACATTGATTAATAACGCCCTGCTATGTGTGCATTGGTTATCCTGTCAATGAGATACACCAGCAGCAAAGGCAGAGCATCCTTGACACTGAGGCATGGATGGATAGTCCTGGGCTGGTGAGCAGTCACAGGCTGCTCAGTATACATGGGAAAGCAGCAAACCTTCAGGTGACACCTTGTACAATAACCATAATGCTTATACGATCATTCCCGGGTCCCACACAAGACACGCAGAAACAGCTAAACAAGCAGTTTGTTCTCCATATGAAAATAAAGTTGAGGAAAAATAAAAATACAGCAACAGCATTCATAGAGCTCCACACGCTCAAGGGCACTGGGATCAGACGGCTCTGCTGAAGTGAAAGGGCTTTCATGGCACTTCATGTGTGTGTGCGAACTGCACCCTGGAGAATTGCTAACTTGTCCTTTAGGAGTGAGTTAGATAAATGAGATTCCAATATCAGAGCTAATGCTCCTTTGAAGTGTTGCTTTGCCTTTGTGCACTTCTGTCTCTGCATTATCAAAATGTCTTCCATGAAACTTTATTATCACTGATAATGTAGAACTAAGAGGCAAAATTTTCTATTCAAGGATTGAGTAGTTAAAAAAAACAATACTTCCCTGGATACTGGAAAATCAAATAGAAGACTCCAGGGCAGAAGGGCTAATTAAAAAAAAAAAAGCCTGCTTTACTGTGAAAACCCTTGAGGGGAGATAAAAGCTGAAGGGAGGTGCATGCTTGAATAATAAAGCCTTAATGAGTCTGGATCCATGTCTAATACAAAGCATTGATTTTGGCTGCTTGATGCAGTTAGCTATTTGATTAGAAAAATTTAATTTAAATGGACACTGCCCGCTAAGATCACTCTATTGGAGAAGTCTCTATTGCTGTCATAAGTAACTACTTTTTTTTTTTTTTTAAAGACAACAGACAGGAGTGAAAAAATCCTTTGGGCAATCACTTTTTTTCATACAGCTGGCAGAACTAGTTGTATGTCTTAGCTTCTCTCTTTGCTGTGCCCACTCTGTGTGCTTTGTTTGGTCTCTTAGTAGTAGCTCATCAGGAGTAGAAGATGGCTGGAGAAATATAATTTAAAAGATAACAGGAAGATGTGACTGTAAAACACCAGCAAAACAAAGCTGGCTATCAGCTGGCTATGTAGAAGCCAGGGACAGGAGGTATTTCCATGATATTTACACTTCACTTGAAAGTGGGCTATTTCCAGTTTGAGAGCACCCGCTTAAGTAGGCATGAATTCGACACATCATTCTCAGGGCAAATGCTTTGTTTTATTTAGAAAGGACAGGCCAGAGGGTCGACTGGGCCACTGACATACCTCAAGATATCAAGAATAGTGCTGGGCTAGTCTTAATATCTTGAGGTGTTATCTGAGCTTTCGGTTTGAGCTTCCTTTGTAGTAAATGGGAAGAGCATGAGTCATCTCACCCCAATGTAGACATTTCAAAGAGGGCAGATGACTCATACCTACAAGTACCTACTTCACTGATGATAAAGGCCAGCTCAGATGGAGACACTTGATGTCAGATGAGATGACTCCCACCTTGACTTGGGACATGACTGATGCAAAACCTGAAGTTAGATAAAGAACAAGAAACAGACTGCTCAGCACCTGTATGATATGTTACCATAACAGGGGACTTGATGAGAAATCTTGTTTCTGATTGCTTTCTCACATCAGTGGACACCAGCTAGAGAAAAAAGTCACCATCCACTCAGATCTCTCCTGCTATGCTTCTACCTTACAGGAATGACCACCTGGATCAGTTTAGCAGAGGCAAGACTGTGGGTTAAACCCTGTGGCTCAGCTTATGCAATCATTCAGATGCATAACGATCGGTGGCTGTAGTGGTTAATTTTAGTCGGAGTATCTGCAAGAACCATGCCAGCAGACACAGGAGTGCATGGTGTAGGAACATAAATGTCAGCAAGGCAGCAGGTTTTCAGAATTAAGATAGGACCGAGTAGTTTTTCCCTTTTTCAACCCCCCCTGTCTTCAGTCATCAGGCCTTGTCCTCCTCAGACTGTGACAAATGGTGACAGTGGTCACTGGTACATCCACAGCAACTGAGATCCAACTGCAAGGGTTGCTGAAGAGATCATCCAGAAACTCCTGTTTGTTGGTGACTGTAACACCATCACATGCTTAGGAGGCAATCTCTGTAGCAGCACCCAAGAGCTCAACCTAATCTTAAGTATCAAGAAAGACCATCTTCCCCCAGAGGGGCCAGCTAAATAGGGGTTGTCAAGTTTATCAATTGTGGTACCATCCCTTCAAATCAGCAGTAAATGCTGCATTCCAAAAGCAAACCTGTCATTTAGTCATCTACAAAGTTGTCTTCGGAATGGATGAAAGATTCAGGGCTCGGCCAAAATGACTGCATGTCTGATGCATGTTATTTCTGCTCTCCTCCCTGGATGGTTATTTTGGGCTCTGTAGAGTTGCTCAACTCAGATCCCCCAAATGCTGCCCATACTGGGTTCTAGGTATGTGTTGCATGGACATGTCATTGACACTGAGACTGTCTCAGGCATCTAAAATTCATGTGCCCATCTTGTAGCTCTGCATATTCCTTAGATTGTTGTGTTTTCACATCCAATGATTTTTTGACTGCACAAAGGGTTGATGCATGTTGGCTAAAATTGGCTACAACACATCTAGGAAATGGGCAGTATAACGACATCCATTAATCGTAATAGGACTTGTAATACTTCCTCTAGTTTCTGGAACAAAACCTTTTTAACCATTCAAACGTCACAGGGAAATTCAGCTGTTAGGGCTCACCAGCATTACAAAGCAGACCCTGGTGCTGAAGTTTGCTGCAAGTGTTGTCTTGCACAAACACATTGCTCTGTCAGAAGCAGAACAAATAGATATTGAATTCCTACAGATTTTTGTCCTATTTCCCCTCATTTGCCTCCCTTCACAGCACTCCCAGCTTCCACCCAGGTCATCTGATAAAGTAACAAGGTCTATGATGTTGTCCCTTCTGAGTCCGTGCACTGAAGAAAACTAGGATTACAGAGAGCTGATCTCTAAGTTGCTGCTTATCCATATGGTTTGCAATTTCACCACTTGTGGAAGAAGGGCAGGCCAAAAGGAAGGGTCAACACATGCAATTTTGCACTACTGCAGAATCTGATATGATACAAAACAACACTGCAGACACAAAGGCTTTGCTTCAGAGACCAGAGGAGGAAAGGAGTTGTGTGCCAAATTGTCCTTTTTGATATCAATGACAAGCATTTTGAAATCCTCTAATTTAAAACAACATTGGCATATTTCTTTTCTCTCTCTCAGGCTTGTTGGTGATGTTCAGTCTTGAAACCAGTTCACAGTTTGCTCCATCCCTGGCAACTACTGAGTTCCACCTGCATGCCAGCAATTGCACCTACTGTGGGTGAAGGGGTTTAGAGATCCAACTTGCCAAGTCCTACACTGTTCTAGTTCAGGGGCTATCCATTTTTATCAGCACTCACTGATTGTTGAGATTGTTTTTCCTGACTATGCGAGTTCCCAAGTAGAAATATTATTACTTATATCCATCAAGTCTCTCATTAATTCAAATTCTGCCCTCTAACAAAAAAAAAAACCATAAAACGACTCCTAAGGGAGGAGGTTGCTTCTGAGTCACTGACATAGCAGCTTGTTCCCTGTTCTCATGGGCTTCCCAGCATATCTGGCCTTTATTACCCCTCTTTCTGGTTTTATGAGTCCTGTCTTGGATTACAATCAGCTGCAAGAGTCCTGCAAGGTGGCAAGAAATGAACAGGAACACCTGGGTATTTCTCTTAGAGCTGCCAATCACTGTCACTGCTGAGCAAATGACATGAATGGTGCTCATTCACACTGCCAAGTAGCACTGAACATGAGTTTGGGCCATCTTTCAGCAAAGAAATGTAAAATTATGGATCTGTCCTTAATTTTGTATTTTGGAGGCTGTTGGTCTGAAGTGATGAGGCACTGGAGTGTGCATGTCATAACACGGCACGACAGCTAGCCACTCAATGACCTAGCTAATGAGGAAAGATGATCTCACTCTGTTTATGAGAAGCAAAATGCTTCCTGTAGTGTCCAGATGGCAAAACAACTTGGTGTGTGGTAGCATTTCACTTCCATATGACTGGGTGAAATCCTGTGTGAGAAACAAGGGTGTTGAGTCTTAGTCCTGGAAATCCTCACACATGCTACGCTCTCACCATAGAGGCAGTGCCTTTTGAATCAAGAACAGAACTTTGGCCTCACCTTTAAATGCAGTAGCCAGGCTTGTGATTGCCTACAAAGGCAAGCTACATCCAAAAGCTTCTTGCTGCTGGAATATGAGGACCATGTTGGGCCACTGCTGCTGTGGTGTGACTTGCCATTCTCTTGTGACAGTGATGAATGTCTCTAATGAACATCAGATGCTCCCCATCTTAGATGAAAGCAAGAGCAGGCCTGACTAGACGTGTTAGCATCACTGCTCACTTTCTGGCGAGCAGGACGTTAACTGATCGTGACATGGGGAACAGCGAGACTGGGTTTGTAGTTTCTGCTTGTTTGTTTTATTGTTTAAGTTAAGAGAACTGTAATGAGATAAAGTACCCTCGAGAAAAAGCTAATTGGATTTGAATAGCTTGATTAATGGAGACAGTCACCTACATAACCCCCTTTTTTTTCCCCAAGTAATGGGGATCTGCAGTCTGCAAGGAGTAAAAATCAGCACAGTTTATGATACAGTACTCGGATATTGGTTAACAACAACATTATTAACAGTTGATGAGGAACTGGAAAGAGTTTTTCTCTTCAGGTAGGATATATCTACATTCCAATGTCATGAGTCATATAGCAAAATATTCACCACCAAGAACAGGAGAACTTTATATTCTGTTTTTTTTTTTTCTTTTCAAAAAAATACAACCCAGTTATAAACGAGAATCAAAATATGACAAAATGATGAGCAACCAGCAGACATCTACTTCATGGTTGAAAGTCTTCATCTGAAATGAAAACATTTGCCATTTAACCTGAAGAAATTTTCTTATGATTACTGTTAATATTGATTAAGCTGATGAACTTGCAGTTGTAGCATTCTTGGCCACAATTTAAGGACAGTGAAAGGAGAACATCTGTGTCACATTCCTGCTGCCTGTTGGAGCAGGAAAAAGATATAATCCAGGTATGGTAGCAGAGCTATGGCTGTTCTCGAAACTGTCACCTCCCATAGTCTTCAGGAATCACCTGAACCAGGAAATGCTTAGCTGATAGTAAATTTGATAATGTTCTTCTCAGAGTAAATGGGAGATTTACAGAGAAGGAGCAGAATTTCCCCTCCCTCAGACTCCACAGGAAAGAGGTATCAGGAAAGAGAGAGCTTTGCTTTAGGCAGTTGGGAGGGAGGGGAGAACAATGACGGGATGGGACACACAAAAGACCACTGGCTTGGGAGGGACTTCAGAGATGCTGGGAGAAATAGGTTAAGATACATATTAATGAAAGCTACAGGCTGTTTGAAATTTCCTTTCAGCCTGCCTAAGGTATGCCCTGCCAGACTGGTACTTTGATGGACCAAGGGACAGAGTTAAGGTTGTAACACTGACAATTCTAGTGTTCAGTCATGGTGCTCCATACCATTTTCTCAATGTTAGGTGGGATGTTTCTAGGAGACACAGCTCTTCTGTTAGGTTTCCATAGGGTTTTCCTTTCAAGTAGAACCACGCTCTTAGCAGAAGTTCAACGTACCCAGGACTTTATCTTCTGAAGTCCTTGCTGGAACTTCAAGGAAGCTTCAAGATGTTGAATCAACTGGAATGTTCCTACCTCCTGAGGTATCTGTGACTATGTCCATGATGAAGGATGGCTTCCCAGGGACTCTTGTTTTGGCACTTACATACTGCTGATTATAATGCTGACAGACTGGCTCTATCACTGTGTGATGAAATCAGGCATCTTAATTGTCTTGCAGGATTTAGAATTTTTAAGTGCTCAGTGCTTGTACCCTCTGTGGAGGTCTCTTTGGAGATGAGGTTTACCAGTATCAGGTCTCCTTTCAAGTGCAAAGTACAAAAAATGAGCTACTGTGCAGCAGTGTAAGAGAACATCTCTTCCCATTGTTTTCCCCTTGATTAAGAGACAAAGGAATCCATGGCTGAACTTCTGCCACTTGTGAGATGTCCTTTTGGCTACCCTGCTAACCTGCACAGAACACCATTATTTGATTTGCTTCCTCTTTTTTTTTTCTTCTTTTTTTTTTTTTCCTCAGTCATAGTGGCCTAATAGTGAGAGGAAATATTTGAACCCTGTTGTTCAGCAGATTTCTGGACATTCTAACAAATGCTTCTGGAAAGTCATATTGATATGGTGAGATGTAATCAAGTGGTCTTAATGTCGCTCTAATATTTCAGATTTCTGAAAGTCTGTTGAAAGTGTATCCTTCTGCAAACAAGCTCAGAATCCCTTTAACTGATGTTACAGCTCTTTGAGTCAATTGGCACAGTTCCTAACATACATGAAATCTAAGCTTGGCTCCTTCTCCTTTTCTGTTTTTTAAAATCTCCTTATTCATTTTCACCTCCACATTTAATGCATTGAATGTCCTAATATCCTTAACAGAGTAAATATGTTAAAGGTCTTGTGCTCTTGAAGCATCCCATCACAAAGGGGTTTTCCTTGGAATACAGCTGACACCTTCAAATTTGTCTTCTTTACACCAATAAACATTCCAATGAGATCATTTGTGCCAAGAGCATTTTCTGTCCTCCAGTGTTAATCCTCTTGCAGGTCTCCTCAGGTCTTAGGTGTAGTCAGGCCCATCATTGTTGATAATCATTCACAGCTCCCCTGAGCAAACATGGGCCCTGCTGGTACTTGGTCCACAAACCAATGCCAGGCTAATGAGGCAGCATGAGCAGGGTATTTTGACTGAACTTTGGGAATGCAAATTCCCTTCTCACCCTCCTTAAGCAATTTGGTTTTTGACAGATATGGCAGAGAAACTCTGGAGAGATACAGCTCTTTTTAAAACAGTACTTTTACTTTATCACAAACATTTGCCTACAAGAATGCCCAGATTTTGTGCTGCAAAGAGTAGTCATAAAAATGGACAATCCATGCTGGGACAAGAAACCCAACTGCACTGTACACAGAAAAGGGATTTAAGACATAAGTGGAGCATGAAGGGGCCAACCATCTGACCAGGAATTATACAGAGAGTTCCCAGCAGATGTCCATTTCCCAGAGTTAACAGAAAACCTAGGGAAGCAGAAGATAATGTAGTTAGGCCTTGAAGCCCTGTTGTCTTAGATGGCTGAAAAAAATTAAAAATAGAGCCTTCCCCACAGTTTCTCTCCAGGTACCCAACTCAGTAGGAGCAGAACCCATTGTTTTCTTAGTGCAGGGCCTTATGTTACGTCTGGCAAACAAATTTATACATCTGATTTTGTTAGCTTACAGTCACAGAGATTAACAAAGCCCAGAGGTGACAAAAGTGTGTAAATTAAACTCTTCGTCAGCAGCCACTAATTCTACTGCTTCCCAAATGAAAAGCAAAAAAGTGTATATTTGACTGTGTTTATGTACAAGAAGAGGTCCTATGTCTGCAAAATGTCCATTTACATAACAGCCAGCTCTTTTTCTGAGAACTGATATAAGGAAACTACTAAAATAAATCACAAAGTAAATTAATAATTCAGAGATCTCATTTGTATGAATCCACTTCATAAAATATGTGTATGTGTGAAATGGAAATCAACTGACCATAAAACAAAGCAAAAGGACATGAGCTCACTGTGGAAGGAAAGCTATTTTTAGTCAAATTTTAAAGAAATGCATTCTATTCAAGGCTTCATATCATGCTCTATTAAATTATAAGAGTGAAAACAGGTTCTGATTTAAGAAAAGATAGCACAGCAAGATGCAACGTGTCAGAAATGTAATTGTGTGCTGTGTGCTGATGTTCTGCTTGTCTTCAATTTGTTGGAGCTGACCAAACACGGAAGATGATCACAGCCAGGAGAATCTTAACCCTCAAGAGTCCAATCCCACAGCTCTTACATACAGCAGCAATATTTCCCCCTTGGGTAATCAACAGAGCAATTATTTAAGAATTCACGGGAAGTAAATCCCCCAAAGTACAATTTCAGTCACTGGGGCTGGAGGAGACAGCTATCTTTGAAAATTAGGCTGTAAAGATTAAACTCACAAATAATACAGGCATGGATAGGGTACCTCTCAGTGGCAAATGAAGCCTGGGTGTCATGCAACTAAATATATATTGCAAATCTGGCTCCAAGTGCTGGTAACACCCATCCCTGTCTTACCATGTTCCAGCAGAAGTGGTGAACCCAGTTACCTCCAAGGAGCTTGACTTGTTCCCAAGACACTCATGACTTCTCTTGTGGCACAGCAACCTCTTCTAGTCCCAGTCTCACACTGTTCTTTTCCTGTCATGGTTGCCAAAACCTGACATACAGGCAGCTTGAGCAGAGGCAAAGAAATGTATGTTTAAATAAGAAATAAAAACTATTCTGGGGTTAAGATTCCATCTCCAACGCAAGGTTTGACAGCCCTGATCATTTGAAGGAGAGAAAGGAAAGACAGGTTTTGAATTCTGCAATCTAAAATGGCCAACCTTAGGCTTCTTACAACGTCATTGGAGAAAGGCAATATCCAAGAAAAAGAGGCTGCAAGGCCAAATGAGTGGTTACAGTGACCAAGCTGGGTGCAGTCTGTGGTGATCAAGTCCAAAGCACTAATAAAATCTTGCCATGCAGGAGAACATTCATTTTACCCAAATTTAGTCTTCTAGATACCAAGCATCTACACAAACCTTGACACAGAGTTTATTTCTATAGCCTGTGGAACCGTGTCCACCACTGGGGGTGATTATCACATCCTAAAAAAGGAGTGTAAGCTTGGTGGGCTGAAAGGCTTTTGGAAGATGCCTATCATTGACCACTGACTAAGTGAAGGGTGCCAACCTTTTCCTGCTTAGTCTCAGGACTGATTTTCATTCAGAAGACTACCTTTCTGACTAAGATTTATAATTCCAGCCTGTACCACAAGATAAATGCACATGTAGAGAAAAGACAGTACATTGCAAAAGAGGCTTCCTTGCCCAGAGCTTTTCAAAATCACTTGAACCAGAGTTTCTTTCTCAAACTTCCCAGTTTTGATGAGGTCCCCAGGTACTCCTAGAGTGAGGAAGGAGCGGCCTGCTCAAGACTATTCTTCCCTACAGACTTTGAAATAGGAATTCCGCAGTGACAGAAAAGGGACTTATTGAAAACCAGACTCCTCTTGTCCTTCTCTCAAGGTTCCTTCTGGTGCAGCAGGCACAGGCAGGTGGCAGGAGGTTCAGGCTACAACTTGCCATCAGAGGCTCTTGTGTATTCTCTCCAAGGTTAATAACTGCTTGTGCCCACAAGCTGTACTGCTTTAGCCATTCCAGCACAAACACCAGCGGGCATAGCTAACCTGAAGAGAACATTTAGGACGTACATCTATACTGCCCTAAAAAGTAGGAGAAAAATACCTAAAACTGCTTTTGCAGTTATTCCTGTGTCTCTTTTCACTGCCAAATCAGAGAAACAATTCATTAGTTCCCTACTGGCAGCAATAAGTGACTTTTCATTGGAAAATAGATGCTCCTGGTGACTTCTGAGAGTGTTGCAGAAAAGTGTTGGAAAACTAACAAGTCCTTAATATTTGTGTTCGTATGCTTATAATCGTAGCGAGGAGGACCAGAGAGAGGCTCTCACTATGCCAAAAAAGCTCAGCAACTGTTCCACATTGTTCATAAATTAGGACATCTTGTATCTAGAGAGGAGTTGAATAATGGGCTCATTAAGCTTCAATTCATAGTGCTTTGCTCCTGTACTGCAGTGCTCAGGAATGGAACAGTCCTGGAAAAGTCATCCAGAAGAGCCAGCACATGGTTCTAAAGTACTCCTATTTACCAAGACAACTATTCTGAACAGGTAACAAATCCAAAGGCAACAGGAAAAATGGGAAAAGAAGGAAAGGAACTGGGCATTTAATTTGATAAACATCTCAGGAGGACTGCCTGAGATTAGTTGATGAATACATGAGCTGCTTGGCAGTGTACTTACGTCAATCCTTGCTTTTTTCCTAGGCTTTTCCTCTTAACCCATAATATGACAGGGTTGTATTTATTTGGTGTTGCTCACACAGCTAAAGGTCATTTGATGATGGGTAAAAGATAGAGAGTAAATGTCAATAAATGTCATTTGCAATCTGAGGGAGGGAATAACAAGAGTGACTCATTTTGAGAACACTGAGAGAACACTCCATTTACCTGGAGGTCTTATGTTGCTCATCTTTGCTCCAGAATTTTGTCTGTGGTGGGTTCTGACTTGCAAAAGTCTGGGAAAATAAGTTGGAGGGAAAAACAAATCAGGTGGTTTTCCTGTCTTGCATCCATGCTGCCAAAGGAAAATATAAGCAAAACCCGCAAAAACTCTCAGGAGACCTGTTTCCCTTCAAATTGCTCTGTGCTTAGCACTGATGCTTTTCTGCAAGTGGTCTGTTGCCTATGAGTAGGTCATTTCATCAGAAGCATGTGTTTTACATGCCATAAAATAAAATTTTTAGCTCCCTCAAAGTTCTTTCTTGTCAAAAGCTCTGCTTTTGCTTTAAAATTGCTCACATGCTTTGAATGCAGAGTGCCCTGTGTCTGACTTCACTACTGCATGAGATATAGAGAGGGCAGATCGAGGGACATCATGGGGCAACAGATTGGCCAGCGTGTGTGCAGGTTTGTAACTGCCTGTTCCTGGCTCCTCTGGAAACACTGGAGGAGCAGAAGCAGTGCTCTGCAGAGGAGATGAGGTGTAACATCTCCCTGGGAGTGCTGCCTGCCCAAGCACCCCTGGTCCTGCCAGTCCTGGGCTGTCCTGCTCCAAGGGCTGCCTTGAGGCTCTAGTCTGCTCCTGCCTGGCTACCATTTGTTATCTTTGCCAGCACAGGCATCTTGCTCCAATCTGCTGCGCTTCTCCATGCGCTGGTTCTGACAGGATCAGCAATGACGCTGACAGGGTTGGGTGCTGGACAACCTTGGAAAATTAGTTTGGCCCCGAGCGCGTTACAAGAGGAAAACAAACAGCATAGAAAGCACCAAAGTGTGGCTTAAACAGAAAGATCTGCTAAAGGCAAGCCTTTCTCCATGTCCCCAGCTGGACCTGCTGTGTTCATTGATTTTAATGGAGTTATTCCAGCCTACCTAGCTGAGGTTACAGCCCATTAGATGATGTATTGCCATGTAAAATTCCAGTGAGTGGTACAGTTTATTTTCTCATTTGCTGGTTCTGCCATCTGCCATGGCTTTCTTATATCCTTCTCCATTCACTATCCTCTGAAAATATATTTTGTGTTCTCTACAGACTGTCACTTTCCCCTTGCCAAATATTAGCTTCATGACTGAACACTTCTGATTCCTTTTGAAATCACTTGACAACACCACTTTTTTCCCCCTGACAATACCCTCAGGTGTCTGTTACCAGATGCTGGATTGCATTGCATTGAGGTGCCCTATGAGTTAAAAGAATATAGCTCCAGTTTGACAAATATTTGTGCAGCTTCACAGCTTTAATGGGTCCTGGTGACTATAAATAATAAAGGGAAACTAAATAATACACTACTTCTTGTAAGTCACATGTAGGTTGGCTCCATTTCGGAATTCACCTCCTGAGAGAAGATTTGCCTCCATTTTAGGACAGAGAAGTGTCATCCTGCAATGGCACAGGATCATCCTGCAGTGGATGAAAAGTCATGGATGTCACATACACCGGAATGACACATTTAGACTGTAAACTCATTGTGATTGACACAAAACATGTTCTCCCAAAAAGGCTTGTGCTCACCTACTGAGGCGTGGGATTTGGAATTTTCCTGCAAATATTCCCACGTTTAATTTCCTTTCACTGGATAGCTACAAGAGGTTGTTCTAAGTATGAAAAAGTGCTGCTGAGCTCTTCTCTCTTTGAGACACGCCTGAAGAAATGCAACCACAGGTGCTGGTTGGTGCCTGTCAGCTGATGCTTAGCAAACAGGAAGGTGGGAAGCAGAAGCACCAGGGTGAAGCCTCACAGTCCTGTTCTGACAGAAGACTTAAGGCACAGCACAGGGGGTTACTTTGAGCCCTCAGTTCTCATGGAAGTGGAAAGTAATCAGCAATTCTTGGGTGGTCCTCAGAAAGTTTCAAGGCCAGGTCTTTTTTTAAGGACATTATGTATGGGTTGAACCACTTAGAATGGATAAACAGCAATTTTAAAATAAATTGTGAATATAATATTCAGAGTAGGTGACCTCTAAGGGCAAATAAAGCAGAACTTTTTCTGCCCTGGAGGGTGTCCTTTGGTTGAGTCTGTGTTTGTAAAATGATTAGAGAAAATTTAAATATATTTTAGATGTATTTAAAAAGACTGGGAGCAACAAGAACCAAACACAAGAGAAAATATTTAAACACAAAGGCAGGGTGGCAGAAGGGCCATACACAGGGAGAGAGCTCTTCTGCACTCTTCTGCTTCTTTCACACTTGCAAATACACTACTGAGAGATGAGCTGAATTAAGTAAAAGTGAGGATGAAATGCAAAAAAGAGAAACTCTGATTCCCTAATAACTGACTGGCAAGCCGGCGTAGTGGATCAGTGAATGCCATGAATCATTTGCAGACCAAGATCAGAGAGTAAAGGGGACACAGTCCACTTAGCTGGGCATTTGTGCAGGGCTTTGACTAACTGAAGCATTCAGAAAACCATTGTTTTTTTCCTTCTCACTTATAATTTCTTTTCACCTCTGTTCCTTCCAGATTCAGCCATGTACTTGTTAGTCTACCTTTCTTAGTTCTTACTTTGTTTCATCATGTCAATTGAGAAGCTGAATTTCAGTTTGTTTCAGTTGTCTTTTAGCAAGAGGAAATCACACCTAATGATTTCTATCATATTTTGTTCCATTTCTTCAAGTGCTGAACTTTTTATTGGGTGAAATAGAAAAAAAAAATCACATATTGGGAAAAATAAGCATTGACTGGTACTGTGCCTGATCCTATTTCATATTTTGCCTCCATCTGATTGTAGCATCTTGTAATTGGAAGACCTAGGGAACTTGCAATCAAATTATTCTGGTGTATATGGAGTTCATATCCAAACAGTCAGATATGGGCATCCCATAAACATAAATCAAATAAATCTGTAGAGCAGGAGAAATTTGTCTTATCAAGATATCCAGAGCTGTCTGAGACCTCTCCTAAAATCAAAGTGTGATGCATAGCAAACAGCTTGGAGGAAGAGTAGCAATCAATACATCAGAGACAAGAAATGGAAAACAGGGCTGTAAATTTCAGCATCCCTAATGTCACAATGCTTCTGAAGCAAGTTTGACACACCTCTCGTGCTTTTACACGAGATACAGCTAAGTCATGCCTGAGATTTTCAAATTCCTCCCTTGAATCTGCAGTTCTGTCAGAGTCTAAGCTGACCAAGGTTGCTGTTAGCTCTGGACTCCCTGCCCCTCTGCCCCACGACACTGCTGATTGGATTTTTCACATCTCCCTCACACTGGCAAAAACCTTACCTAATCCTGCAGTGAGTTAGAGAGCTAAACTGGAAGGAAAGGCTTCTTTTCCCCTCTGCACACCTCATGAAATGATTTGCTCGTTTCTCCCCCTTAACTGGCTCTCTGTATGAGCACACAAAGAGAAGAGAAGAATGGAGAGAGCATGTAAGGAAAGGAGGAGGGCAACCCTGCTTTAGATCATATAATAAAGTGCTGTGGAATTGCAGCTTCAAGAACACAGCCCCAGTCCCAGTCGTGCGTATGTGTGGATGTGGATGTTCCAAAAGGACTGCACATTCACTTTACTGCAGTGGCATATGTTTACTTTGATACTGGATTCTTGAAATGCTGGGTCACCTCGATTCATGAGTTAACCACAGAGAACCACCAGAGTCTTGGGCATTTACACTTCCATTAAAGTACAAAAATTGCTCTTATCTATCATGGTTGTTCAGGAAATCTTCCTAGAAGGTCCAAACTGTGCAGTGTTTCCTTTCTTCAATCCAAAAATAGTCTGAAATTATACTGATGAGATATAAATGCTGCCCAATTTACTTGTTTCTATTCAGGCTTTGACTCAAAACCTTATTGACAACATTATAAATGTCAACATTTGATACATAATACATGAATACATTTTAGCAGATGGAGAGGAATAGAAATGAAGCCAAGATGCAGTTGAGGCTGGGCTTGGAATTGCTGGAAGGAGAAGGATGAAGAAAGGAGAGATGCCAGGAAGGAAGTAGAGCAGAAAAAGAGAAAGGAAGATGGGAAGGAAGGGAAGAGAAATCACACCTACTGGGTTTTGCTGAATCAAATACTAAAAGAGTGAAGGGATAATAAACAATCCATTACCTTCTGCAGCAAAAGGTGAGGTTCATTCTGTGAAGCTCTCTTTGAGACAAACAGAAGCTGTGCTATGGACAGAAGGCAATATGCTTGTCCATACTCATACCATAACCCATTCTCTGAATCCAGTGGTGGAGTTTGTTCTCCTCCACAGGATGAGCAGGGTACCCCCCTGGTCAGAGACAGCTCAACTGAAACAGCCTGTTAACCACCAGTTTTAGATTAGCAAGAGTAACCCACTGCCTAGAATCAATAGCTTATACCAATACAGCAAAGTGCTCTAAGCTTCTGGAAGGGTTTTGCCATAACTGAAAATTATGATCATTCTAAACAGATATGGAGTGCTACCATTCATCACTCAATCAGTAAAAAATTTTTTAAAATTAAAAATTCATATTTTGAAAGGCTAATCGCTGTGCAGCAGAAACACATGGGATAGGGATGAACTGCCTGCAGAACAGACGGTGAAATCTGCCAATGCTAACTATACTTTTAGAGGCTAACAAAATGATGCCAGAGGACAAGATGAGAAACAAGGTGGAAGTAAAAGGTAAACTTATGATTTCGCATTCTGGGGACCATGTTACCAATAACTATTGTCACTACCTGTGCATCCAACAGGCACAGAATGTGATTTTCAGAAACCCCTTTACATTTTCTAAAAAGAGCTCCTATGAACCTTCTCTTTTCTTTTTTTCCTATGTTGTTTCTGTACTGAATATTCACACTTCTTTTCTTAGAAAGATAGCTGATTTGTCCCAAAGTGTCTGCATTTAAAATATAAGTGTATTACATCTAATATTCACCATTCCCATGCTTTTCTTTCTTAAAATTTAAAAGAACAACAAAAATGCAATACTAAGAGGAAATTTCCCTAGGAAAACAAGGAATCTTTTCGATTTTACATCCTTGGTAGCTCCATTTTCATAGAGCCGATCCGTTTGTCTGCTTTCGGTCCCAGAATTGCTTTTCTAGCCTTCAGCAAGTGCAATGCACAAGTAAAAGTCTGACAAACTTGATTTATGTTAAGAAATAATTTTTCTGTTGTCATAGAAACCACTGCAAGATGATCCAGGCATGAGTAAAAAGTAACAATGAAAAGCGGGTTGCTGGTTTCACCAATGAAATTCCCTTTGTTGTTGATGTCCCATGAGTAATTTCATTGCCCTCTAATGCAAAAAGGGCAAAAAGATGGTATCCAGAAGGCTGAGAGGAAAAATTTGCCTAGAGAGAGGCTTAATTGTCATGAGACAGGCATGTGTCTCAGCCCAGAAGAGAGTGTGCAGCCAGCCCAAGTTCTCCTGCAAGGCTGCAGCAGGGGAATGTTTTTTCCAATAGGGAGCAAAGCCAGACTAGAAATCCCTCAAGCCTGTTATAAAGACGTCCATGCCACGGTGGAAAGAAGCAGAATAATTTCCTTCTCTTATGCCATGGGTTTGCTTGCATCAGCAGGAATGAATCATATCCACATTTTAATGTTTGCACGGCTCTTGGCACTGTGCTATGCATAAACAATTTCTGCTTCAATAAGAGGAAGCATTCACCTGGACAGCAACAAACACAAAGGAGTAAAAGCATCAGTGAACGCTGAGCATCATGACACGTTCACATAGAAGCCTCTGCCTGCCCACGAGCTCTGTGACACAGCACAGACAATTACACCCTGCCCAATATAAGCAATCATTCATTGCCACTTTCGCACAATGAGAGCGCAGGAATGTGCACTGTGTACTACAACACCCACCCTCCACTCAGTCTCCACCATCAGTCATTGACTGTTGGGGTGTTTATCCCCAAGATTTACAAGGGCAATGAGCGTTGCTAGTACTTGCCACTACAGCTGTCAGACTGACTTGACATTATTTCCCAAGGGAAATCTGTTTCTGCATCTGCTACTGTTGGTTCAGTTTTACAACAGGCTTTCAGCTAAACGGCTGTTGCTGTGGATCCCTGGCCTCACAAAAAGGCAGAAGGACAAAAGTATTACTGAAAAAAAATCAGAAAACCTGCAACATTTTGTGCAGCCTTTGAGTTCCTTTAAGTAGAAAAGCCAGAGGATTTCGGTCCAGAATGCTCCTCTGCTGAAATTAGTACTGGGAACAGTCCAAAAAGAGGAGGACATGGATAGATTATAACTCTTTTTTGCCTCTCATGCTGAGTAGTTGCAGTATGTCAATAGTTAGAAAAGGGTTTCGTGAACCAATATTGTGTCTATTTCAGCTGGTGCACTGTCCAGACAGTATTGTTTCCCCCCTATTATTTATCATTTGAAAATATCTGCCAGACAATCTCTCAAAGTCCTTTCTGAGCTGAAGCTTACTGGTATTAATTTTGCAAGTGTAAGAAACAGAGGCAGGTCTGACATTGGTTCTGATTCCTGATAAAGTGGAAGCAGCTTTTAGCACTGGGTGTGCCATAGATTCTGAAAAGGGAATTCTGAACTGATATTTTCCAATATTCTCTGTAAAATGCATTCTTGTAGGCTTTCCATGCAGCATTCTCCTTTTTAATAAAGAAAAAAATACAGACTACAAGGGGCAGGAAGATAGATGAAATAAATTTGACTAATCATATAAGTGGCTATTAGAGGACATTTTTGACAGGGCTCACTGAACCCTAGTTACAAGAATATGAATAGAAAGCCTCATTTGCTCAAATGACCGTTTGCAATTCAGTCATTTGCTTAGTTTCTTGAGAGACACAAAAGTGCACAGAGGATGGAAAATTAAAACAGAACTCAGTCATTGTCATGATTATTGTTGCCAGATTATAAGAAATCTGCCACTTCTCCCGTATGTGCACATGTACATGTCTCTTTTTATGTTCACTGCCTGTCCACAGCTTGTCTCACACATGCATCTTGTTATGTCTCATTATCACATTTCATTCCCATGCTCTTTACGGTGCAAAACAAGGTGTGTCTTTGGTTATGAAAATGCTAGAGGGGGTTGAGGGCAGTTTTGCATGGGAGATGCTGTATTACCATGTCAATCACTGCTCCTTCTCTTTCTTAGTTGTTGCAGATGAATCCTGGATGAGCCTCAGCTGGGGTGCTTCTGGCACTGGGGAAGCTGAGATTTAGATAGCAGGTTCTCAGCCCAGGTCCCCTGGCATGTGATTCACACACTGTTATCAAAATTGCACTGGGGGGCCTGAAGGTTTCCTCCCACCATGCTGAACATGGGGTTTAGAGCTCAGCACAATTTGTGGGTTGCTGGAGGAAGATGGTCTTTCCCAGTTGAATCTTTCACTCTAGGCCTACATATAATACTTTTATTTATTTTTTTTTCCAGAGGGAGGGGTGTTGCCTATTAACCAGCCTAGGTACCAAAAGGGGGGTAGGGGAGGGAGACCACAGGGTTTTGTTCCAGCATTATGTTATCCACTGGTGCTGGCTGGATATGCCATTCCTACCTGTCATCCAGGCTCCTGCTGCAGTTTGTCCCCTGTGAATGTGAGTACTGATGAACCTTCTGCTGCTGCTGATCTGCTTCCCCTTTCTCTTGTGATGTGAGCTGCGTGTTTTGACCTGTGTTCAGTATCCATTGCACACCAGGACCCGAAGGCTGCCATGGTCTCTTGGAGGAAGTTTTCTTTCCTTGGAGGCAGCAGGGCATGCAGAGGGACTGTGGTGGGAAAGGACGGGGTAACCTTCCCCACGGGAGGGGAGTAGGAATGGGTGGAGGCAGAACTGCAAAACAAACCCCATTCAACTGGAATAGCAAAGGCTGCTGAGCAACCGTGGTTGCTGTGACCTGAGCTGTGGGCATCGTGCTCAACTGCAGAACCTACACTCCCAGAAGAAAGTGACCCCTGAAAATGAGTGCTTAAGCCACCTGTGTGCTCAGAAGGCACCGCCTGGACTGCTGCATCCTGGGGCAACTGTGGATCCAGCACATTCATCAGCTGTTGGTAGAGACTCTTACAGAGAGATGGGACAGGAGAGTGGTTGCGGAAACGTGGAAGAGGAGAATGCTTGCAGTAATAGAAGAGTAGCAGCAGGCAGGTTGGTGGGAGAGAAGGTGTTGCATCTGCTGGGATATGGATATAAAATGCACAGCTGCTGAATCAAACTGTCCCCCTTGTTTGTTTGGTTTTTTAAATTTTTTAATTTTTTTTTTTAAACAAATAACCATTGACTTAAAGACAGAGAAAGATAATAGTATGCCCTCCTTTATATTCCAGAGCATCCCCCTTCTCCCTGGTGCTTGGCATCGCGCCCATTTCCAGCAGGCACTTTCAGATGCAGATTTCTCCCTGAATAGGTATGGCGGGGTTCTTTGTCCTCATCTCCCCTACCTCCACTAGCGGCTCCGCTGTTGGGGGCCTTGCTCAGCTATCGGGGGGACCAGGGCCGGGCAAGGAGCAGAGCAGAAAAGGCCCCCTTCGTACTGACTCATTACCATACAAATGGAGCAACACCCCAGCTATCTTTCTGAAACATGCGCAAATAGCACACGAAACAGTGATTACACAGCGCTTATGCACCAGTTAAAATTCACCCCGGGCAGGCTGGATAGCGCATATTCATATAGGATAAAATGGATTCGCTTTGGATCTGCAAATGGTTCACCGAGGTCTCTTGAGACAGGGGCACTGCCTGGGGCATGGTGGATGTATCTGGGGAGTAACCTACCAGCAGGGCAGCAAGCCGTGACAAGAAGACAGATGAGGAGAGGAGATGATCCCCCGTTTGTCTGTTGCCCTGGTTCAGGCTAAATGTTGAAAGATGAGACATCTGTGTACAAGACATCTGTATACGTGTGGCTCAGAGGCCAGGCATCCAATATAAAAGGTGTTTGGAGGTTTCTGTCAAGCAAGAAGACTCTCAATTATCAAAATTTGCTTTGGGCAGGAGAGAAAAATGCTGGGTGATTCGTATGTTCAAGAAGAGAAAGTCAAGCCTGGTTTTAAAGTGCTTTTGGTGAAATAGAATCTGACCTTGTGCTTAGTGAAAATAGTATGCAAGAAACACTGTGAAAAGTTCATTTTATATGAATATATTATTTCTGCAGCTTTATTGATAGTAACAGCATATAGAAAAAAAGTATTGACTGGTGAGAACACACTCCTGGATGAACATGAGATGGGATGTCACAACCACAAGACAAGGAATTGTCAGGAAGAAAGAGATTGATTTCCTTAGGCCATTTGGGATATGTTCCCTCTCTGCTGGAAGTTACACATTTCTTCATCAAGACTGCTAATCTCTAAATTTCCTGAAGTTACTTAAACTTACACTTTTGAAGTTGTAAATACCAGGGTCATGTTTGGGAGGAAATAAAAAGTGAAAACAGATCTGACAGCAGAGAGCGGTCAGGCCACAAATGGGGTTAGTTAAAGAGCTGTCCATACTCCAGAAACTGGGGACCTCCTTGCCTGGGCTGTTTAAATCCAGCATTTCTGGACAGGGGCTTTCAGGAGGAAGAAGATACTGAGGCAAAGCCTATGACCCTCCAACTGCCCCTACAGGTTTGCAGAAAACAGGTCAGAGTGGGAAGAGCCACATGTGCCTTTGGGGTCAAACCCCTCATACAGCTAAAGGACCATCGCAGCCAGATGTTGGTAAGTTAGTGTTGCCAGGAGAAATGGTATCAGTCTCTCTGTGGACATCTTGTCAGTACTGAGGGCCCAACCACTCCGGAGGGTGGTTGGACACCGGAACAGACTCCCCAGGGCAGAGGTCATGTCCCCAAGCCTGCCAGAGATCAAGGAGTGTTTGGACAACACTCTCAGGGACATGGTGGGATTGCTAAGGTGTCCTGTGTGGGGACAGGAGTTGGACTTGATGATCCTTGTGGGTCCCTTCCAACTCAGCATATTCTGTGATTCTGTGATTCCTGAGTGTCGCCCTGTCCCAGAGGATGAAGAGAAGGCTCCAAGGTTTCGTTGAATCAGAAGGCTGTATCTTTGTTGTAACCCTTTTATAGGGTTTATGTGGCCCTTTTATAGGGTCTTTCAGTAACATTTATTTGATTGGCTAAATTACACAATTCCTCTCTACCACCATTGGCTGAGATAGGGAGAGCATGTTTTGAGAACACACACAAGGATAGAGTAAACTAAAGTGAAAAACAGCACCTGTTATTTAGAGAACGTGAGATGCTTACAAAACCTCTATCAGTCCTTCCCTGAGAACATGAAATTGTTCTCAGAGCTGTCATTAGGAAGGAAAACTGCTTTCCCTTGGGAAAGCCAGGGCTTGCTGCTGAATTTCTCTAAGTCACACTGAAAGTCAGCCCCACACCTGAGGAGTCACTCAGGGTCCTAGCTGGATGCTATGCCCAAATGTGACTACAAACATGCACCAGCTCATCCAAGTGTTTCCTTTGCACTGCACTAGGCTGGGTTATAACCCTAAATCCCTCTGCTGTCAACAGTCACAGCGGCAACATGGGGAGCACCATTTTGCAAGAAAACCATTTAAAATGAGAGTTCTCCAGTTATGGCCTGAGATTCATTGGAAACAAATGACAGAACAGCTTGGGTTAGTATAAGGCTGAGAACTGTGGGATATACCCACAGC
Source organism: Irena cyanogastra (assembly GCA_013397155.1). Lineage (NCBI taxonomy): Eukaryota > Metazoa > Chordata > Aves > Passeriformes > Irenidae > Irena > Irena cyanogastra. Next base: position 322,874 of record VWZV01005850.1, on the reverse strand, counting down.
AGCTCTGACACCAAACACAAATGATAACCAAAGCGCTCGTGCAGTTCTTCCACCTGTGTTTTCCTGCCCTCCTCTCTCGCTGGAAGGCACTAGGACGGAGATGGGTGATGGCATGTGAATGCAGCCCCACAGTGTGGCTGCACAGGCTCTGGCTGGGTCTGCTGCTCACTTGAATTAGACCTAGAGTGGGGACAGATCCTGAGGGGCTAGAGCTGAACAATCTGGCCTGGGAAAACCTGGATCATCAATTCCAACTTTTTTCTTGCCACTATCAAAACATTTTCTGGAAGCATTTTATGATGTCTACCTGCACCAATAGCCACACAGCATGCTGGATTTGTAACCATATAATTACATCTTCCGAAATAATATATTCCTGCCCTCTAAAGACCTGAACAGGTAGGTAATAAACACTTTTTTAGCAAGTACTCTGGAAGGCCTTCAAAAGCACAGTCTGCTGTGGAGAAGGAGAGGAACAAATCACCCTTTCTATAACCTCTGATTTATGGAGGGGTAAAACACCCTTAAAGTGCACCGTGTTTCTTTGAAAACCAGCATAAGGCAATACTGTCTACAGAAATCTGCTTTATTTCCTTTCAGATTCTCACTTTTCAGGTATATTTGCTGATATGTGAAACACATACAAGCCTCTCAGTAACAGCTATGCTTTCAGATCTTTATTAACCAAGAGGACTGGGAGACTGGCATATCCAGTCTGGAAGAGGAGGATAGGGAAAAGATCTTCTGAGCTCCATGAAAAACGAAATTTGGAATCCAATTCAGGATTTCTTGCAAATATTGATCAATTGACCTGCACCTTGGACGTGAGCCAGACTGTGGTCTCATTAGGAGATTCCAGATTAATCACATGCCTCTCAAAGAGGCGTCTTAGTGAGGTTTTTCTGCAAAGACTATTGATGTAATTCCAGTTATGTTTAATTCTGGTGAATATAAGGGCAGGTCTCTTAGCATGTGTGTTACAGAAAGAGGTGAAGAAGTATGTCAGGCTAGTTTAACCACAATTTCAGCGCCAGTCTGGTTAAATTTGTTTCTAAATCAATCTAGCTCTGCTACCTCTGTGACCAAACCACACACAGAAAGGCCTTAAAACCAGAAGTGATAAACCACCAAGGAACAGCAGTTTTTAATGAAAACAACAGGGATAATAATTAAACTTCCACCAGTGGTCTGAATTGGCAGTCAGCTCAGTTAGCAAACCAATAAAGAGGCAGACCAAATTCTTTACTGCCTGCCTCTGGGACAGATCAGCCTTGACAATGTTTCACCCTACCTCTCTCAAATGGGGTGAAAGACTATTCAGGCAATAGGCAAAGCTGTTTCCATTTGGCATCCTCCTCCTGTCTCATGAGTTTTCACCTACTGTTTATTAAGGAGCTGTTCTATATAGACCTCCTCATCCCATTTGCCTCTGGACTTCCAGCTAATTCTTGTCTCATTACTTCTGTTTTGATGCCCACAAGACTTTTTAATAAGAATTAATTTCTTACCTGAGAAAGCCCTAATATGTACCATACAGCAATATTAGCAAAAACCAGTAGGTTCTGTACCATCTTTTTTTCTGGGATTTTGTGGTTAATTGTGCAGCATTGACAGTAAATACATTTGGTTTATGTCAGCTGCTGATCAGAAAAAAAAATTATCTATTTTCCTCTAGTACAGGTCATATCTATAAATCACCAGGTGAATTCAAAAGTGGCTTCTCCGGCTGCTACAATCTCTACATGACAATGTATTTCTCTGACTCATTTTTTCAGGTATATCCTGCTGTATATGAACTTAAAAGGTATTTTTGCAGAAATATTTATTGCACGTTCTGTGCTCCATGGCTCTCCTTAACAGGTGAGCATTAGTGACATGGGTTTTTTGTGACTGGCATTTGCATAACTAGGATACCATGAGTTCCCTAAAAGTTCTGTGTTTCCAGAGCTCTTCTTATCATGAGGTTATAGGACAAAATGTATTGACCTTCTGTGCTTATTAACATGCTTTTACTTACTGTTTGAGCTTCTTGCAATTTGTAATGTGTTTTATCCTGACAAAATGATAAAGAGGTAGGGAGTAGAAAGGGAGGAACGGAACCAGCTAGAGACTAGACTGACTTTTAAGTTGCCCAAATAATTAAGCCAGATAGCTGAAAAACAAGGACAAGTTTTCTTCTGACCTATGCTGCTGCTCTTCAAGCATTGAACCCTCTTTCCTTTTGTTCCTTTTCTTCTGGGAAAATAGACTGTCTTTCCAGTTTTCTTCCACTGGGAAGATATCCTTCATGTAAATAATTTTTGATTTAACAACATATTTTTAATATCCTTTTTAGCATCCTTATTCAGTTTGACTTTTTCTCTTCCCTTCGCAAAATGCCCTTCATAATAATGGAATTGCATTAACATTTCTCCTTCAGCCTCTACTGCAAACAGGGACCTGAATCAAAGCCCTGGTTTGAACTCTATTAGTAGAGGCACATCAGTTCAGGTGGGTTACTGCTGTAGAAACCTGCACTGTAATATTGTCAGACAGAGCAAACTATCAGATCATCAAATACGATTTTAAATGAAGTCTGAAGTCTAAAAGGATTCTGGAAAGAATCATTTTCAGATAAAGGCAAGAAGAATTACTCCAATTCTAATGAAGGAGCTTAAAAAAAAAAAAGAAGCTCCTCAGCTTCCTCAATTCTAGGGGTTTTACTGTGTATTTGTGAATTTTCTAAAGCGTTCTTTTCCTCTATTGTCACTGTCTAACACACCACACTGCGTAAGTGTCATTGTGCATTTACATTTTTCTTTGTTGCTGAGGACAGCCAGCTTGAATTAGAAGCTGTTTGTGGCCAAATTCCGAAGAATCAGGATATTAACTTGTATGTGGCAATGGATCAAAGCAGGGCTGTCCCACCCCTTCTCCCAGCCTTGCAGGGAAGGGTGTTGATGGGTCACACAGCTGCTCCTGAACTGCCACTGTTCCTGACTGACATATTTTTTGCTTTACTCTAACATGTCAAGCTGTCAGTATCCTTCTGTCAGCTCCAGGCAAAGATGCCAGCCTCTCAGATAAGGGCAGCCTGATGAGGCAAGGTTGGTTCTTGTGTCAGCCACCCCAGCTTGATCTGCTGCTGCATGGGTCTGCACACTGCCAAAACTCTGTCATTCCTGTCTTCTGGGCAGCTACTGTTTGTAAAACCAATCTACTGCTTCACAGAAGTTACTCTTTCACCCCAGACTAGGGGCTTGTCATAGTCCTGAGTCACCAGGAGGCCCCATGGAGGCTCTCTGGCCTGGGTTGTGGGTGTAGCCTCAAGTAATGCTGTTTGTATGAACAGGAGTGTTCCCTTCCCTGAACCCCACTCCTAAGCAGAAGGCAAAGGATCAAGTAGGAGATTTAATGTTAAGCATCAAATACTTAATTATTACTGTTCAACCTAACTCGCTGCCTCCACCCAGATATTTGAAATTCAAACAGATCATGCTCTGCACAAAGCCAGCCAGTGCTCTTAGTTGGGAATGTATCTGTTATTGCCTAGGACCACACTGAAAAAACATTGATTTCCACACACTCTGAATGCTCCTAAAGGCTTAGGAACTAATGTCAGCTGACTGTGTTTGTACTGGATGCTCAATCACTGCACCAAATATGCTCTGCAAACTAGTCACCTTTAAAATGATAGTGGCACCTTCTTGACTAAATTGCTGCCACCAGATTTCATGGATTTTCTTTGGGTTTTCTTGGGAGCAGAAAGGGAAAGGATAAATATGAACATGATATGATGACAGTAATGTTGAAGTGATTTAAATCAATGCTATTAATATACATTTTGAATTTTTTCCCATGTTCTTAAATTTCCTCAGGGAAATTTGCTGCATTCCTTTCTTGGCATTTCTTTCAGTCTTTCATTCTCTTTTTCTTTCCTCTTTCCATTGTCCCCTTCCTCTCCTTTTCCTTTACCTCTTCCTGTTCTTTTTCCTTCTTTTTCTTTTCTACTCTAGTCTATTATACATTCTTGGCTTTACCATTCTATTCCTTTTTATTTCAAGAAAATTCCAGACACGTGATACAGTTTTGCATGCTTTTGCCCCTAATAATAATTATGGGTCAATTTTCGCACCCTATAAATTTGGATGGATAAATTTGGTACAATTCTACTGATATTAAGGGAATTTTAACTGACATTGGGCTCTCACCTGACATTTTAATGATTGATTTGCATGGGCTCAGCTGCAAGACAATTTGTCTTAAGCCCCCATTAAATCAGAAAATGACTGTTTCTGACTGAATCTGCCAATCATTCTAGCTTATCTAGTGAGAGATGCCACATGCTTTCTCCTGCTTTAGCCTTATTTTTTGACAGCTACTTACGCTATTTAATGTCTAATTGGGTCTGCCAATCCTCCGTGCACATCCCAATCTGTCCAGCCCAGACACAAAAGTCTGAAAACATTTCTAAAATCTGCATACTATTGTTGATTACAAGATACTGGGACAAAAAAATGCAGCCTAGATGTGACAACATGCTTACTTCTGTATCATTATTTCCCCAAAAAAAAAAAAAAAATTACAAAAACCGACAGAAGAAATTATGTCTGAGCACCTGGGCTGATTCTGATTATAAGGGGAGGAAGGGTATTTATGTTACAGGACAAAAGCCACATTTTCTTTTCTGAGGCTTTCACACTGGCAAGGCAGTAAGGGCTAAATCCTGCCAGTTGTTGCTCGCGGTCATGTGAAGGAGGAGGAGGGAAGAGCTGCTCCCCAGGCAGGACCAGGAGATGCAGCTTGCTGGTGTGCCTCAGTGTGTGAATGCAGGGAGAGGATGCCCTCACACACCACAGCAGCCCCTGGTAGGGTAGGCCCTGCTTTGCCTCCATGCAGAGAAACAAGAGCTCCCCTGTGCTGGGTCCCACTGTGAAATCCTGCTCATCGACACCAGGATTCTCTCCATGAAGGATACATCTGCCAACCTCACAGCTGTGGCTTGCCAAACAGCACACCAGCATTTGGACTACAGTTTCTCTGTGGGGTTGGCAGAGCTCTGACATCCGCCAGGACCTGATCCAAAGCTCATGGGATTTAATGGGGAAAAAAGGTCCATTGATCTTGGTGGCTTTGGATCTGTCCTTTTGCTCGTCTCCTTTGATGATTTATACAACACTGACATGCATATTTCACTTCTGAAGCACACAGAGCACATGGTTTTAATCTCACCATTTCCCTGGTGACAGGGAAAGAACTGTGCTGGCAGCTAAGACACTGAAAAACATTAATTATTCTGTATATTATTATTACTTTTTACTTCCCCACGGAAGGTAGAAATTATAACAAAAATATCACAAATATTTTGTTTTACGATCTTTCCTTGCCCTTAAAGGAACAGTCAAATATTGTAAAGTGCAAATTTTTGTGCGTGAAAATGATGAGAATGTTTTGTATTGAAATGGGAGGTAAGAGAACATCAAGAACCAAAAGCCACTGGAAAAAAAAAGCCCCTCTTCCCTAGAAACAGCTTAGAGCGGGAATCTTTCCAAAGTACCAGGAAATTCTCTTCTCAGATTGGAAGGTGCGAACATTTCCATCTTGTGAAGTCTTTGTTTATAACATCAGGATTCCTGGGCCATTGGCAGCAGTTCTCTATTCGTTATGCTGATCTAGACCAAGTCCTACAGTAGCAGTGGCTACAAAGCAAACTTAAAGTAAGTCACAGCTCAAGATTCCTCATGACCTCAAGAACAGTTTTCAGGAGCAGCCAGGGCTTGCTATGCTGTCTGTCAGACCCCATATCCCGTACATTTCTCCAAGGGATGTCCCCTCAGCACCCAAGTTCATGGAGACAGAGCACCTCCTGCCCACAGGACAGAGCCACAAACTGCCAAGTATATTTATAAAGCAGGAAGGATGCTTTGCTATATTTTTAGATTTTTCATTCCTAACCCAACGCCTTTTTCCTTCTTTGTTTCCTTGCTGGCTAGTGCAATTTTTTCAGCACTAGATGTCAGTGTGGGCTTGCAATACCAGGCTGCTCTGTAAGTTTTCTTTAACAACAGAGGAAGAATTGCTACCCAGAATGAATCCAAGCCTCTCCAGCCTCATGATATGCTTTCTACAAAACAGGTATTTTTTTGATGTTTAAACTCCACGTGGAAAGTGTAGGACTGCTTTCTGTCCGTGATTGGGATTAATACAGCTGTAAAAGGACCCTATCTAAATTGTGATTATATCACGACTGAGTTGAAGAGGAGTTACCATGAGTCCAGAGGAAAAGCTTTGTTTAGAAAATAATAAAGAAAAAGAAACCGTTCTGAATTATCTTGGTAATTTGTGACCCTGCTAAGAAAGCATTGCACAGGTGGTCCATGGGGATGATTAATCCTGCAAATAAAAGTACTCATCTCAATAAGGACCTACTGACAAGACTGAGTCTTTGCATTCCTACTGCCTAGAAAGATACTGCATCATCTGGGAGTGTTTTGCTACACCAGGCAGTTACAAGGACTGTTCTAACTTGCACTTGATTTACTATTTGCCCAGCATTTTCTGAATATTGAACTGAAACCAGCTTTGGGCAGAGCAACCAGCCAGGAAGTGTATGTTGGCTTTCTGAAGTGACGCAACTGGTTTCTAGCACTCTTCAGAAAACATTTTGCTTCTTTAAGAAATTTAAGTCCCTCATTCCCTATGTTGTTCTGGGAAGGCTGAGGAAGATGGATGAACCTTGTCTCCCCTCATTTTGCAAGCAGCAATCTAGAACAAGACACAGCTCCTCTCGCTCCTGGAGAAGTACAAACCGGGGAAAGGCAAAGCAGAGATAGGAGGAAGTGGGTTCTCAATTCTGATTTCTCATCTCTTGCATTCATGGGTTTTGGCTTCTGTCGAGTGGATCTGAGCCAACACGACAGATGGAGCCTTTTACACCACGCTCATGCTTGGTTTGCAGCAGGCGTGATGCACAGAAGCCGAGGCAGAAAACGTTTCTGGCAGAGAGCACGGAGCTCTCTGGCATCCTCCTGACCCGGTACCGCTGTAGCTGTGATCTGGGCCTTGAGAAAAACCCAGTTACATGCCTTTGTATTCTTCACTGTGCATTAGCTAACGAAGAATCATCCTGATACATACATTGGTGTGCCTAGCTTTTATTATACTTTATGGTTGTTACTGTCCCTTTGACTCCTGCTGCACGAAGTCACTGTGACACATGTGACTGCCCAAGCAGCTGTACTTAGCATTCCTATGTGTTTTTATTTCTCATTATTAGGCTTATCAGTAGCAGACTGCAAGTAGGCGGCTGTAGAATATTAATTAATATTAATAATTCACATAAAAATTAGCAAATACTATGCAAAAATAAGGACAAAGGCATTTTTTCTTCTGGGCTCTGAGAAGTTAAGGTAATATTTGGTAGATAATAGAGAACCTGAGAGAGCACAGATTGTACTTGGCAAATCTAATGTCACATGGCTCTACCACCTGCTCTCATTCCTACATTTTTCACTGTTATTTTTCTGTAATGCTGTTTTCCGTTTACTTACGTCTTTCTATAGATGTCTGGTGTTCAAAGAATTAGTATCAATGATGAAAGATGTGTCCTGTAAAAGAGCTTTGCCTGCAATCAGCTTCTGAAGACTGATTTACCTGTGTAATTCTCACTGTGTCATGACTTGAACTGTCTTACTTATTATTAACTATCATGAACTGCTCTAGATAAAGCTCTCTGTTAGGCCGGCTGCCTTTTCAGGTAAAGAAGGGTTTTGTGGGCCCACCCTGCACTGAAAAAAAAGATTAGTGTAATTCAGGGATATACCTCGAAAGACTACTATTATTTCCCCCCTGCCCAAGTAAAGGGAGTTTAAGGTAATCAATCCTCCTCCCCCACCTCCCAAATCCACACTCAGCTGGCATTGCTGGGTACTGACATGAGATCTGAAAACAAGAGAGAGTAAACATGCCTCCCATCTGTTAGTTTGTCCTCCACCCCCTCTTGGAAGTCACAGAAACAGAAAAACGAGCTGGATGGCACCTTTTTATATCAGCTTGTATACCCCGGACTCGCATACCCACAGATGTGTGTGTATCATGCCTTGCCCAGATAAACATGCATCGATGTCACTTCATTAATGAAATGGTGCAGATTCCTCCAGTGTAGAAATGGACTCAGCCTAAGCAGCTATTTGTCATCTCTTGTTTCTTAAGCATTTAATAAAAATGGGGGTTGGGAGGACTATAACTGCATGAAAGATCAGGAAACCACACAGAGAGGTGATTAATGCAAAGCTGATAACAACAAAAACCCCACCAACAAGTAAAACTAATACAGTTTATGGGAGAACTTGTAACAGTACTGGCCTGATCGTGTACCAAAAAGGCAAATTCATATGAATAGCATTTCATATTGCCTCTGGTTACCTACATAGGTACTCAGTGGCTATGACAGTACAACTGTGAGTGTAGGATAGCATAGAAATTATTAGGGTGAATACCCTTTCCTATGAGAAATCTTGGACTGAAGTATATTTCTTAAAGTACTACTTTATAGCATGTGGTATTTAAGTGCACAGCACAAATTGCCATTTTGTCAAATATGTTATTTCCAAGTATTTCTTCCTGTACAAAAGGTCAATCAATAAGTCCAGTCAAAATGTCAGTTTATTTTCAAGATTAAGTTATCTTCTTTGTGAACACCAGGGCAACTCTAGAGTACAAAATACAGCATATGATTTGCAGTGTGACAGAAATTTCAGAAAAGCATAAACTTCAAACAAAAGATAGAAGGCTTTAAACAGAATTTTCATAAAGCAAGGGTGAACCTCCTTACCCTTGTGAGCATCACCACACACTTCCAAAACAATTTTAGAAACCAAACCTTGAGTTTGACAAGCAGCTTGGTTTTTTATATTCCATGAAGATTGATTTCAACATGTTGCAGAATTGTTTTTCATGTGTCAGTGCAAGCATGTGCCTAAATCTTCATATGATTAACATCAATATGTGTAAAGAGTTATTCAATGCAAATAAAAATCTAAATCTGGATAATGGGGTCTCCTGCATCTATAAAAACACCAGACACCAGCTGGAGCATCACTGACACCCAAATCTATCTAAAGGCATTCCTATAACAGCTTTCTGTATTGTTTGTAGTCACATTGAGAGGGATTATACGGGACCCATTTCTCTCAGTGTACAGATGTGAACATAAAACAGCCGCGTCTGCTGGACGGCTTAGTCTAGCTACAGATGTAAGGCATGTGCATTTCACATGTCTTATTTCAGGGGGATAAAACAGTTCCATTTTGCTTTCCATTTTTGCTTTATGAGCGAACTGAACACATCAGAAGTCTCTATTTTCAGTTGGCTGTGCAGAAGTGGTGTGCAGTGTATTTCTTTCAAACAGATGAAATACACAGTGATGTAAAAACTGCACTGACCTCTTCCAATCACAAGGTGCACTTCTAGCCTGGTACCTGCTCAGAAAATCTAGTTGGTTAAACCTTTTTAGAAGGTTTTAGAAGCCCACACTAGTTATTATAAAATTAAGCTGTATGTTATGAGGGTATGCCATTACTTTTCAAATCTTTCTCCTTTAGAAAAGAGTGTCTCATCGGTTCTGAACAGAATGAAACTCTACCTAGCTTTATTAGTTCAGGGTCAGATGCTTCTGTCAGTAATGAAACCTTGCTTAAATCCTTGTTTCACTGTCCCTTTAAAAGCCATCAAAGAAGGGGGCAGGAGGGGAGAGAGTAAATTATCTGTCTGCATAGGTCACTGTCAAGCAAAACGCAGGCCCCTGTTCAATTTAGCAGCACACATTTTCCAAAATGTGCAATATTATGAATTTTTACCTTATTTTGTGTCCTTAGGGCACATCTGTCACCTGGTATGTTCAAGGAAACTGGTCAAGAATCAAGTTCATTATTTTCACATGCTGATAGACGAGGTGGTGCAACCAGAACTGAAGCAGAGGTATGCAGCTTATAACAAAGAACAGCAAGTATATTTGCCTGTCTAAACCAGTTTCTTCCCACTATCCTGGACAAGGAACAAGTAGTGCTTATTTAAGTATGACTACGATTCCCTAGATATGTTACTACAGGAACAAAAGCAGCATTCACCCATAGAGACCTATAGAAGTTAATTTTTATGTAACTATCTGTTTTTCCACTGAGTTATTGAAATCTGTAGAACTATGGTCAGCAGCAAGACATTCTACTTTCTCTCTTCAATGCTTCCTCTCATCACTAGTACTTTCTTTTGTAACTCACCAAGTTTTTGTGCAAACTACTTCTGGAGTGTAGTAATGAACAAATGGGTGTAGGTTACAATGCCAGATACTTGCATCTACAAGACTAGACAGCTAATAGACATTTGTTAGAAATATTTGCTTGAAAACCTAACTGTACTGTTGCTTATATAAAGCAAATTTTCATATCCAGAAAAATTTCTATTCATTTTTCAGAGAGACCAGGAAGAATGGAGGGGAGAAAGCTGGCTCAGAGGCATGGCACGTTTTTTTTTCCTGAAGATGTAGGTGTTATTTGAGAGATGTGTCTTGTTTAGACTCACACTTGATAGTGAGAGAGCTGCAAATATGTCCTAGATGCAAAACAAAAACTAAAGCCAAAAAAAAAAAAAAAAAAAGAAAAAAGAAAAAAGGAAAATCACATTGCACTGAGAGCGGTTGTGCTAAGAAGGGGAAACAGGCTGTCCTGTTGTGATTTCTTTTCTGTGAAATATCCTATGCTGTTAAATGTAACTTTCTGACTGTAGGACTGAGTAACTGGATGTCTTTTTGGTAGGGTTTTTTTTCCCCCCACCATATGCTTCATAATTTAATCCTAAATTGAATAAAATACTATTTACAGTCAAATATGATCTGTATTTAATACCTGCTCAATTAATAAATCCACTGTAAAAAAACAGAGAAAGTGCTGTGATACTGTGTAGCAATATAGTATTTTTAAAATGCTGTTTATTCTAGCAGCTGAACAGCTCTACTAACACTCAGTAGTGGAAATTTTAAAAACTCCATAAAACTCTGAGCATGCTCCTTCTAACCCTGCTCCAATAGGGCTCAACATGCCACAGGCATTCTGTGAGCAGCAGAAATTATGAGTCATGTTTGCAACATCCTTTGCCCAAGCAGATTCCTGGAATCTAGCAGGATAGGAATTCCTACGGTAGCTTTCCTTTCTGTGGGAACATTAGAATCTCTGTCTTCTACATAACCACTTATTTTCTACACTGTAAATGTCTCTGAGAGATTTGGCTGAAGCCGGACAAGGATTTAAAAAGTAACCAGTGGTGGCAGAGCAGACAGCATATCCACACCGATTTTTTTTCTGCAGGGAATTGAACTAGAAAGTGCTCATGATTGATCTGCTTTGGAGTATCTGCCACTGCTAGCAGAGACTGCAGCCTATAATTCACAAGTGGGGATGACATAGCTTGGGACGGCAGATTATCGACCCCAGCTGTCTGCCCAACACCCAGCACATAAAAGACTCTTCATGAGACAGCTGTGGAATCACTGCCTCTTGCTGGAACGGGCAAACAGTTTACACCAGCGTTCTCTAAATGGGCTTCAGAGTATTCACAGAGTGTCTCAGCTATCCAGAAAAGTGGTGTTGGAATGAAGAGTTAGGGCTAGTGACCTCCTGTGCCACCCCCAACCTCTTCTCACAGACCCAGCTGTGAGCTGCAGTGTTGCCAGAATGTAATGCCACAAGCAGTTGTAAGAGACATGGGAAAAGGATGTGGAACAGGAGATGCTCCTTTGATGCTCCTTCGCATCTGAGAAGATGCCACAAGTGTAAATGTAATGCTCCATAATACTTTGTATTTTAATTAAGGTTTGGATCAGTTTCATGGTATTAATTATAACATAGCTTGGATACTGTGCCATTGTGACATAGGAAGGAATGTAGCTGGAATCCCTACTGAGACAGTACGATGGAGAGTCCTGATGCACTGCTTCATGGTGACATAGTCTATTTTAGAGCAGACAAAGATCCATAAAAACAAGCAGTTTTCCTCAGATGACCGACTATAGGAATCATGTTTATATAAATTCAGTGTATGTGACACTCAGTATCAAACAAGGCACAAAACAGTTTTATGTCTCTGAATGTTTTATCATGAGCAAACTGAGCCTGCTATCCACATGGGTATTATTCACTGGGATAAAATTTACAGCCTAGTTAATCCTCGTGTAAAAAAAACGTGACTTTGAGTGAGAGACAGAGGTATACAGGATTTTCCTGTGTCACCTCTGAACCAAAGATGTCAAGAGATTTTTGCCCTTCTAGTCCTGCTTCCCGATATGTCCACACGTCTCCTGGTACCTGCAAGTTCTCGGAAAACAGAGACTCGCAGCAAACCGTCAGGGTTGGAAGTCACCGACCCGGGAGAGCTCCCAAGGAGGGCAGGTGGCCCTTTTCCCCACTGTCTCGCCGAGCCGCGGCCCAGGCGGGCAGCCGGGAGCCGCCCCAGGCGCCGAGGTCGGGCATCCGGGAGTTTGCCGGAGCCGCAGTGGCGGAGAACCGAGTGGCGGCGCGGCAGGAGGGCATAGGAGGGCACCGCCGCTCCGCCACCGCGGCCCCGCCGAGCCGCCCCCGCTGCAGCCGCTCCTCTCCTTCACCTGCCGGGGCTCGAACGGAGCATGGACACGGGGGCCGTCCCCAAGCACGGCCGCTCGCCTTCCGCCTGCGGCGGTCTGTCTCTTCTCTGCTGCCCCGGCGGGCGGGCAGCGCCTGCGGGCGAGGCGACAGCGAGCTCCCCTCGTGTGTGTGTGCGCGCGTGTGTCCCCGGCGGCGGCCCCGTCGCGGGAACTCTCCCTCCTGCCGAGGCGAGCGCGGCCCGAGGCCACGCGGGCCTCACCTGGCGCTGTCCCGCACCTTA
>VWZV01005850.1:289389-309298 GCA_013397155.1 Irena cyanogastra | reverse complement strand
CTGGCGGGGCGGGAGGGTTGTGCTGCCTTTCCTGGCGCTGCGGGGCCGGGGTTGCGGGCGGTGGGATGGGGTGTGGGGGGTCTTTCCCGGCTCCGAGGTGGGACGGGTAATGAATCATCACTCCAAGGAGAGCTGCGGCTCCTCCAGGCTGGCGTCCGTGTTTGGAGACGGGGCTCTCGGGCCGGCGTCTCCTATTGTCTGTAAGGAGGGCTGTGAAAGGGGAGGTTATAAATGAAACGAGCCCGGCGGCGGGGAGGAAGCGGAGCCTCTCCGGCCGGCGACTTTAGACTCTAATAGCTGTAATCAGTGCCTGTGTAAATACTCTTGCCTACTACTTACATAATTAGAGTTTAATTGGATCGTGTGTCTCCCCCGTTTATTCTAAAATCGGACCAAACCCCTCTTTAGGCACCGATTAACGCGTGGCTGATGCTTCTTCCTCTTTCTAAGTTCTCGGGTTCTCTGTTCAGACAGTCGGTACAGAAAAACAGAAGTTAAAGTAAGTTTCTTTGTTAATTGTCCCTCTAAGAGGTGAGTAGAGCCTGATAGCTGTCCGTGCCGCTGGAGTACAGGCTTGCAGCACCGGCACCCTGTAGCCTTGAGGATGGGCACATGTGCTCTTGAGGCAGGAGGAACATTCGGCTAAACTCTGAAATAACCAGGAAGCTGAAACCCTTTGAGAAGCACATTGAACGAGGAGCACGTTGTAGTTTTTTTTTCTGTCTTGCGCTGCCGAGATTAATTGGGCTGTGTAGGACTAGCGTTTTACTGCCTGTATTTCTTACCTTGAAGTTGACGATCATCTTGTTAGTTGCCAGCTGCGTTCAAAGTTGCTGACTCCTTTAAGTACTGCTCATTCTAAAGGCTGTTCATATAGGTCAAACAATGCGCAAGTTTTGTTTTTTTAATGGATTTATGCTTCAACTGTTATTTTTAATACGCACATATATATTTATATATATAAATATATACACCTATATAAACTTAATACCCCAGAGCTTTTTATGGGGAGGAAAGAAGAGGTTAATGTAAAATTTCTACGTTTCTGTATTCTTATTAATCCATTCGTGAATACTATTTGTAGCAGGTTGGCTTCCTCGTCTTCTGTAATTCACCCAGTTTTTGGCCAAAGCAGAGCTGTCTGCTTCCTGCCCCTCGCAGGCTACACGAGGTTTCTGTCACATGGCCTGCCGCCTCTGGCGTGGTGACCTCAAGGCAGCATAGCTGTTACTTCCTATATCTAAAACTGCCTCGCCCCAGCAGTTGAACATTAACGGAAAGCTGTCAAACCCTAATAATATTTTCCTCTAAGAAAGAAAACATAACTGTTCTCATAGTACCAACTCGACAGGAGTGCTTTGTTGCAAGGATGCTCATTGCACCATCAGAGTACCTTGAGGGGGAAGAAGGTGTGTGTGTGTTTCTTCTAATGATGAAAGGATGCGCTAGCATGGAGTACTGTACAGTTCGTGCTAAGCACAAGGGAATCCTTAGGATGTGTAGCCAATTGTTGCTCAAAAGAGAAACTTTTTTTCCCCCTCCATGCTTAAAGACTGTACTGCAACTTGCCTTGGTGCCAGGAGGGAGTGGATTAAATGTAAGTGAAGTGATGAAGATTAATAACCTAGGAAGCTGTATTCAGATGCAGGAAGGTCTCTTCAGAATAACTCTGAATTTGATCTTTCTTTTCTATGGCATTTAATAATTTTTTAATTGCTGTACTACACTGTATTTTGTCCTTTGGAGTGATGTAAAGCTTGTTGCTTTTAGCGGTGCAGGAGAAGTGCCAGGAGGGGTACACTGTCTTCATCTACTCACTGATAAGTAAGGACTGCCATATGTTAGGAGTATAACCTGCAAGTTCCAAGATGCAGTAAGATTTTTAGTGAAGAAGCAAATAGACCACATGTGACTACATAAAGACAGTGCATCTTAGTGGGATGAATAACTGCTTAATCATAATACTGTAGCACCTGTGAAAAAACCTCACTTAAAGCATTATCCTTTCTTTCAGTTTAAATATTTTGTGATGTTGGTGATACATTACTCCACATCCCACTCAGTGTTGCCATCCTTTTCTAGTTGCATGCTTTGTGTTTTTTTGATTCCTGGTAATAACTACATTCTTGGAAAAAGTAGCCCAACTGGAGATCATACATTAATAGCATCAGCATTCTGAAAAATAACTTGAAGCATTGTTTTTGTCCTGATGATTACTAGCTCGAGCTTGTCTAGGTGTGGTATCTGGCATTTATCTTGTGTATCTTGAGCATGCTTGAAGTCCCCTCCCTTGTTTTGTAACTTGCAAATTAGCTGAATTATTTCTTTTTATCCTAAAAACTGCCAAAATTAATTGTGAGGATTAGCATAGCAATTCTGTGAAAATTAAAATAAAAAAGAACAAGAATACCTTTTGTAAGTTGAACTGAATCTCCAGCTATTTATGTTTTTAGGTATACTGCTTGGCTTCGTCAGTCAGTGCCACGTGGGCGTTGCATTTGTTAAGTGACTGTAATTATTTGCCATTAGTGAATTATTACTATTGTCACTTTTACTGAGCTGTTTTACATGCTGAAGTAATGTATAAATATTAACCCTCTGATGTTACATGCTTAAATCTGTACTAAGCCTGTTAATACACCATTTAAATGAGAACATAAAAATTATGTTAATATATTGGCAAGTATGTTCAGTCATTGCCTATGTTCCTTTAGTAGGAACTGTAGTACAAACAGCCTTTCCTGACTGTGAAGGTCTCATGTTCCCACCTGACCTCAGGCTAAGGCACTTTTATGAGCAACATATAGTGGAGTAAATACTGCTGTGTAGCTTTGTCTCGTCTCAGGGGGAGTTCAGTTCACTCAATAATCAGGGCCTTGGTCTCACAAAAAAAAAAAAAAAAAAAATACATATATATATATATACACGAGTATTTAACTTTGTGCTGTGAGCATGCCTGAAGTAGGCTTAGGGTGTTAAGTAGAGTGAGACCCAAATTCCATAAGATCTTACGGCACTCCCAGAGAGGCCAAACCTGTGTGTGACATTCAAGAGCTTTCTTGCAACACAGTGCCAAGTTCCAGCTTCCTTTAAGGTGATAACGCTTATCGGGAATTTTGACCAGTAGTTTCCCTGCTCTGTTCCTCAGTGAATGGGACTTACCCTCTCCTCCAGCGCCAAAGTAAATATTCTTACCTTCTGTTATGTGTAGAAGAGTTGGCCCTGAGGACCATGGGGCCAGATGCACGTTAGTTTTTCCACTGTGTTTTTAGGGATTACGTACTCATCAGCACTGCAGCAAAGCTACCACTGTAGTTACAATATAGCTTGTTTTTGTCAGTGATGTGATTGGTTCAGCTAAAAATGGACTTTTGGGCTGGCCTTTGCTTTGAATAACTGCTGATGTATATACTTCCATCACTTAAAGTGTTGACAGCTCCTTAGAAGCCTCTTTGGGTTTATGCTCCTGTTTCTGGGTGGTCATAAGTGGGAGAATTCTTGGCAAAAATACCTAGTGTAAGTATCCTTCTGGTGTTCAAATTTGGGAATGTTGTTGTAAGACAACAATGCCTTTAAACTCTTTTCTGTTTTGTTTTGTCATTAAGAGTCTCTTAGGGAGTAATATATAAAAATTCAGCTGAAGATAGCAAAAACTCAAACACTTTGAGTTTTTAAAATTTTTGTATCAGTTCTTCTTTCAAGATTACTGAGCAGAGACTGTACAGGTATTATGCAGAATCTCAGTTTGTGTTATATATGGACATATACAGTTTTATATGATGTTTTTACAGATAAATTTTTAAATATGTAGTATTGTCAGATACAGCTGTTAACAGCCTTCATGCCTGTGTCAAGATTGGGAGTAATGATTTGAAGATAAGGTTGCATCTGTTCAACTTTATTAGGACAAGGAAGTTTGTTATGTTCTTCTTAAGCCAAATAATGATCAGACTTCTTTTATGAAGTACTTTACAGTGCAGGATTTATCACCAGCTACTGAATGTACATAACACAGTATGGGTAGAACCTTGTAGGTATATTATAGTGGCATCTGTTTGTAA
Source organism: Irena cyanogastra (assembly GCA_013397155.1). NCBI lineage: Eukaryota > Metazoa > Chordata > Aves > Passeriformes > Irenidae > Irena > Irena cyanogastra. The sequence continues at coordinate 305,237 of VWZV01005850.1, read as the reverse complement.
TAATAGTTAGTACAAGTAATGAATGAATTCTTCATTGTATAAAAGAAAGTTTATGAAAGCCTCAGGTTATAACCTGAATTCCTAGATGGATTGTGGGAAGCAGATAACAGTAGAAGAATGATGTGACTTCTCAGAAGAGTTTTTTAGATGTCTCTCACACTGCCTAGAAGGCCACATCTTGTTTTGTTTCCCATCAGGTCTGTTTAGTTATATGATACATTTGGATGTATTTTTGAGGTTCAGCTGTCTTTTGGTCACTTCCTTACCCTTCTCTTCCAGTATGACACAAGTACTGTTGCTTTGAGAAATTCTGAAACTCTGAAACACTTCAGACTTAATGCTGCTCCCATTTTGCAAGCCAAAGGGGCACTCTGAGGTCTTTGTCCCCTGAACTGGGAGAAAGGTTGGGAAGTGTGCCTTGCAGTGGGACTGTTGGGCTGGTGGGGGCAAGGGATAGATATGTTCAGTTATATCAATGAGTTGACTCCAAAGTGAGAGAGAAGAGTCACTTTTTCAGTCTCTGAAGATATGGGGGATTTTGTAAATACGTTAGCATCCCCTTAACCAAAACACAGATTGAAAAATCCATCTAAGAGAGCAGTCCAAGGATAAGTCTATTGATAATGATCTTTAGAAGGTCTGTTCTGACTGATGAGTTTGAGGCATCCAGTCCCTTTGCAGAGTCTCACTGTTCCAGTGTTTAGTTGGGCTTCTCTGTTCCTGTGTATATTCAGAGGGCAATATACAGTTCCTGGTTTGGCAGCAAAGGTGTAAACCCTCCTGAGTCAGGGACAGGAAAAAGTAGCAAAAAGTCCAACACCACCAGCTACCTGCTCCAGCTCAGTCAAGAGTGCTTATAGTCTTAAATGTTAAGTGTTTGGATAAAGTGAGCTAAAAGTACAACTGTTTGAGTCTTCTGATGGCACTGAAGAAGTCCCTGGGAGTCATCTTTCATTTCCTTCAGTTGGAGACTGGTCTCTGTGATGAGTAGGTTGGGGCAGTGAAGTGAAGACTGAGGTGAGTGATAGGGGATCTTTGAAAGGCTCCTTTTCTTTTGAAGGTTTTTTGTTCCCCTCTTCCTGCTTGGTAAACAAAAGGATTTAGGAGAAGCCAAATAATAAAAAATGGCAGCAGTGCATTGGTGGGAGAAATGTAAATAGTTATCCGTCTAAAGGAAAGGAAACAGCCTAATTGTAATGGCATATATAAATATTTCTTTTGGCTATCAAGGTAGTGATAATACCTGACTGAACCTTTGCAGTGCCAGGTCAAACAAAGGCCTTCCTCTTATTTAATGTCTTCTGAATACCTATGCAACCCTGATATTCTGACAGTATCTCCCCTCATGTTCTGTCATATAATTGCAGACTAGTTCTCCAACAACCTCCTGGGTAATTTCTTTGTCTCATAAAGAAAGCCTTTTGTCACTGCTAGAAATTCAAAACTATTTTTAAAGCACATTGCCTATGCATCTGTTTGGGTAAGTTCTTCTCCCTTGTTCTTGCCAGCTGCTCATGGAAAACTTTATCATGCAAATGTTCTTGAATTGCTCTCTTAGCCTTGCAGGAAACTTCTTGCAGGAAACAGGGTGCAATCAATTTTATATTACTTTCAAGATTTTTCTGCAGCGTGTCTACTGCCCATTAATGGCTTAATTAGTTTCAGGAGAGGTGTATGGTCATTTCGACAGATTGTGTTCATTTACTGTGGTAATGGAGCATGTTGTTTTTGCAGATGTTTAACCCATGAAAAGAAAGTGAGAAATCCTTGAGTGCTCTGAATTTCTATTTTAGAGCATTTTTAAAGACAGACATCTTTCCAATCAAAAGAAAACAATTTGTATTAAACCACAACTACCTGAATAAAACCAGAAATGCGTATCTAAGCATCTAGGAAAGTGGTTTTTGTGTCTACTATCTGGATGAATATTTCCTAAACAAGTGCCTATGTTCTCAAGACCACCTTTCCTTTGATCATCATGACTTTCATGAGGATATCTCAGTGTGCATCCAGAGGCTTTTGACCTCTGTTGTTTGGTAGGCTTCAAATTCCTGGTGCTTACAAAAATGGGAGGGTAAGGCATACAACAAATGAGTCTGGTTCTCCCTTTCACCCAGGACATGCTTCTATTTTCTGCATGGAAATTGAGTAGTATTGACCTGGAGAGATCAGGAAGCACGCAGGAAAATCTCATAGGGCTCGAGGTGTCTGACTGCCTGCCAAACAGAACACCGAGTGTTGTGTGGGATTTGGCTCTTATCACTGTTGTCTTCAGGGGCTGCCCTGGCTGGGTGTTTTCTTACTAGTCTGCTCTGTCTCAAAATCAGACCACCACAGCCTGTGCACAGTCCTCAAAGGGTGGGTGTGCTGCATACCACCGGGGATATTTTTAGTAGATTCTGTTTGCTGACTTAGTGTGCTATAAATACAGAGTTCTCATCTGGCATGCACTTTCCATGTCTTCTAGTAACTTATAATAAATTCACCTAGGAGTAATGGCAAGGAGAAGCAAGCTGTTACGATTTGTTTGGCTTTCCATACAAAGTGTCATTTATATATAAAGCAATTATTTAGTAACATTTTAACTGTAAAGGGTTTTAAAACTAGTGGTATTCCCAAAACACTTCCTAGTTGGGCTCCCATAATTAGTCCTTATGTCAGATTGATTTATACTGCATTTTCGTTATGGTTTTAAAAGTTGAAGATATGAAAGGCTTTTAGTTTTAGATATGAAAGGCTACTTGATCTGGAATATTGTCAATACTAGTAAATGACAGTCTTTTTTATACAAATGCTAGCATATTCCATAAGGGTTACTCTGGTAAAAAAACGAAGCTTAGTTATGACTCTCCTGGCATTTTTTTCCCTGAAGTATAGGTATATATGCAATTTCTTGATTTGAAGTATAGTTAAGGCGCTTACAAGACTCAATGCAGAAAGGAGAGGATCCCATGTCTTATTAAAATACTGATGCATTTGTCTTTGAGTGTTGAATTTGACACTAAATTGAAGGATTCTTTCTGGCTTGTACTGAGTATAACTTAAATGCAGTTGTTCTGTACTGCTAAAATAAAAACTGTCATAGCATACACTAACAGATGTGAAGTTTTCCATATGCAGCAGCAAAAGAAAGTCTGCTCAGAGGTGCTTTCTGCAGATTGCCTGAACAAATAAGCAGTATTTTGAGAATCTTAATTTTTTTTTATAGTGAAATCTGGACCAATCTGGTGATAGTCGTTCAGAAAACTTACAAACTAGGTTGTCATCCTGTCAAGAATCTTAGTCCCCTGAAAATCATGTTACTTTGAATCCTGATTTCCTGCAGCTGTCAGAAGTTTTACTTATTGTAGAATGAAGAACATCACTCCTTTATTCTTCAGTGAATATGGATAAAAGATCCAGTTTAGAGAAAAAGAATCCTGCTTCTCTTAAGAAAATGCCCTACCAAATAGATCAGAGCATCATCAATTAAGCAAATGTCAGAGAGACAATGGTGGACAGTCTCCAGAATGTAAAGAACAGTGGCAGTAGCAAAATGTGGTTCTCTGTGGTCATTCAACTGCTTTGCTTTCACTATGAGGCAGTTCCCTTTCTTCTCAGTGTCTTTGCTGCATCAGCAAGGATGACTGAAGTAGCCTAAGATGCCAGGCTTGAAAATTTGCTGTCCATTTTCTTGTGTGTGTTGTTGTCCTTTGGGAAGAATGAGTTTAAAATCACACACCTGTGTTCTGAATATTGGAAAGCATAGTTTGCATGTGTATGAGTGGCTCAGAGCTCCTGTAATATCTTACATTGGATGATCATGTTTCATCTTCAGAGCTGATTGTGATGAAGTTTTCTAAAAGGTAGTATGGCTGAGTTCAGGTGTGAAGTGCCCAAATACAGGGTTAGCTGTGCAACTTTCCTTCGGATTTTTCAATGCTGTGATTTTTTCAAACTCAGTTGTAAATTAGAGCTGGTTTAAATGTTTGAGTTTTAGGGTTTTTTTCACTCCCTCAGCCATGTGGGTATAGTTGTTAGAGACAGTCAGATCAGTTTGGATAGATACTTGGTTTATTTTTGTATTGGGAGTATTACTCAATGAATGGCAAGTAGGTTGGTTCCCTGAGAACAATGCAGAGCAAAAATGACCTGTTTTTTTGTTTAACCTCTAGCAATCTATTAACAAATTACAATTCCAAAATAATAAAACATAACTGTGAAACTATTAATATATTTTTAAAGTGCTATGTAAAGAAATAAAATACTTGGTTTGCCCATGTAGTGCTGCCATAAAGCTGTTGCTGGCTGCAGAGAAAGGATCTACTAAAATAACACATGAATGAAAACAGCAGGAAATTTACATATGGAAAAGGGCTGCGTGCTATCAAAGAAACACCCTTTGAATATCTAATTCAGCTGTCCTAACATTTGCATACTAGATATCTAATATTAAGATACCAGATGACAAGTATAGAGGCATTGCCTTGCTTTTTAAGGACTGAAATATTGTTAAAATTAATTGAAGAGTAATGCACATTTGCCATAGCTCAGCTGTTGGATTAGTTTATATCCCGATGTGCCGTATCTATGAATTTGTGTGTTTTGTAAGTGATAACATTTTCAAAGGCACATGATACTGAGCTTCTTCATAACCATGGATGTGAAAAAATGAAGTGTTGAAAATATTACTGAAATAAAATAGAGTACTGAAATAGCTTCTGGTTTGGAGGAAATACACATGCCATTGCTAGAATAATAAACTGTGTACCAAAATAAACTGGTTTTCATGCACTTAATAAGATCAAGGTCCAGTGACAGCGTAGAACTAGGGAGTGGAGGAAATATTCCTTGGAAATGTGGGACTAGTTTTGCTGCAAACAAAGGGATAAGAAAGCTAATGCAAATAATGTGTTATACATTGTGCAAGGGCAGGAATGGATGACGTGTTCAGCCCAGGTTATTCTCTTTGTGTCTCCGCTTGGCCTCTCCAGTCGTAAAGCACACAATTGTGTTCAGCTGATGAAGTCAGAGGAAACGTTCAACACATTTGGAGCTGGAGGGCAAAAGTTCCTCCTAGTGGGCTGGGCTGGTATATATGACTTCTCTAGAGGTGTGCAAGCAACTAACCTTTTGCAGATATTTAATGATTGTACATCTTGCTTTAAAGCTTTGTTTAAAAGAAATGTTTAAAAGCATTGTAAACTTGGATGATGTAATTTCTTGACATTAAACCGTTTGATGTGTTGGGGAAATCCATTAATTTGTGAAAAGTGAGCTGGAATTAAGCTCTCTGAAGGGAGCTTGGACTGGCAGCAGTGTTGAGATTGTTCCTATCCACACAGGTTTATGTGGTCATGGGATCTGAGGTCATGGAGTGGTTGTCAAAAGCATTCTAATTTTTAAATTCTGGCCATTGTTGATCCTCTTTTAGGGATTGGCTAGCCAATAAGCAAGTTGCAGAGAAAGGCTGCCATGTTACAATAAATATAAGGGAAGGCATACTTAGCGTTGATAAAACTATTCAGAGTGTAATTTTTGCCAGGAGTTGAAAGAAATAGCAGAAATTAATGTTTATTATTCCAAAAGCAAGGACCACAACAAAGGTCCTTGAAATCTTTTGCTCTGATGCTTAAACAAACAAGTTAAAAGGGCAAATATGTAACAAGTTCTTAAAAGAATTTTTTAGCCAGTGGTCAAAACTACAGCTTGCCAATACCCTTGTATTTTCCAAAGTGCTGTGAAATACTGGTTATAAGATTGACCTCTAGGGACTCCTGTTTTTCATCATAGTGCAAATCCATGACAGAACAATCTCTGGGCTGTTAAATAGCTGTGTCCCATAGCAGCCTAAAACTTTGCTAGCTGTAGCATGCAAGCATTCTTTGAAATATATTTAAAAACAAATGTTGGTATTCAACATGTTGCTGGCCCAGCACTATTCACAAAGATGCAAAATTAAAATGAGTGAAAAATGTAAGCACCCCAGGAAATGTTAACCTCAAAAGAAATAATCTGGCAAGGATGGCAGACTTGTAAGCAAGAGAGAAGGAAAGATGTGCATGGAATGGTGGTGTTCGTTGCATTGTTACTTAGAGGGAATCGGGATGCAGGGATATGGGTGCTGATACAGTTGTTTTCTAATCTCTTAAACTATGGTCCTGTGACACTAAAGCTCTGTGTCACTTATTGAGAGCCTCTCTTTTTTTCTTCCTTTCCCCAGCCCTTTTGCTGTTTTCTGTGGATGAGTCAACTTACTTGCAACACCTTTATTAGTAACTGTAGTGCTGTTGAAAACAAAAATAAATATGCAGAAATACTGACTTAGCTGGATCTTAAAAATACTCACATTTAAAAAGATCAGTTTAGGACTTGTTTCTTTGCTTTTCTTAAAAGACATAATTTAGGGTATTATATATAAATTGGATTTTAACTTTATTATCCTAGTTTTTTCTAGCAGTACTATGAATGGAGGAATAACAATGAAGAGAAACCTACTGAAATAGATAACTAGTTCTATATCAAAGAGAAGAGGCCATTTTGATTAAATTATTTATTTTAGGGCATCTATTCATAGGTATTTTCTTGGATTCAAATTTTTCTAACTTGCATTTCCCCAGACCTGAAAATTTTGATGTAAATTTTGGTTTTTGTTAGTGTTTTGAAGCACATATGAGTTAAAACTGATTAAACTTGCTCCCTCAAAGAGCTAGCCATGTAAATAGGCTGTACATATAGCACAAGACACTATAGCCTGGAATTTAAATGTCAACATATTAAATTCTAATCTTATTGGTTTTCTGTTTATGCCTTAAGGATTTGTAAATGTACAAAATTACACACTTGTGATTCGATTTCAGACATGTGAAATTTCAGATAGAAATAGGAAAGGAAGAAAAGCCTCAAGATAGGACCTTATTTTTCTTTTATTTCCCCTCCTGTAGTTTGACGTACTAAGCCTCATGCTCCTTCAGGCAATGATGATAAATGTACTAGGTACAATGTTTTTAAGCTATTGGTGCAGCTAAAACACTTTGAGGACAGTTTTACTCCAGTCAGTGAGTCATGCTCGTGCAGAACTTCTTGTTTGCTCACAAATCTACCTTGAAGGGCATAATCCCATTTGTCAGGAATTGTCCTCTATAACTAGCAAAGATTTCTTCCTCTGCTGAATGGGAAGGAGCTCTTTCTGCAGTCTCAGTATTCATGCTCTTAAATTGTTAGATTTGTAGCACTCTGCAGAAGCTCTTAAATTGTAAGTAAATTTTAATGGTGCTTTCCTAACCCTGGAAGTTAGTGAATACTGTGGCAATTGAACCTTCTAACTGAGGATTACAAATATAACCACAAGTACTCGTACACAGAGAGGTAAGTATAGAGGAAAGATACTTTGCCAGCTGTATCAGTTGTTGTTGTAAGCAATACTTAAACATTGCTTTTTCCTTTCTCACGGTGTGTTTTGGAAAATAATTCATCATCTAAAAAACCATTTCATTATTATATTTAGGTTATTATGCATGCAATGACTTGTCTCCAAAAGCTTTGTGCAAAAGGGCTTGTACGGACAGATTTAATTCTAATGAGTGATATGTGGGCAAAAGTCTCTCTGATGTTGATAGTACATGAAGAAACCTTGGGGTTCCTACCAGCACTGGAATATGGGATCAGCTGGGTTTAGCCCATTCTGAGCAGATGATGTTTATTGTTTCTTAATTTCTGAGTGGAAAATCATCTAATTTTTCTGGTATTTTATTTTGACAACTAATTTTACCATTGGAAAAATTCCTAATAAGCAAATTACTCTTACTGTTTTGCAAATGTTTTCCCATTTTGAATGCCGAAAATTGCAATTGATGAATTTTTTTTAACAGATAGTTATTTTGTCATTACAATTATCAAGGGCTCTTTTTTTCCTTTCTAATTGTACTTGACTCTTGCTGGCTATTAGCTACAATTTCAATGATGCATATAGCCTTGAAATGTAACTGAAAGGACATTTATTGCACTTAGAGGCTATAAAAATCAAGAGATACTTACTTTGAATTAGGCTTGTGGAAAGCTCTAATTTGCTAGGTGCGTCTGACAAATAAGGACTAGGGTGGTAATGAAGAAGACAACATTTAACAATAAAGTAACTCTTTAAAAACAGGTTGTTGGTTTCTGTCAGTGGCTGCCTGCCTAGTGAGATTCAGGAAGATAGATTGATAAGAGAATTCATTGAAAACAGGCTTGTGTATAGTGTTATCTGGTGTTACTGTTTGTGTTAGCTAGTAAACTTGAAACTGCTGCTTCTTGTATAAACAAGAAAGCCAGCAGCAATTATTCTTTAAAACTGAAAGCAGCTGTTTGGGCTGTAAAAAAGCGTTTCCATAACACAGAGGCAAGTACCATTGTGACTGTTTATACAAATTGGCACTCGTGCTGTATAAACAAAGGAGAATTTCAGGGTTTTTCTTACACTTGCGTATACCTCATCATCCTGGTACACAAACTGAAGTTTTTATCTTTGTGCCTTTAAGACATAAATCTTGGCCTAAGGCTGAGAGTAAAAACTTTAAGGGCTTGATCCTGGCCTGGCTGCAGAAGACAGACTTCATGTATTAATCTGTTCGTGTCATTCTTGTGGAATTTGGCTAACTGCAGTTAACAACAGGATTAACAAAAGACTGGTAATCAAGGATAAATTGTTTGGGGTTGGTACCCGCTCTGTGGAAGCCGGGGAGAGGAGAAGCGAGCGCCCCAGGCGAGTGCCTCCCCGGGCAGAACCTGTTCAGCACCCGCGCCCTGGACAGCTCAGGCGGAGCCTGGTCCCGGCGGCCGCTCCCCTCCAGGTGCTCCGGGCCTGGCGGCTTCTCTAGCCCGCAGGTGAACCGCAGCACATCACAGCAACTGTACGTGCTGCTCCGGCACAAAGCTTTCTGGCTGGGCCCCTGAATCCTACTGGAAAGGCCAAGAGTTCGTGATAGACTCTCATTTGCCCCAGTGCCTGTGGTGCAGAAAGCAGCTTTGACAGCCTTGAGGGTAGATCAGGTACACTTCCCTGGAAGGCTCTTAGTTATTCTTTCCGAGTTTGACTCACAGGCCTGCCGTTATTGTCTTTCTTTCTTTCTTTCTTTTTATTTTTTAATCAGAAGTTTATCTACTTGTTCACTTTTATCTTAGAAAATAGGTTTCTTATCACAGCTTTCCAAAACATTGCTAAACCAGCAGCTTCCTTGTTCTTAGTTTCATCTCTGCTGTTTGTTTTTCATGTGGTTTAAGGACTTTCTGGACCTAGTTCTCATTTTCTGCTGAAAGTTTTGTTAGGCATGTGGTTTCAACTGGACTTCCCTGCTTGGTTCTTCACAGTAGGTGGAAGTAGAAAAGAAAAAGCAAATTATGCAGATCCTTGCTGTTTGACACTCTGTGACATCAATGTTTTAAAAAGAGAGAATTAAAGTATTTGACCTTAAATGTTTAAAAACCTGGAGAAACCTCTGATATGTTTTGAGTTAGTATTAGAAAGATGCCTTGAGCAGTAGGAGGCTCACTGAGAGATTAACCTTTAGAAATAATATTAGTTTTTCTTGACAAGAAGATTAAATCTACAAGGTGGTATTCTGAAATATTTACTTTTGAAAAGGGATAGCTTTGCATCCAGTAATGGTGAGGTAACAAGAGAAGATCTATCTTGTGTTTGGAAGAAAAAGAACAAAATGTGAATAATTAATTTCACTTAATGGCTTTCAAAGCCAAGATGGAAAACACAGTAATACTTTGATTCCTGTGTGAAAACAAGTTTTGTAAACACTTTAGTGACCTTTTTTTTCTTTCTTTTTATGACCCTGCTGCACAGAGCTGTGTGAATATTTTTTTTTAATATTGTTAAATGCAGTTTATATAAAGACAGTATGTGCTTTTTTCCCCCTACTTGCTGTCATCTTTTTAGCAGTGTCTTGCAGGATTTGCCTTAGGGGTGGAAATCTTAAGTAAATATGAATTCCTTTTTATGCTGAAGACCTTTTGGTATGCTACTATATCATTACACCAGGTTCTATAAGAACATTGGCAGCTTTATTCAGTTTGCTACTAAACAAATAAAAAAGGAACCCATGTGCGTTTCTTGTACTCCCTGCTGGAAGAGATAAGGTGAATTTGAGGAAGAAAAGAAAATAAACTGGTTTTGCTATTTCAGTTGTTAGAGTGTATTTTCTAGATGAAAAATGGAAATCCATCACTAAACAAAATTAATACTAGAGTTTTCTTAGTGTCTTGGAAAAGATGTATTTCCAAATCACTTGTCCCTAAGTTATGGGTAACTTTGCTTTGTTTAGGTTGGGTTAGGGTTAGGTTATTTAGCCTGGACCCCTGCCATACATCTGGGAACTGTGGCAAGTTGTTGGGTAATTTCCAGGGCTGCATTCTACCTTTCAGTGTTATTTTTTTTCCCCTCCTCTTAATCCTGATTCATTTACGACATGATATATAACATGATTTTATTTATAAGTCCTGGGGTTTTATTGAAGTCGCATTCTGGAATTTATTTCCCTGGTATTCTGATTTCTTAGGTTTGGTACAAGAACAGTTTTTTCCCTGAATAGTTACAGAAACATACAGAGATTGATAGTGGATGAAATGCTATTTGTATTTGCTTGGCAGGGGATGGAACCCACCATGTGCATTTATATTAAATAAATTTCAAACCTTTTTTAACAGATCAGCCTGTGCAAGACAAAAGCTAGTAGTTTTATAAGGGTTTTTCTTTCCGTGATTAATTTTTAGTTTCTTTCTGTGAAACCGTCCCTGAGGGAATAGCAGTTGATAATACAAGTTCTCAGAACTTTAGAAGATGTTCCTGTGTCTTTTGTAAATTGCTTGTGTACACGCTATTTGTCTATGAAAAATAAGGTAGCTTTGTAGCTGTCCATATTAATACATTTGAGATCAGAATTTTTGTCTAAATTGGTTTTAAAGACTCTGATTTGTGTACTCGTGTTCTTGCCAGAATACTAATAGATTAGAATACTGGATTATTCTTTTAATATTTGGAACCGATTCCAGAAGGCTTGCTGTTTTAGTTTGTGGATAGCACTGCCCTCAGCTTCATGACAAACCAGACCAAGAACAGCAATAAGGTACTGCAGGAGTTATAATCTCACCTGTGTTGTAGGTAAGTAACATGGTGAATTGCCACACATTTGCTTTTGTTTTTCTGAGCCTAGATCATCTGTTTTCCCATTGTAGCTGTCGCTGTATGGCTTTAGAGTAACTAGGTGACAGTGCAACAAGATCAGTCTGTCTCAAGATTTAGTGCAACCCATATGAATTTTATTGCAGGTAAATGAGTTATTTTTCTTCTGGAAGTTATTGTGTAGATGTTAAGTGCTGTGAACATCCTTCCTTAATTAAGATTTTAATTTGCAATCTTGTTTTGGATATCTCTGATATCAATAAGCATTGTCCTATTTACACAATAGTGAAGTAGGACAGTTTTCTTTGTTTTGACTTCTACCCAGAAATTCTCATGTATGTACATATTCTCATTTATGTATATATTCTCATGTATAAAAGAATTCTATTCCCATATATATGACATAATCCTTCCAACTGCATCTATTTTTTCCTCTTAGGCCAGCTTCTGAACAATTCTGATGCAGTTTTAACTAAGCACCAGTTTTAAACCAGGAGCAGAATTCCAGTCCATCATACTGTGTTGTGGCCAAAGTACTTGACAGAGTGTACCAGGCTGAAGTCTTTTGTTCACAGAACAAGTTCAGCATTCACTCATTTTGCAACCTGGAGCTGGAGAAACTCCTTGAAGTATTAGAGAGATGTTACTTTTTTGTGGCATGCCCACTGCCCTGCAGAGGTATTTTCCAGACCAGAAACTGTTGTAGATTTCAGGATTAATAGAATAAATGGTACAATGTCTGCACAGTCCTGTAAAGACGAGACGTAAGTTTAATGGTTTAAATGGCATTTGCACTGCCCAAAGCCAGGAATAGTATTGAGTATTGCTTCATTTCAGGGGAAAAATCCAATAAAAATAGGTTTCTCTTAGTGGCACATCTCTTGGTTTACTGATCTTTGATTTGATACAACTGCTGCAAAGAACAGGTATGGCAAGACCTCCTCTAGAGAGGAGAGTGCTTTTGTGGTGACTGGCAGGAATGCCAAGCTTCCCTTAGGAGCTTTTATTAAGTGTTCCCAAAAATGGTAGTTAAAGGCAAGTTTTTAAAAAAGTTACTCGATAAACCCGCAAAGCCTGGAGGCAGAGGCTGTCCTTTACATGCCTATGACTTACTTCTCAGAAGTCTTAAGTACAGGTAGAATTTGCTGTGGAAGAACTGGAACAAGTCTGTCTTTTCACCAGAGCTCGTGACATACCTGGCTTAATCCCTGACTATTCTGTGTGTAGCTGTACTGTGAAATTTAGCACAATTGCTCTTACACTCACCTGTGTGCAGTGGACTTACTTGCCTTCTGAGGGATTCTTCCACAATGAAAGGAGTGGATTTAAACTTGTGTCCATGTCCAAGGGAACCAGCTCCTTTGACCTTTCCTAAAATCCAGAATAATAAAGCCTTTTAGAAAATTGGTAACAGTTTGAGAGATTGATACTTCAAGACTAACATGGGGATTTTATTTGATAAGACATTGAAAGTACATCTCCTATATACTTCCTATACTTCCTACAGAAGTATTTTTGAGGTGCGAATGCTCCTCTTAGATAAAGGAGAAGATTTAATTTGAAAAAGAAAAGTGCCTATAAATTATATTAAGTGTTAGAATTAATAATGTGACAATTCAGTGCCTGAACACTTAGCAGTGTGAAATCTTTCTTGCTTGGGCAATGGTTTGCTTAAGTAAAAGTGCCTTTTGAGAACTATTGTTTCCTTCACAGACTATTTTGGAAAGTTACAAGTTTAAACCTAGAATGAAAGGCTACTAGGGGAAAACAGATACAAATCTGTGTCTCCCATTATTTTGATGTGTGGGTAGTAGTAGTTGTCCTAAGTAGTCTACCTCAGGGCTTTAGGTGTCTAATGTGTGAAAGGCACTAAAATAATTTATGAGTACCTCTCTGAAGAGAATTAAATCCCAGATGTTGGATTATTTGATGTGTGGAAGGTTTTTTTCTGTGAGTTGTTTGCTGATAAAGTATGTGTATAGTACACATTTTGGGGATGTCTTTCATTAGCTTGTCTCTTGTAGCATGGGGGTTTTTTTAACTGTTTGTTTGGAGTTATGTCATGGAAGGGTTTCTTTGGATGCTCCTTATTGGTCTTTGCCCTCTAGCTGCTGTTTTGATCTTGTCAGTCTCCAAGTTGGCTAATAAAGAAGAGAAGGTAAGTGAAGGAATGAATGTGTAAATAAGTTGGGAGAAGTGCAGGCTCAAACGTATGTGTTTTTTTATGCTGCCATCAAGAACTGCTCTAAAGAGCTTATTAATTCTTCCAAAAGATGAAATTTTATTCAACTAGCCTTTTATTATTTATGTTTAAGCTAGGCAGTCACTGGATTTAGGGACCTGTGGCAGAGCCTTGCTAACTCATTAGGTAAGATGCTGGTTAAGAAGGCAGTGCTACACAGAAAGGCAGAGCAAATGTATGTCACTAATTTACTTTTTCTGTGACCCTTGTCTCAATGTCATTGTGGGCAAATAGGCATTTTTGTATAAAGTGACAGCCAGAGACTTAAGAAACTCGTTTGACTTTCTGTGTAAGGTAGGGCTAGTTTCTTATTGCCTTTCTCAAGTATGTAATGGAGACATTGCTCCCATTGTAACCATTGCTTGTTCTTGTCTATTTTGGAGTGTAAGCTCTTTGGAGAAGGGAGTAATACATGTATATGAACAAACATATTTTTACCTCTTGGCATTCCCTGATTCTGATCTAATAGGGACACCCCTGAAACAGGAATACTAACTACGATTGCTCCTTAGTCACTTGTGAAAAAAACCCAACAAAACACAAAAACAAAACAAAAACCCACAAACCTCAACAACCTTTTTTATTAAAGTATAATTCATTAGCATGTTGCAGTTTCACGCTATCTCGATTTTCAGACTCAAGGCAGTGTCTCCTTTTTTTTATGAGTATTGCTTATGTATATCAAAGGACAGGTCATGATTTTCTTTGAACAGTGAAGGAAAAAAACATGCCTCTTAAGTAGGTGTAGGTTCTTTTACCTTCAGTAGCCTTATGGAGGAGTAAAGCAATGAAAGCACATAACACCCTGCGTGAAAGGTGTAATTAGATAAGTAAAAACATTTGAGTTACAGTGTTGTTTTTTCAAACTGCTGAAAAGTCAAACTATCATTCAATCTATTTTTTCCATCTGCAGATTGCTGTTAAAATTTATTTAAAGTCTATGCTCTGTGTGTGTGTATGCATGCATATGTGCATCTTATTAGCATGATCTGGTTAATGTAAACAAGATGTTTCTCTTCTACACGCAGATGTTTAAAATGGGTAACTCATCAACTTTCTCAACACTTTGACTGATAGACCAATGCAGCAGTTGTAAACAGCAAAAAAAAAAAAAAAAAAAAAAAAAAAAAAAAAAAAAAAAAAAAAGGAGGAAATGCTCAGTAGCATTCCTGACCAGGGATATTTAAAATATGAGTCATACAGAAAATATGAACAGTTTATTCAAATGGTGGTGTCTTAGCTGTGAAGAAGCAAGAATTACATTTTCTGCCTTAGTTACTGTGTTAGCAGTGGTGTAACATGTAACTTGAAAGTTTGGTTGGTTTGGGATTTATGGATGTTCCTAAAGATTTTGCAGAGTATGTTAAGGGTGCTGTGTACTCTCATAATAGAGGTGAAAGACTAAATATAGACAAATCTCTCATAGATATGTTTAAAGCACGCAACTCAATAGCTTTTCTTCACTTTTTACTGACAATAAATAGTTGGGGGGTTGTATCTTTTTGACTGCAGTTCTGTCTTTTTTAGGCATTTTGGATGCTTTCTTCACAATGGTACATTGCCAAATGCTCTTAAAAGATTCTGTCTTAGACATAGGAACTTCTGCAAAACCTAGTGGTTGCATTACATAGATGTGTGTTATTGAAACTTCAGCAGCACATTTTCCCAAAATACATTTTCCAAAATTTGTATGCTACTCATGTTAAACACTTAAATTATGTTAATACTGAAGAATTTAATGGTCTCATTCCAGTGTACACTTTTGAAGTTAACATGTTTTGTAACCAACCCTTGGACCTCTCTATATTTTGTTATATTCTCTTTAATTACCTTAAATGTCTGGCTCCTTATGATCCAACACTCTAATCTGGCCAATAGTCCATACGTTAAGGTAAATATTCTCCAAGTTGGAAGAATAGATGGGTCAATGTAGAGTGAACTTCTCTTAGCTGGGTTTTCCATTTTAAAACAAAAGGCTGCTTTATGATAAGCAGAGAAATGTCCATGCTTTTAAATAAAAAGTTAATCCTTAAAAAAAATTCCTTTGTTCTGACAATGAATGGTATTTTTAAGCCAGATTTTTCTGATAAATTCTGTTCTTATTCATAAGCCTTACTCCTACTCTGGAAAAAAATCAAGCCAAATGAACAAAAACCACAAAAAACCATCCCTAAACTCCCAAACAACCTCCCCCCAACAAATTGAAATAACCCACCAACGAGCCCTACTTACTCAACTCTCACCAGTTTCGAGTGAATGAAAGTAAATGGGTGCATTGGTTAGATATTTCCCTGCTGAATTGATAAATAATGTCATCTATGGAGGACTGCTATTTTGGGGAGATAAAGGGGGAAAATACAGAGAATAATAATACAGGAAAATCTGCTGTTTTGCTTAAATAATAAAAATTATTGTTGTGTGATGAAAAAATAGATGAAAAGCACAAGAAAAACAAGT
>VWZV01005850.1:212699-289322 GCA_013397155.1 Irena cyanogastra | reverse complement strand
AGCTAAAATTTTCCTGTTATACTGAGTAATAAATGTAATAATAAGTACTTTTGGTATATAATTTAATGTTGCTGTCAAAAAATGAATCATTATTCTGTTTAGAATTAATATATAAACTCCTGGGAACATGCCACGTAATAATTTAACATTTTACTTACATATATTCTTCCCAAAAGATGTAATCTTTTTATTTTGTACTCTGACTTTTTTGTCATTGATTGGTTTTCCCCTTTTTTTTTTTTGTCACTGCTACCTCTATTTCTGCAGGAACAAGTAGGTTGTTGGTAAGTATTTCGACTAAATCAGACTTTACAAAGTTTTGCCTTAGTGAGGACCTTTTTTTTTTTTTCCCTCACTTACTTTGGTAAAAACTTTGTAGACAACAGACTAATTGTCTGTAAATGCTGTGCTTTCTCAGGTCTCCATTATCGCCTTGTTTGTGTAGTAGAGTAATAGTTCTGAGATTCTCCGAGACACTTTGTCTTCTGCATGCTTTCAAGCAGCATCGTTATCTGTGCTGTTTTCTAAGATGCTGCCTTCTCCTGGGGCTTGCTCCTTTGTTCCTGTCTGCTGCGTTTCAAGTGCAGTGTTTACTTTGTCTCTCCCATTCCTTTTTTTCGTAAGACCTCGTATGCATTTTGGCCAGTTTGCTCAGAAGACTTCTCTGCGACCAACAAGATGCTCTGTTTCACGTGTTCAGTTTAGTCATCCTTGTCAACCATTAATCAGCCATTTTCACATCACACCTCTTCCCTTTTAGCTACCATTAAATATATTCTCAGCATGGTATAGCCACCCTCTCCTCTCTTGTTAACATGCTTCATATAATTTTGATCAGATTTGTTGCACTGTACAGTACAAATTTTGAAGGTATTTTCACCTGTGTATTTTAAAAAACTAGGGCTTGATTCTTCTGATCTTGGAACAGCTCTTCTTACACTCTCTTTTCAGTGATGTGATTTCTAATGGAAAATTTTCTTTAACTCTGGTATGTTTTTGAATGTAGTGACTTTATTGACGGTGTGAAGTAGGGCAGGGGAGTGTAGACAAACTGGTTCCCTGCACTTAAAGATTTGTAGTTGTCTTGCCGAATTACTCAGTTGCTCAAGAAGTGCCTTCTGACAACACAGTTGTCCTGTCTTCCTCCATTGTATTGCAAAATGATGAGTGCAAAGACCTTTTTCGGGTGTTTGAGAAAAATGTTGCTCCAGGCAATAAGAGAAAATTGAGGGAGTAGCAAAATTCAAGAAGAAAGAAAAAAACCAAATGTATAGGTTCAGGAGAGACTGGGAATGAGAGAAAACTCTTCTTCTTTGAACTGTGGTAGGTCAGTTAAGAAGAAAAAAAACAATGGCAATATGGGGTATCTCTGAAGTAAAAGTTTTCAGGCATTTCATTTGCTTAAAAGTTTTCAGACTTCCAAGCTGGCCTGCAGTGAGTTATTTGTCATCATAACTGAGCTAGTTAGGCAGGTTGATCTTGCTTGCCAAGTGTAAATAAATTACGTTTGTGCCCTGAACCATTGACTGTGCTTTCTGGCTACTTGCTTTTGGAAGAAGGTAGTCAGTTGGGCTCAAAAATGTGTCCACCCTGGCTGAACTTCATTTTCAAACAGCAGCTCAGCTCCACAAGGTTCCACCTGAGTGGCAAGTGGCCCCACTTTTGTACAGAAGCCTGTGAAATGGTGATAGGGTTAGTTTCCTCCCATACTCTTCATGTTACCCTGCTGGTGAGGCTAAAGGGGGACCTTGTTCTTATCTCTGCTTGCCAAAGATCTGATGATGGAGAGACATGAGAGAGAAGAAGAGTGTCTTTCCTTTCTTGTCCTTGAGTCAGATTTTGGAAGGGAGTCATCACACCTACGTGAAAAAGAGAAGTGTGTTTCCTTGGGTTCTCCTCCCTTCCCCCTCTCTTGGGAAAAATACGATGGAAGTGAAAGATATTCCCCTGGGCAAAGTCTCATTGTTTAGTGGAGTTTTTGGTTGCTAGTTGAAAATGTGGTTCTCAAGCATTGTAAGCCAAAAGCTGAAATCTTCTGGGTTTAGGGTGTGGATGGAGCCTTTTTTATATGGATACCAAGGCTTGCTCCAACCAAAGTTTATATTCACACTTGTCAGTCTTCAGCTACTTCAGATCCCTTGAGAAAATTGTGGTGTGGATCTGTGATGGAAAAGGTGGGATGTGTCTGAAATGCAGGTAATGAAGTAGTAAGTCAAAGAGTGAATTAATGGCTTACAAGTCACTTGAAAAACTGTTCTTGTTTATGTGCTTGTCAGTTTGAAAGTGCAGGTGCTCTAGGACTTTGGATGATGGAGACTTGAGCAATCTCTCATTTAGCTTGGCTACAGATCTCTATGGATGATGGGACTGGGGGGATAACACTGACCTTGCAAAACAGGTGGAGCTAAAAAGGTCTTTGCTTCTCCCTTTGCTGGGTGCTTGCATCGGTCTGAAATTTCACTCTTAAAAGGCTGTTCCTCTAATAACAGCTGTTCTTATTTTTCTATTTAAAGTAAATATCAGTCTTTCCACAGGTCTTCCCTGCCTGTAATTTCATCTTCTGGTTTGCAAGATATATTAAAATTGGGCTTTTTTCTCTCTCTTAATGGTTGTATTAATTCATTTTCTAAAACTGTGCAGCTGTCAGTTATAATCATCGTCATATGATACTTTTACATTGATATTAGACACCTGAAGTTGTGTAGTTGATAAAGGCTTTGTTTATGCATCAAAAAATGCCTTGTTCAATTTCTCTTCTTCATTCTGTGCTGCATTATTTTTCAATGATTGCTACTGAAGATCTAACTGTCCCGCTTACCAAGATGAAGGGAGCTGGAGAAGTTATGTAATAAGATTCTGTCTTTCATAACTTTTTGCTTAGGAGATGAAGTATTATCCAAACATACGTTTTCTAATTATTCTGTGGACTCCTTAACTAAAATAGTTCAGGTTTGTTTTTATCTCCCACTTTATATATCCCTCTTTCCCACTGAGTTCTGTGGGACATTTAAATCAGAAAATACGAGAGAAAATCCCTTGTTTCCCTCAAGGAATTCACAGGTTTGTTACTTCAGTGTTATGGCACAAAAGTGGGGAAGAAAACCCCACTAGATTATGAACCTGAAAATCAATAAGTGCTCAGTTTTCTAGAAAAGACAGTGCTTAGAATGTTTCTACTGTGTTCCTTATTTCTGTTTGATTTTGTATTCTCTCCCAAAGTGAGGGGAGTATTTCTTTATTTCTTTTCATCTCCAGAAGTCTTTCCAGGTGGTGCTGTGTTCTCCTGGCTTAGAGAATTAACAGCATAAGAAAGGTTGAAAGGTAGAGAACTAGATGTGATTTTTCACTGAGACATTGTCTTCCTTAACAAAAAACTTAATGTCCATAAAATGGCAAACTTTCTCTGAGTAGCCATTTGTATTGCCAGCTACAGCGCCTAGAAATTTTCCTGTAGAAGGTTCCCTGGGACTTGGTAATGCTCTTTTTTCTTTTGCTTTCTAACTTAAAGACTTTTTAAATGTGAGTTTTGTTCTTGAATTTAGTGTGAAATAATTTTCATATTCTCTTTGATGGCTAGGGTAAACTTGCCAGGCAAGATGTTAGCTGTGTTAAAGCAATATGCTTTCGTGTACAAAGCTTCGTGGTTTTGAGCTTACAGAATTACTAATTCTGTTTTTCCATTTCAACTGTCTGAGGAGAAGAGAAAATTCTGTGACCATATAACTCTGATAGACCATGTGGTCTTTACAGAACAGCTTATTTTTTTTGTAAAGCATCTTCAAGTTTTACAAATTAGTTTACAGAGGAAGGGAGCCATAGAATTTTATCTTGACCAGGACGGTTACTTCACTGAGAAGCTGAATTATTTCCATTTATTTTTCTGCTGTTCTTAAAATTTTACTTCATAGTCTTCTACACAGTTGAACAGAAAAGGAAGAAGTGGAAGAAACAGAGGCATTATGCTTTGACTTTAAAATATTTGTGCTATTTTGATGTACATTCTTATAACCAAACTTAGAGAATTTGGTCTAGGTGAAAAAGTAGGTGAATGCTGAAGTAGTTGGGGGAAAACTCCTACAGCTGCTTTAGGAAAGCAGTTCAAATCAAATATCACAGTGGTCTGCCTTGGATTTGTTTTCAGTCAACTTCTTTTTTGGAGGCTGGGCACTTGAAAAAACTAAATAAAATGCTAAACTTATAAGCACTATGGAGGGCAAAATTTGCATTCATAATTTTTTTAACAAGTTAAAAGAGTGCTAATAATGGATTAAGAAAAGACAGATAAGCGTTAATAAATGTGAGCAGAAATACAACACTAAAAAGGGACTTGGCTAGCAGTAGTTCTGCTGAAGGTTTAGGGGTTGTTGTGAGATATGACCTATATATACACTCATAAAGGAGATATCACTGTGTATAGATAGATCTATATATACTAACACCCAGTGTAATGGAACAATGTAATAGGTTAGTATTGATTTCTGCTTAGGACTTGTGAAGTCTTAGCCTGAAAGCTCTGCCCAGTTCTTGGCAATGCACCGTGCTAAGACTGGAGAGAGACCAGAGGACAAGAACAGCAATAAAATGTTTGGGCATCAGAGCCTATGAGGAAAGATTAGAGTAACCTGTTTGTTTTCAGACTAAGGGAAAAAGATAAAGGGTGCACACTTCCCAGTGTGTATGTGTGTTTTATACTGAGCAGAGTTACTGACTGTTCTACTGAGCACCTAAGAAGTAACCAACTCTTTTTTTGTGTTGTATTGTTTTCTTTTTAGCATCATTATGCAGGCTTTCTTTGTGTGATAGTGATTTTGCATACCACCCTCATACCATCAAATTTACTGGATGCTGTGTTTCCAGATTGTCTGTATTTCTTTTTCAAAGTACTAAAGAACGTGTGAATATGTAAGTTATATTTGTCAGGCTTCTGATTCTCAAATACACCTTAGAAAAAGTGTGTGGATGCAAGGATTTCTCTTACGACTTCTTTAAATGCAAAACAAGGTAGATTTATCCATCTTATTTGAAAACACAAGGATACAAAGACTTAAAATAGTAATATGCTGCATACTTTAAAAGAGCAGCTGCTCCCTTTCTACTTCCAGTTTGTCTTTGGCAGTGTTCCAGTTGATGTTTTCTGCTGAAAAGCTACTCTGATCAGGCTGATTCAGTCTTTTGTGTTGGTGCAGGTTTTATTTGTGCTTATTTCTTTCTACAACTGTTTAATATTGTCTGAAAGAATCATCCACTCTTCTGTGCAAGTCTAACATGTTTCTTTATGTGCAATTCTGTGATGCTCTGCACACTGTTGTCTGGAAGCTCTTAGCAGTTCTTTTTTTTGTACCACAAAGTAGATATTCCAGAATAAATGCGGGCATGATTTTGTAAAAATCATAGCAATCCGGGAGTTTTTCATTGGATGTTTTTGTTTGCTGTGCTGTGCACTGAAGTGCAAGTTAAGCAATCTGATGTTTGCAACATCACTAAGAGGTTGAAATTGGTGCCGACAGAATGAGTGGCCACCCATCAGCCTGTCCGTGTGGGTAGTTCCCAAGTCTGCCAGAGAGGAAAATTGTGAGTTTGGTAGATGGATGTGAGAGAAGATGGGATTTCTTGGCTAATGTTCATTTGCAAAAGATGGCAGAGCTTGCAGAAAGTGATACATTCAAGAGAGAGTGAGAGACAGAATTCATCTTTAAGTCCTGATACTTAAGCAGGTTTAGTTATTTCAGATTTTCTAGTAGCTGTACTGCAACTTTCTGTTCTGTCTCCATTTCTTGTAATTGTATCTTTTTACCAGGATTTTGGTTTTGTTTTAAGTAACGTGTTACTTTCAATATTGTAGTCAAGGTTGTGAAACTAGGTGGTGGGAGCTTGTAAGAATTTGGCTCCCTGCCCTCCTAAGGATGCAGTTGTAAAAGTCAGCTAGAGGTGTGTGCTTGCTCAGTTCTTTAGTGCTGTACTTCTCTATGTAGGGAATGGGGTGAGAGGTGGTCCTTCAGTTGATTTAGTGTGTGTCACAGGCTGAGTTCTCTACTATGGGAGAAGGAAGGACTTTGCAGTGATGTGCTGACAGTGACAATGCTAATACAAAGGTGATAGTTGTCATCTGGGACAAAAATAAGGGATGCTGTGAAACTAATACCTCCCTAAGAGCTGGATTTTTACCTAGAACTGTATATTATCTGTTGTGCTCTCCTTGTAAAGAGAGTGAGAAAGTAGTTGATTGAGTTTCATTGTTTTTTGGAAGACACTTCGTGTGATGCTACCTCATCTGATAACTGCTTCCTCTTATTTGTCCAAATGTCTGTGAATTATCTACAAAACCCAGTAAAACAAGTCATGTAGAGAGCAAGTTATATCTGACCTGTTGCTGATTGTTAAAGTCATGTGAAATTTTCTTTAAGTTATTGGAATTTCTCCTTGAGAAGATGGTAAAAACAAACATAGGCCATAAATGTTGTTAGCTTGCTGGGTAGGGGTACAATAGAGTCTTTGTTCTTACCCAGTACTTAATTGTAAACTGGGTCATGAAACTATTGCCTTCTGATTTGAGGAAAGGTAGGAAAATATGAGCTTTTTTAAGGACCTTCAACTGGACAGTGTAGATTGTTCGCTTATTTGTATTTTTCAAATACAGTTAGAATAAATATTTTGTCTATAGTCAAAATAATTGTTCTTTAGGGGTACTAAAAAGAGTTGGAAATGGTAATTTCCTTCACACAAAACTTATTCTATGTATCTCTTGGGGAAGATGGCTAAATCCATGAGCTGGATTGCAGTGGAACATCGTGAAGGAATGAGAAATTGGATTTCACTCATATTTAAAGAATGTTCCAGCAAGTGTTGTGAGCCCAAGGCTCTTTTTCTGCTATTATGCTAGTCTCTGGTATACAGCTGATTGTGGCCACTGGAAAAACATATTTTCCACAAACACACCTTTTACTTCTGTCAGCTAAGTTGTTCCTTAAATCTTAGTTAAGTGTGATGTCCTCTGTTCTTTGGGTTCTTCAGTTCTGCACACTGAGTAGAGCTACAGCAGTCAGGTGTCCCTGACACTTGCTGTGTCAGGAGGATGTTTGTTGTTGTTTAACCATTACCTCCACATCCCCCCCTAACGCAGGACAAGCCACAACAAAATGTATTGTTATAATACCTACTATATTGTTAGAACACCTGTTTACTAGGTTTAAGGGCAGGTGTATGATGGGAAAAGCATATTCATCAGAATACTCTAGATGGATAACCTGAAAGATTTTTCACAGCTGTCTATCTTCAAGTATGGTTTAAAGTAAAAGCAGTATTATTATTAAATTATTCACTCAAGCTCTCCCCAATATTTTATTTAGATTAAAATATTTCTTCCAAGAATTCCTGGGATACATAACCTTCTTAACACTGTTAACTTTAACAATGGTTCTAAGGACCTGTTGGTGGTTGTCCCTGCTCCCTGTCACTCCCAATTACATGTGCTCATGACTCTAGGCAATAAGCTAGAAGAGTTCTGTCCAGAAAGCAGAGAGAACTTGTTAATGACTGTCTCAGTGCTTAACTAGCCATGCACATAAAAGTTAGCTTGCTGTAATGCAAACACGCCCTTCTGTCGCAGCAGGACTTGATCTGAAGCACATAAGGAAGTTAGAGGCTTTTTCACATCAAACTGTGTTGTCAATTATGCCTTATAGAAACATATAAATGAGAATAATGCATGAGTCTTAAGTCTAGTCAAAACCTAGTAAGCAGCAGCAGTAGGATGATAAAGGTTGAGAGAAAATTTACCCTGAATCAGTTTTTGAAGAAACTCAGAACAGTAATGGGTGGTGGGTTTGGGTGTTTGGAGGACTGAGATACTAATTTTGATTTTAGTCACATTGCGGTGTAGCCTGCTGTGCTGGTTTAGGGCAAATTTGGGAGATAACCTCTAAAGGGGTTCCTCTAGGAAGCAGATTCAAGTGGCCCCTGCCCCAACTGGTTCAGGAAAATATTTCTTTGGAGAAAAGTGGAAAAACACTGTTTATTTAACAGGCAAAAACATTCATCAGCACAAAAAAATGAACAGTACTAAACAGCAAACCTCTCGCTGCTCTGAAGAGATGATAAATTCAGAAAGTCCTATTTGTGGGCTGTAGGTCGGCTCACTCAGTCTGTTATCAGTCCCTCCAGTGCTGGAATGCAGCGTCCTGGGCCTGGTGGGCCACAGGTATGAGTGAGCTCCTGGTGTTTTTCTGGGTTCTTCAGTCCAGAGCAGGTTTGAACAGTTACAAGAAAAAGAAAAAAAAAAAACACAGTTCAGGAAATTTCACTGCCTCAGCTAGCTAAAAACTAACTAAAAGCAAAGGAGAGCTCTCTCTTGTTGTCTGTTCCGCAGACAACACAGTCCAGGAGCAGGAATGTGGAGGAGTGAGTGCAGTTTCTGATAACAAACTGTGTGCTTCTTCTGTCCCCCCCTCTGCTCTCAGAACCAGTCCTAAAGGTGCAAAACTTACTTCTGGGCTAAACAGATGAACGGGGATACAATTCAGCATCATAAAGTCACCCCCGGACACCTGTATGAAGGCAGCTACACAGTGGCTGAAAGGTCACTGATAAAACTTTCAACAAGTAAATTAATTCTTTCAGCTAGTTTTTTTCCAAAATACATGTTTGGCTGTGCTATGCTTATTGATCTGTTGTTTGTAAAAATGTAGGTTGAAGGAGGAGGAATAAAATCAAGGAGAGAAGAGCAGTATTTAAAATGAAGTGTAAGATTGACACAAAGAAGAAATAGGTATGACTAAAATTGGGAGAAGCAGAACTGTACTGTATCTCAGGAAGTGGTTTCCAGCACATGCTCAGCTGCTGCCCTGAGTTCCTTGTGGTTGTTACTAGCTGTCCTCTTAGACTTGCGTCCTATGAGCTGCCCGTAAGAAATAAATAATTTTCTTGATAAAGGAAGTAGTGCAGTACTTTTATCAGGTGCTAATGCTTCAGGTTAGTTGCTTGATCTAAATCTGGATAATAATTAACAGTAAAGATGAAAATTCTCAGGCATCAGTTATTTGAAAGTGCAGCATCAAGTTGTTTGTCATCCTTGACTGACTCGGTTTATTGTGGGCTCCCAAGGTTAGAAGTACAAAAGCAAGAGGCAACAAACTAAAACATGTGGGAGCAAGCCCACATGGGAATGCTGGTGGAAGGTGCAATGACCTTTTATACAGGCCTGCATCATTACTCTTCACAGCATCAGAGAAGAAGTTGTGCCTTTGTGCTGAGAGTGGATGTAGATCAGATATTTTTGCTGAATGTTGTCCTCTTGGACAGTCTGCCTGTAGGTGTACCCCTTAACAACTATTGTGCATCGAGATCCCTGTTGGTGGGTTTTTTTTTTGTCTCTCACTTGTATATTAATTATTCAGCAGATCAAAATCAATCAGGCTCTTCTGTGGATTTTAAAAGTTGTCCAGCTGATCTTGTCCTTTAACTGGAAGATTGCTGTCTTTGGCAATGACATAAATTAAGGTATTAAGCACTTTTGTCATAGGCTGTTATGCAGTTGCATCACAATCCAGACTGTCTTAATTATTCTTTACCTCATATTGCCTAAGGCGGTGACCTCAAAAGCTAAACAAGGTCATGTTTGGCTAGGATGAGAGCAGTCAAACAAATTCAGTGCTACAGGAAGTATTAGTGATTCAGTAGGTGAGGCAACACTCCTGAGTTAGTTAGTATTTTCCCAGGACCCCAAACTAGTAAAAGATGCTGCAGCTTGTATGATGAGATGTAAAACCAAGATCCTTGGTTAAAGTTTCAGTACAATTCCTGGTAAAAATGAACATGTTAATTCAGGATTCCTGCCCGAGTTCAAATATTAATGGTTCTGTCCTCTACACATTTGTCATTTCTGTTTCAGTGCAGTCATATGATTCTCTTGCTCCTGCCCTAAGTTGTTCTTAAGCTGTTGAGAAAGTTTGTGTTCCAGAGGTGCTGACAATGTTTGCAATTGGCAACAGAATGATTTCCAGAAACAGTGGTCCATTTTGAGATCTTTTGAAATTGAGGTAATCTTATTTATGTAAGAAATGTCAGGACAAAACTGAAAAGCCTCCAGGATTTCTTTTTTCTTTATTTTTATATGTGCAGAATAGCTTTTTGGCTTGAATATATATATTTGCTACATGGTTGAGTATGTTCACACTTATGTATTTTTATTTTCCATAGGATTCAAGTGCCCTGTATGTTCAAAATTTGTATCTTCTGACGAAATGGATTTACATCTTGTGATGTGTTTGACAAAACCAAGGATAACCTACAATGGTAAGAAAGAAGTAAGCTGATAATTATTCATTCATTTTAAACATTGGTGTGATAATAATCCTTTACTAAATAAGATATTCTGGTAACTAATTTGGTGGACTCATAAATTATGGGGTTTTTTTTCTGCTTGTAGTTTGTTTTCTAATTAATTCGTAAGAACTTGGTCTTTATATATTGCACGCCAATATAATTTGCCCTGTGTCCTGCAAATATAAAAATATTCTTATTTGAATGTGTTTATTCCATTTTTTGACCACTAGTCAGTGTGTGTTTATTGTCCAGTTGAGATATGTGTAGGTTACACATCCTTTCATCTAATGGCATCAAGTAGTGAGATGGGTCGATCGAGTCTCCTGAGGACTTTATGGAGTACTGTTACTTGACATGCTGTGCATTTGATGTTCCAGAAAATTACACTTTCTTGGAGAAACTAAAGAACTTCTCCTTCTTCACTTGATTCCATATGTGATACTTCATAAAGATTGGTTATATGTTTTTGTTATTTTAATCAAACTGGCCAATATCAAATGAAGCACCTGTAGTAGCACTGTTTTTTTCCCCTACTACTATGCTCTCCTTCTAGGCAAGCTTTAATGCAAGGCAAACAGGACTTTCGCCACTAAGATCAAACCTTTCTATCACTGTGGCTTAGGCTGACACTCAGTTCTATGGCGAGCACACAAAAAGGCTTGAGGAAACAAGGAATTAGAAAATCTTACTGAAATTTTAGTGCCTGCTCTGGCAGAAAATCTTACAGTGCATCTTCAATGAGATTATTGTTCACCAGTCATCAGATGTCAGAATAGAATGAAGTTAGAAAGAAATTGTGGGGAGGAGAGGGAGCTGGACTTTTTTTGGAGGTGAACAGCAAGAAGCTGAAAGTTGGTGCTCACAAGTTATATCAGGGAAAAATCTGATTCAGTGTTAAGTAGAAGTGTCACATAATGAGGGGGGGGGTTAAGGCACTTCAAGAGCTTGTGCAACCTCCATCCTTCAGCAATTTAGTCTAACTTGGTCATGCTTTGAGTGAGGGGATGGACCAGAAGACCACCAGAGTTACTTCCAGTGTGAGTTACTTACTGCATAAATGACCTGCAGTGTCATGGGCTCTTTTATGTTAGGGTATTCTACACTGGGCCATTATATTGAGACAAGTCTTGAAGAATGGTTGGGCCCATCTTAATCTTTGTATAGTATAATGCTATCCAATACTACTGGCCCTAATTGTAAAAATAATTTGAAATCATATGCTTAGAGTTGTGAAATCCATTTGAAAGCACAGTACTTAGGAAAAGTAAATATTTCTTTTTTCTTCCTGGTGTTACCACACATATATTTGAGAAGGTTGACTTCATCTAACAAAGAGGGCTTTTTTCTCTTTATTTTTCCTTTTTAAATTTGGGTCTGAGCATTTTCCAGGATAAGTTGTGTACTGAGGGATGTTGGACATTGGAGAAAAGAGAAGCACGCTAGTCACCCCAGTCAGGGCAGGAAAATGCACTTGGGATCAGTTAGGGTGGAGCAGGAGGTGTCAGACTGGCAAAGAAACAAGCTCTAGCACTAATCCATCTGACAGGGTATGCACAAATTTGACTGACTGAAATCCTTTTCCCCTGCTGCTTCCTACATGTACATATGAGTGCACTCAGCTGACTAACTTTTGTTCGAAGATACGGCAATTAGATAATGTAACCTCTCAGATCATTCATGATGTTTGTTTTAAACACAGTGGTGCCATATTCACTCCTTTTTCCTTCTTGCATTGTTTCAGCTTACACACTGCTAGTTGGAGCTCCTTTGGGCCATCTTGTTACCTTTGCACAGTTTTTTAAGTCAACAAACGAGCAGAAGTAAAACCTGTGAGTGGCAGCTGAAGCCACTCTGGATAATCTGCAGCATGACAAAAGCGGTTGTGGGCAATGGAATACGAGTTAACAGCAGCATGTCATCTCTTGGTTTAGGAGTGTGTCTGCTGAACAGTGAGCCTCAGAAACTGATTCTAGGAAATGGTTATGTAAGTGTGAAATAAGGAAACTATCAAATTAGGTAGGCTGGTTTGAGAAAGATACTTAGAAGTATGGTCTCATTTTCATAAACACTTCAGAGAAGTGTGTGTTGATCCTTGTGGCTCCAGTTGGTTAGCTCCTGGAGTCATGGACTAGGTCTTAAATTATAGCCTGTAGCTGGCTATTTCAATTACTGCAGCATGAAGAAATTGAGGATATGGCTTCTGAGTTGTGCAGTGCTCAGTTGTTACTTTTGTGTTATAGTTGTGGTCCCTTTAATGAGGCTAATGAAAAAAATTAACTAGCAGATTGGTAACTTAACGCTGCCATTATTTCAGGCCCAGACCTGCATATGAATGTCTATATGCATGCATTTTTTTCTTGTCTGTTTTCCTGTTTGTCATCATGAGATCAGTGGTGAATCTGCCTTTTGCCATAGGCCAAGGGCATCTCAAGTTTTGTCTGACAGAAGAAAAGGCGCTGCTGTTAACTTCTGATACCTGCTTCCAAAATGGAAGGCATGTCCTTATGCTTTACTTTCTCATTGTTATCTTGACCTCATGCCATATAAACTAGAATAGAGCCAACCAGGCATTGGTCATTGGTATTTCCCAGTCCTATTATCACTAGAAGGAAAAATATATTTTTTCTTTTCTTCCTTTTTTTCTCCTCACCTTCTTTTGTCTCTGAGTTTTATGTTGCAAGTAGTTGAAGGGAGCCTTAGACTTTGCAAGTGCAGAAATTTTTAGAGATTGAGCAGTTGGATTGAGCTGTACTTATGTCTAGTTCTGTTCTAGTTGTGTTTCCTCATGGTACTGTAAATGTATTCATTGTTCTTTCTAAGAAACACCAGGGAGGAAATTGTATGTATTTTGTCATTCTGAGAAGACAAACCTTACTTTTTAAGTATCAGTGTGAGGCATACAGTCTTCCCCAGAAAAATGTTACAAGACTGCTTAGCTGTGATTTGAAGTTTAAATAAATTAATGAGTCCTCCCAACCAATCTCTAATTGCTTTCTGAGCTACCTTTGTGCATTGCATTTGGCAGTTGAAAGGGTCAGTGAACTGCAAACTCGGGCAGCTATCTGATTTACATGTGTTTTCTGAAAGAGTGATCACAAAATTGTCTCAGTTTTGTGCTGATTTTCATATAAATATATCAGTACATTTTATTAGCCTTATTCTTTTGAAATCATGTGACTTGCCTGTAACAGAGATCTCATTGCTGACTCAATTAGGCATTTTAAAAGAGCTCTTTCTTTTTTTCTGTGGAACTTTGTTCCACATTCCTTAGACTACTTTTGGTGTTCACACATGAACCAATATCTAGGCATTTTTATACAAAAGCTGGCGAAATGAATGGTATTATGCAGAAAACCTCATGGTGTTTGGTGATGTTGTTTTTAAAAACCTTTCCTAGCAATTAGCAAATACTGTTAGTTGCTGAGTTGCTGAGGAGCCAGAGTAGGTCCCATGTACTGGTTAACCACAGGTTGCCAAAAGCCAGTTTTTGAAGAAAGTGGGTTACTTGCTAGTTGACAGGGTTTTGTTTTTAAAAAAAAGACTGCTAAAATATTGTGTAGCCATACCTATTCCTTTGAGCTTCTCCAGAGTGTTAAATGAGGCCCCTTGCACCATCTTGTTCAAATTTGTCATGGTGACAAGCAGGGAGCCCACTTAGGGACTGCTTTGTGAAAAGTGTTACTTAAATTGTAGCCCTGTGTTTTGGTCAGGTACTGGCATTGATGTAAATTTCCTCAGTGCTTTGGAAGCAACTTACCTTAAACTCCTTGCTGATGATTACAGGTGCCTGGTAAAGTTTAGATTTTTGAATATAATTATTGTTTATTTTGTGTTGTTGCAATATTGATACAGCTTTTTTCACTGGAAGATGTTTTATAAAAAATGGAGGAGACACGGGAGAGACTTGTGACTTTAGATGCTTTGCAACAAACATACCAAATATCCTCTGATGAAACCCTGCAGTTGGTTCTGAAATAATTCTGGTTTTCATTTTTAAATTATTTTGTTTGTTTCCCAACACACTTTGTAAGACTCCATTAGTTTTATTCTTATTAGAGGGCCCCTCAGAGGGCAGGATAGCAGCCTGGCATCTGGCCAGATGGGGAAGCCAGTGACCCTGGAGGGCTGGGGAGAGCCTGTCAGCTCACTAGACTGGTTGGCTGGCTTGGCGAGCCGGCCTGTCCTCTTTCAAAAGTTTTGATTGAATTAGCACATTCCTGTGGAATATTTTGGGTTTCATCAAGTCAGCACTTTCTGTTGGAATGGTGTTCTACTGGAAACTTTCTAAGCCGATCTCCTCAAAGCCGCTCGCTCAGGGGTAGTTCTGCTTTGACATCAGTGCTGCTCTTGCTCAGACTACTCTGTATTTAATTCACATGTGGCAGTGGGTCTGACTGTTGGCCAACATATTTACTCAGGTTCACTTTAAGGGGAAAAGCTTTCACTAGTATAATTCAGAGAGGAACAATGTTGAGACATCCAGTGCATGAACTGCTGAAGGTTTTTTCCTTACTCGAAGTAAGGACTTTGTAATTTTTCTGGTTTAAGTTACAATAAGTGCATTTTTTAGACCTATCATGTTAAAAAACAGCAGGAGATCAGTCATCACAGATAGCAGGGACTACAGATAAGATTTTATATTAAAAGTTTATCCAGTTTCTTTGAAATGGAGAATTACTTGTGGAAAACTGTTATAGACAGAATATTAAAAATTAAGGTATGTGTACCAGAAGGAAAAACAGGAGTGGAACTCAATGTGCTCTTCCTGTCTGGCAATGTACTTTGTTTTCTGGGGTGTTTAGTCCACCACCAAGCACAAATAGTGAATGTTCCCATGCCATCTAACCAAATTCAGAGAATCACAGGATATTCTGAGTTGGAAGGGACACACAAGGATCATTGAGTCCAACTCCTAAGTGCATGAACCACACAGGAATGGAACCCACAACCTCGGTGTTATTAGTACCCTGCTCTGACCAACTGAGCTGATCTCAAATTGACTTGGGTCACAACAGTGCAATTGATTCAGATGAGCAAGGATGAAAAGCAGGGGTTTTTTTGTGATTTAAACACATTGGTTTTTATTCCAAATTGGTTTGAGGTGTTGTGTCAAGTTTTGTCTTGAGAGGAAGGCATTTCTTTCTGGGACTGCCACGTGCTGAGGCCTGCATGTGAGCAAGTGTCAGAATCTTGAGCTGGAATCTGTGTAAGCAATAATCCTTCTAGAGGAGTTGTCAGCATTGAAATGATGGCCATAACGTGCATTTTTGGTCAAGAGCAGAGACTTAAATACTGGCATGAGTCACCTAAAGGATTAAATAAAAATATTTTGGAAACATTCTTTGTGAATGGGGCTGACCTAATTTTTAATAACACAAGTTACAACCTTTGTTGATTGCTTCCCATTTCAGTGTCTTTGGGGCAAGATACTTATGCCAGAACTTGTTGAATTCATATTGCTCAGTAGAAGGAAAGAAAAACAGTGCACCTTAACCTCATATTTGGAGCACCAAAATGCCTGATTCTGGTAGTCCTGCCCACTGCAGTGACTTGATTTGCTTGGTCACTTCTGTGCACCAAGGGAGAGTATTCAGCAGGGCTGATGCTCCCATCTGTTTTGACTGATGCACTCAAAACTTCAGGAATGAAAAGAATTATTAACTTCAAGTTAATTTCTCTGACAGAGTTCTGAGATCATACCCTAGAAGACCTTGCAAAAGGGCAACTTGCCAGTCTGCCTGGAAAAGCTTAAGCCTTCCTCCTTGTCCTCATCCTTTAATAGGACTAGACTTTTAGCAGAGCAGTACAAAATAATGCTAAGACAGATCAGTTATTTCATTCCACTTTATCCAAGGTGTAAAATTCTCCATAGAATTTCTCAATTCCATAATTTTAAAAGTTTAACAAGATTCCTGGCTGAAAGTTTCTAGTTTCTTACTCTGCCCGAGGTGGTTCTGTGCTCTGTCCTCAGGGATGCTGGGGAGGCAGAAGAGCATACTTTAAAAGGTAGTTTAACAGAACTTGTAAAAAGACACTTATCCCCTGCTTGCAGTTAAAATGATGGTGTTTACTCTTTCTTTTGATCTTGTGTTCTCCTGAACATCCTCCAGAGTATGTAGGAGGTTCGTTCAGTTTCCCTAATGCTTTAAAACTGTTTTCTTCAGTAATTCTTGAAAATATAAAGAACTGTTGAACTTGGAGATTTTGTTTAATGTGGTGACAGTAGAACATTATTATAGTAAATAAAATTTTCATCTCAGACATTTGCACAGATGTTCTTCTGTGAATTAATGTAATACTGGCCCAGACTTCTCATAACTTGTCTTGCAAATCATTGTTAAATTTGAGGAGAGAATTGTTATTTTAAGAAGAGAAATTCTGTTTAAAGTCATGTTTGATTAAAATATATTTACTGGTTTGTACTTTCTTCCTTTAAGAACTGTTGATAATGTTTGAACAAGAACAAACTTTTACTGATGTTCCTCAGTCTAGGCCAAAGATAGCTACTTGTCCAAACCAAACTGCCAAGAGGAACACTGGCAAACTTAATTTCTTTGTCCCTTTTCTCAGTACAGCTGTGTTGCCTTCCCGCTATCCCAAATCTCTCCTTCAACAGTTTTTGGTACCTCACAGAGGAGCATCACTGCAAAAGCAGCCTGTTACATTTCCAGTTTTTTGGGAAGGGATGTGTTTCATCTTGAAGAGTAATGCTGACAAATGTCACTAGATAAGACCACCACAGTCTAGTTCAACTTGTGCAACCTGTGCCTGCCTCCTAAAGGGAGGAGGTAGGACTTGCTTCAGTGACCCCATTCCAGCCTCAGTCACTGGATGAACTGGGTCAGTCTCTTATAGTGTGGAGTTGCAGCACTTTTAGAAGCTGCAGTCTCTTATCTTTCCTCCACACCCACAAACTGTCAGCCCTTTGCTACGGAGCCAGAAAAGTAAGCTGCGTGTTTGTATTGGTGTGGCTGTGAAGAAAGCTCATCAAATGGGAACACAGTGTAACTGACAGGGAAGTACTTTGAATGTCTGGAGCAGCAATTCCCAGAACTGCAGACTGCCCCATTTATCTCTGCAAGATATACTCATGGAAATGTAGTGGCTGTGGTTGAAGTATCAATATTGCTTATTGTTTTACTTTTCATGCAAGAGAAATGTAGGATATAGATTTGTAAAGAAGCTATGACAGCTCACTTTCATAGTGCAGGCTGGACATGCTCAATAAGTGATGCTGGATTTTCTTTCCACTGTAATGAAGTAAAGTCAGCATGCTTGGATCCTGCTGAGAAGGATACACTGCAGCAATCACACCTATTAATATCTTGAACTTTTCTCTGATTTGTTGTGCATGTGACTTACTCTTTTAACAAACCTTTGGAGAGGAGTATTTTCTGCATACTTTCCCTTCAGCCAGGCCTAAATCTGCTAGACTGAACTTCCTGTGACAAAGCCATGGCAAAATAGCTTCAGTGTTACCTCATACTTAATTCAGTTCTTGAGAGCAGGACAACATTTTTTTTTCCTCAATACACTGGAATCGCCTTTATTTAAATGCATACCTGTGCCATGGGAATATTTTATATGCAGCACTGGATAAATACAGTAAAGCTTTTGACAGCTATAGAACAAACCCACTTATTTCTGAAAGAAATAGAGAAAATGGGATCATTCAAGTGCTGAATAGCTCAAGTTATTTTGCTTATGTGCTACTCCTTAACCTCAGGTACTGCCGTTGTCTTGCTGCTGCACTGACAGTGCTGCCGAAGTCAAGTGACAATTCTTGTCCTAGAAAATGACAGACACACCTGTGAACCAGTGCCGCAGGGAACATCTGCGGGTGACACGAGGAGGGGACCCGATCCCTGCGCTGTTGTGCCTCTCTTACATAATGGCAGTGCAGGGCTGCCTGCAGCAGAGAGCCCGGGGACAGCTCTGGGACAGCTCTGGGACAGCTCTGTCCGCCTGCCGTGCTGTGAGTGCGCATCATGTGATGCGGGCAGACAGGAGCTACCTTCCATGCCTTGCACTTAATCAGTCTTTAGCTCGCAGAGGTCATTCAGAGGATGTCATAAATCGCGTCTGCAACTGCTGCAGTCTTGTGACTGCTGGGAACTTAGCTCCAGGGGAAATAACGTTCCTAGTTTTGCTAGTTTTGTATGGTAATTCTGCAGTCTTTAAAGCTGATACCTCTAAAACCTTAAGATTTTACACATTTGCTAGCAGCAGTCTGCCCTTATTTTTTTTTTCTTAGTTGCCCTGTGGAGACAAAACCTTGAAAATATCCCTTTTCTAATCACAGAAAATGGATTTCATTTGCTGGATTTTGAAATAATACTACTTGAAATCATTAGGTCTTAAAAAATAAATGCAGAATACAACTCACTGAGACTGAGTGATCTGTAGGAATTTCGTGGTATTTCCTTCCCTCACCATTTCTCACCATTTTGCAGGAACCAGTACAGACTATTTGCAGATCAGGACTTTCTTCTTTTTTTTTTTTTCTAAAGAAGTATAAAAGCATAAGAGGCACTCCTTCTGGCTCAGAAACTGTCCCAAGGGCAGATCAATTTGAAACTACTGCCTGAAATGTCATTTGTAACAGATTAAGATCTTGCTTTAAAACCTGCTGCCCTTTGATTACTTAAATAGTCCTGTAGTTCTGATCTGCAGACTCAGCCCTTCGGTGTGCAAAAGAAGTCAGTCCAGCTTTTGTAGGGGATTCCAGCGATAAAACAAGACAAACTCTTCAGAAACAAGTTGGATGAGAACACTGCTAGTGTGATAGAGTACTCTCACTTCTAAACTGGGGGTTGTTATCACTGCTTACACAGGGGAAAAGACTACCAGTTTCTAGTATTTTTAACAAAATCCAGTGATTCTAGAACAGGATGTAAAACACATACTGACATAGGGACAAAATACTAGACTTGCCTATTCTAGCCTCCCTGGGGGAACCTCTTTGCTCCCCAAAGTTTGTGTAACTTTGTCTCACGTGCCTACAGATTTGCTCAGATTCAGAAATAACCCCAAGTTCTAACACACAGCTGAAACATGAGAAACTTCACTGGTGTTTAGTGCTAAATTATATTAACACTCATGAAACCTTGTTAAAACTTCCTCATAAAAACCTCAACTTCCATTTTAACTCCGCACTAAGTTATCTGTAGTTTGAAACTGTATCAGATTTTCATCATTTTGACCATGTTCCTCATGCCCTCCTTCCTTGTGTGAAGTTTCATTAGGTACTATTCATGTGTAATGTTAGGTATTTGATAGCCCCTGTGTAGCTGTGCAAGAATGTAGTATTCACTGTTAATTTTTAGTCCATAAATAATGTTTATTTGTTTGGAATGAAGAGGTGGGAGAAGGAATAGTTTAGTTAACACTTACCTTTTTTCTTCTCCCAGTTCCAAGGAAGTCTGTTTTAATCTATGGCTTTATTAGCTGAAATGATGTCATAATGGTGTTCAATAGTTTTGATAGCCTCTAAATTGAAAAAAAATGAGATAAAAATACTTTAATATGGCTGTAGAAATATACTGCCAGATTATGGGCATGTAACATGGAACAAATACTGGAGAAGTGTCTTTGGGGACTTTTGGTTTCTTAAACACATCTTCCATGTTAACCTTTTTGTGTTATTGTTCATGAATGATCGTGATTGATGAGTACTGTTGGAATTGTGCTGGTTTTTTGTTTCACTTAATCACTTTAAAATTTAAAGGTAGGTTTATTGATAGTTTCTTTTTTCGTTGTTTGGATTTTTTCCCATCCTCTTGCAATTCAATACCTGCATACTCAGTATCTCACTGGGATAGTAATAACCTGTAGGTACCTGTTAGCACCAGAAACACTGTATCTGTATGCTTGCTGCAATAAATTATCATACTGGATAATGGGTTAGTGTAGAGTAGAAAAACTGAGATAACTTTGAAAGCTCTGACTCAGTATCTGATGTTATCAGAACCTTTGCATTCAGACATGTTTTGCATTCCATCTATATCACAACGATAATTGCATTTAAAATAGAAATAGCTTGTAAAAAGCAGTCTGTCTGCTGCAAACAGAAAAGACAGACATGTAAAAATTATGCAGTGATTTATATCCTGGTCCCGTGTATGCGTGTTAACACCAGACATTGTGTTAATCTGGAGAAGGCTGATCTGGAGCCTGCTGGGAAAAGTACCTTCTAGGCCTAGCACCTGGCACTGGGGTTAATAAGCCAGACTTCCTGCACACTGAGTTTTGGCACCAGTGTTTTCATTGTGTGTTGCTTGGTAATGCATCGTATCTTCCCTAAGAATAGTGTCTTAGTCACACACACCTGCTTTTTCTCCCCCCCTCCTGTTTTACCTTAGGCTCATAGTTTCATCTTTCATGCCGTCTCCGTGTGCACTCATTTTGCATCAGATCAAACCAAACTCCTCTGCTTGCAATGAGTCAGTTACTTGGCCAATGTTAAAAGACTGGAAAAAAGATTTGGCAAAACTCTTTGTGCTCAGGGCACCTGTAGGAAGCCTGGAATAGGAACCTGAAAAAGGACAGAGTGAACAAAACATGGAATCAGATCCTTCATCCAACTTCAAAACAAGTCACCATTAAAGTAACCCATATTGTCCAGACTAATAGGATAGTTAACTTCATCTGAGCTGCTTCTCTTCATTCCCTCTCTTTGCCTCTGTTGTTCAGGGACACTTACTGCCCTACCCTTTCCTTCTGTGAAGTTTTCTAATGTGCTTGTTTTATCTGCCTTCTGTCATGCGAGAGTTCTCACACATTTCATTAGGTCAGTGTGTCCCCATCACACTCCTAGTTCATTGCAGACTAGGAAGAATGAAACATCTTATTGAAAATCTTTGCAAAGCAACTTCTCTGGCTTCTAGCTGTAGTTTCTGTGATGGTGAACAGTTGAAGACTTGCCATTTGGAAAACTCTTCTCTGCAATCTTTTAGGTCTTCTTTTGTGTTGGGGATAAAATAAATTTAGTCACTTAAAAAAGCTGACAAAGCAAAAGGGATTTCCTAAACTCAGTGGGGATCTTTTTGAACAGCCACATCAACATCCTGCACTTGTGAAATCTTATCCAACTTAGATCTTTCCTTCAGCTTGATCAGACAGTCATCTTCTCTTGATTCCTCTGCCACATCCATGCTCTGCCTTACCTGCCAAGTTTTTAAGAACGTTGCTGGTGATAGCATCCAGTTTTGATTTAGAAAAGTTGCTCATTTTAACAGACTTACAGCATCTGAGTGAAGTTTTCCTTCTGACTGTAAAGTTGGGAAGAGACATGTCTCTGCACTGTATTTGGAAGGCATTCTTCATCCTTCCCCTGACCACAGTGGTAGCTTTTCTTCATGAAATCATCAACTCAGATACCCAAGTGATTCACTGCTAGAAGAAGCTTTTATAAATAAATATTCTTGGGGTTATGTGCCTTGGTTAGGTTGGGGTTTTTTTTTTGTTGTTTTGGTTAGTTGCTTGAGTGGTTGGGGGGTTTTTTGTGTGTTTGGGTTTATGTTTATTTGGTTTTGGAGTTTTTTACCTTTGGTAAAGAAGTTATCTGCTATGCAAGGCAAGCTGGAATTCGGGTCTCTCACTTTTCTTGAGCGTACCCTGCTTGGTAACTCTGCCTGTTGCTTAAACGGAAACTGTACGGTTCACCTACCTTTGAACTGGATTTCTGGACTGTAATCCCAAGTTTTCAATAGACCTAAGTTGATTTTTCATCTGTCATAGCAGTTTCCTAGTACTGGTATAGATTGGTGGGTATGCATAAACAGCACTTCAATATTTTCCTTTTTTTTACTCCTGAACAAACAAAAATGATAAAAGATCTGCATGTGTGGATCCCACACTTCTATTCTTTCTTGCCTGCTTCTGTAAATTTCCTTTATCCCAGCTCTGTCTCTAGCTCCCTGTAAGAAACGATCCTCTCTAAATGCAGCAGACTGTCGGCAATACAATCTGGTTGCCTCTGGCCATTTAATCAACCACTCCTCCTTTTGTAGCATACTTGTGGTGTAAGATCCTTTTTGATGGTAAACTCAGCCTTGAGAACTGTAAATCATTCCTCCGTGGTGGAGCCAAGGAGGATGTATTCCCCAAGTGATCCTTTCTTTACACTGTTTCCTAAGGTATCTTGTTTTGCTGCAGTTTTGTTTCTTGTGGGTTTGCCCCTTTACATGCTGCTTTTAACTCCTGACATGCAAGATTAACACGCGATAACCTTAGAGGTCATGTAATACTGATGAAAAACCAAGAAAACAGCCTGAAGGCAGCTTCCTTATTCCATGTGCAGCAATGAGCAGCTTTGTTTCAGGCAGCATGTGCTAGGGTACACCATTCATGGTGGGATTTCACATGGGGACAAGTTTGCTATGGCTGCATTCAAGACTTTTCACCCAGTCAGCTTCTGAGAAGACAATATTTAGAAGTAATGTGTCCCAGAAGCAATGTTTCTGACAGGAGTGGGGTAAGCCTTGGGACAAAATACAACGTGCCAAGGAAGACTCTTTAAGAACAAGTTACCCCTTGGGTCATTCAAAAAACAAATATATGTCTGTTCGCTTGAAGTGGGGGCTTAGTATAAGGTGGGTAAGGCTGGTGAAAAGTCTTTTTACATCATATTCTGGAGGACAAGACTGTTTATTTGTGGTTCATTTATGAGCTGGTGTAGCTCTTTAGCCCATACCTAGACCAAAATTTGACAATTTAAAGACATGGTACTTACAAATGTGGTGAATGGAACTTGTCTTTAGTAGTCAATGCAACAGGAGAAACTTAGCTATCTTGAGATTATTTAATGTCCAAAGGCATCTTAAACTGCAAGCAGACTGATTAAACAGACATTGGAAAGACTTAAGCAGAAGTTTTAGAGTGAATCAGATAATTGTATTGACAGCAAATCTTGAATTACTGTGGAAAGACATAGTCACTAGCAATAAATCTCAAGATGGGAGAACAAGACATTTCATGGCTAGTTGGGCTAATAGAATTTATCTAGTATGAATACCTATTTCACCCCAACACTTTCTGTCAGCAGTGTAAATATGGACTGAGAAAGCTGCTACACTGATACCAATAGCACAGGAATGGCTGTGGATGTTGATGCTTAGAAGTGAGGAGCTTTATTTCTCTGACTACTTGGCCTTTTTTGCAAAGCCTAGCTTTTTCACTGGGAGCCATGAGGTACAAACTTTGTCTGCAAGCAAGATACCTTAATTGAACATTGTATCAAACCTGTGTTATTTATACTTGGGATTTAATTTTTGGGGTGTTTTCAGAACCATAGCTGGTATGGCACCCTGTATCATATAGCTCCAGCTAGGTTTCCCTTGTGGTCACTGAAGCTAAATCGCTCTACCGAAGAACTCAGTTTTCTTCAGTGGTCAAATGCTTCTGCCTTCTATATTAATTAGCTACCCAGATACAATTCTGTTTAGGTAAACTATGACTACACCACACAGACTTTTTTACTCCTGCTCACTTAAATGTATTTCTATCACTACTATTTCAGTTTTTATCTTTATCTAACAAGAAGTATTTTTTCTCTACCATAGACCCGATTGTTATCTCTCTGAACAGGAAGCATCTAGCTATTTCTCAGAATTTACTAAGCTCAGAATGTCCCACAAAAATTTAAATTCAGTTCTTCAAATGGGGGTTAGCTAAGAAACAATGAAACTTCTGCAGCCATCTCCTTTCATACCAGCCTGGTGTGGCTACACAAGTATTGTCACTTAGGCCTAATCCTGCAAATATTTTTCTTGTGTGACTTTCCCTTTGTTTTGCGTGCTCCCTCCCCTTTACTTTTGTTTTCAAGAAGTGGGAGCATCAAAGACTGTAGACAATGTGTGTGCAGGAAGTCTTTCATGATGGATATCTATTTGTACATAGCTATCTCAGTCCTGGGCCAACACTGAGCAGTGTGAGAGGGATGGGGAAAACAAGGATAATGCTTGGACTTTGAGTAGGAAATTGTAATGTGCTGCCATGTTGTAAGGGGTGAAGAGTGAGATGCTGAGCAACATTACCACACCCGCCCTAACCAGCAATTCATCAAGCACTTCGTCAGTATTTGATGAAGTGTCACATTTGTTGTAGCTTGTTAGCTTGCTTTGGAGAGGTTTAGTTTTTGTATATTGTGGCTGGGAAGGTATTTGTGGCTTGCTTAAGTTCTAGGTATTACCACGTGAGTTGTGCAGTGGTGTTTGGGGTTACTGTATGCACAAAGAGTTGCCACCTGTGCATGTTTGATTAGCACGGGGGTATTGGGTTTTTTCAGCAGCATAAAAGATAATTTGGATTTATGTAATTCAGGGGAATTTGGATTTAAGTTACTCACATGCTCAACTTTGTGGTGTTGTGAATCCTGAAAACTGCGTAGCTGAGGTACAAGTTAGAAGATTGGATGTTAAATATCTTCCCTTTCACATCTGATCCAGAGGAGGTGGCTTATACTAGAGCAAAAAGAAATGTTTCTAGTTAGGAACCCACTGCTTCTTCACTACCCTGCTGAGGGTAGTGAAGTTCCACTTCCGGCTGTGAAGGCACAATATTCATAAGTGAACTAAGCTGATGGCTTCAGCTCTGCCTTGCTCAATCTGCTGACTGACTCTAGCTGTAAAAACTGACTGGCAAAATAAGCATCTGCAGTGACAACTGAATGATGTTCCTCCTTCTGTTGGGAACTCTGAGCACTTAAGAATCATCTCACCTTCAGAGTGTCTTTCTGCCTGAACTTTAGTGCAGCAGTGGATGGCTGACCTGGTCATCCAAGAATGATCCCCAGAGAATGAAGAGTATTCCTCTTGTGGCAGCCAGAATACTGAAAACCAGCTGTAATGTCAAAGAAACTGCTGGTTCTCCTAGCGCTTAGGATGGACTGGGAAAGGCAGGTTTTGCTTGCAGTCAATACCAGTTTGCAAAGACAATCACTGAGCTACGTGAGAGCACCGCTTCCTGTGCATAATGGTTTTCCTTTCATTCTGGTGTCTACTTCTCCCAAGGACATTAACCCCAGATAAGAAGGCTGTCCATATGATTTGTGTCAGATACTTAAAAATATTTCTCTCTTCCTCCAGTGCCTGCTTTGCAGCAGAAAATTAAATGAGACGATGGAGGGCAGGAGGAGTGGTAGAAAATACAGGTCTAGAGAGAACACATTTTAGGGAAAATTAGTGTAAAGAGGAGGCAAGCATAGTAAAAAACAGCCAGAAAGAAATAGAGAGGGAGCAAAACAGATGTGACAGAAGCCATAAAGATTTAGTAAATGAAGTCAGTAACATTTAGTAAGTGTGTAATCCCATACACACATGCTTCCTGGTTGCCAAATAGTAAGGTACCTGTGGGAACTTGTAGGGCCTCCTTGACTCTTTGTGATATCAGCAAAGGTGATAGCAGTAAAAATGTAAATTCTGCAATATGGATGAATCCATGCTCTACATGTGCACAAATATAGTGGTTTCTAGATGTCTAGAGCTCTACATACTCCATTTAAAGATAAGCAGAGACAGTCTCTGGTACTTTACTAAGACAGTTTTTAGTCATCATCTTCAAAATTTAAGGAATGTGTAACAGATACATGGTAATACATACTATTTAATAAAGTTTCATCAGTATTTTTTAATGGCTGTTGTTTTACCTATTTTAGTGCCAATACTGTTCAGAAGGTATATTTTAATTAAGTTTCAGTCGTGGTCCTGAAAGGGTTGACCTTTGTGGTGTCCTTCCCTAGTAAGCTAGTTGTCATGGCAGCTTCCATGGTCATTTAAGGTTTTAAATTTTAGGCAAAATATAGACATTTTGAAAAGCTGTCATACTGAATTGGATCAAGGTGTTTCTAACCTGGTGTTCTGTTTCCAATGAATGCCCAGAGAGAAGTAAAATACTGCAGCTATAAAGAGATAGTTCCCAAAATATATTGACATCTCCATGACTTATTACTTCAAATTTCTTGAGCCTAGGGCTATGTCTGCCTGTGTTTTAAAAGGAAAAACAAAAAGCATCAGCACAGATTTTAATTACCTTATCCAGAATGTATGCAGTGCATATACTTTTGCAGTCCTCAGTTTAAAGACACTTGAATCACAGATATTGCTTATAACCCTAATCATGGCTTTCGTAATTATTGGATGTATTTTCAAAAGTTCTAAGAAAAGTTTTTAATTGGTAAAGTATGTGCAAAATTGCCAGAATGCCTGTTTTTTAATCCTCTACTACTGATTTTGCTATAAATGCAGAAATGCTGTAGAATTTATTTTCCAGTAAAGATAAATGCAGAAGTTTAGGAGGAAAAATTACTGACAACCCAAAGTTAAAACAGTAGTGACCAGAAATAGAGGAGAAGAGGAAGAAGTATTTGAGCAGACTCAGGAGGGAAATACTATGCTCTTTTGCAAGATTTCGTCTTTGACACCAGTCTTTGGCTAGTGAGTACTTGCTCAAGTAGCTGGGAAGGTGGAGGAGTGTTTACCTCCTATTAGGTGCGATGCACTTGGATGTGGGGGTGTGGTATTTGTGTATGTACCCACGTGTGGGCGAAATGGAAAAATGTGGCTTATTTCCTCTTCCCACTTCCATTTAGGTAATACACTGATATAAATGTTTTAATCATAACATTGATGAAGTTTTAAGCTGCTTTACTCTTTTGGTTTGTGTGTTTTGTTGTTGGTTTGGGTTTTTTTAAGGGAAAGATTTAAAAATGTATCTGCTGAATCACTCTGCTGCAGGAAAAGATGAAAACAAAAGATCTCTTCAGACTGCAGTGGTTCTGTGCAAAATGATATACAGATTTTTCTGTAACAGATATGTTTAAAAGTCATTGTTAAATGGCCCTTAAACTGACTTCCATGTGATACAAGCCAGTGTCGGTGTAGGAGAGTGCTGTATAAAACAAGTACAGAACAAATTCTGACCAAATCCTGGTCTAACTGGATTATTCACTCCTTTTCCTTTGTCTGAGATTGATGATCCGAATCACCTAAAATGGTAGTCAGATCAAAGGTGTCGTAAGTCTGTGAAGGATTGGTTTTGCTGTCATCACTCTACATGTGTAATTAATTATAAGCCTAATTATATGGGTTTGGAGTATGTTAATGCGCAAGTTACACATAGGCATTTACACCAGTTGTTTTTTTGCACTCATACCTTCAGTATTCATGCACAGAAGCCTTAGGTAGGAGTCATGAGGTTTACACAAGTAGGGAATGCTGATTCCTCATTATTCCAGAGGAAGAGGAGCATTGAGACCTGTTAACATAACCTCTTCTGCAGGGGTGGCAGAACTGCGCCGTGTTTCTGAGATCTGGTCTGTGCCAGCCGTCAGTCACACCAGCTCCCTCTGGCGTGACTGGGCAAAGCCCAGTGTGTGCTTGGTGGCTCTTCCCAGTTGGAAAGCCTGAGGTGAAGCCAGGGAGGGCAGCAGGCTGTTTGCCAGGGACTTGTGCAGTAGGGGCACTACTGGCAAAAGGGAAAGCACAGGAGTACTGGAGGGAAAATAGGAGGAGTGTCAGACACACCAGAGCTGGTGGGAGGTACAAATGTTTGAATTGGCATCATGCCTTAATGTTAGCCAAGAGGTGCAGAACCTTGTTAAATTGCTCCGTGGGAGTTCAGACCCAAGCATTGTGCAGTCTGGGGAGTGCAGGATAAGCCAGACATGTACAATAGAGAACAATGGGAAAGCTGTTCACAGGAATGCTTTCTTTTATAAACTGTATTTTTATCGGACAGCTTTTCAATTTCTCTTGTCAAAGCTTGACTAAATGCTTCCCTCTTGAGAGTGCTTGAGGGAGTGAGACTGGGATTTAATTCACTAGAGATATCTTTGTCTTGTTTTGGTTTGGGTAGCAGCTGCTGATCTGATAAAGGGATTCTGTGGAAAAAGTTACTTTTAATAAGTATGCTCTGTATGTATGATAC
Organism: Irena cyanogastra; assembly: GCA_013397155.1. Classification (NCBI taxonomy): domain Eukaryota; kingdom Metazoa; phylum Chordata; class Aves; order Passeriformes; family Irenidae; genus Irena; species Irena cyanogastra. The sequence goes on along the minus strand of VWZV01005850.1, from coordinate 261,077 downwards.
ATGTTTGAATTATTAATGGTGCTGCTTCCTACAACCTAACTGTGAGACAAGAACTGCTCACAGGAGTTCTTGTAAAGTTGTGCAAAGAGGTGGTCTAGGAGGATGAAGTCTGACCGCATCAGACAAAGATTGATATCTCTCTAGCCAGACAATGTCTGGAGAGTATTTGCCTCCTGGTCAGATATTAGAATACCTTTGTATTAAAAAAAAACCCAAACAACCAAATACTAAAATCCAACCTCAATGAAGTATTTATCCTTAGCACTCTCTTCTGGGCAAGTTGACTGATAAGAGTTCTTAAAATATTTTCTATTGTTTTAAATTACCTTGTCTCCCTAGTATCTCTAATGTTCTGAGATGCTTACAGTTTCTGATTGAACAACAGGAGTTTACTGCGCATAAACTAAATCGTGACATTTTCTTTATTGTGGTGGATGTATATTGTTTATTATTTTGGTTTGAATATTTTTCTTTGTAATAGTTCATGTCATAATAGATATTTTTCACATCTCTGTGAAGGTGCTACACCTTTGGCATTGTACAGTATTTTTGGCATAACCAATGAACATAGTGGAGACTGAAATAAGTACTGCTTTAGAAACCCAACCTGCAAGACTGCAGGAAATTTAATGGAAACAATGTAGACCTAATTTCCTTTTGCTTTCTTACAGCCATGGTAGCTTTGTAGTTGTCTGTCATTCTCTATGTTTGGAATGCCAGTGGTGATGGAGCCACAGGAGAGAACAGCATAGAGGTGCTGGTTTCTCAGTCATAGCTGCAAAAGGTTCTCTCCATAAGCAATCACTCGAGGTGCCTTTTGGCAACGAAGGGGCAGTTTTTCCCATGAACCATGGAAACTTGAACACGTGGACTTACTTTGCCAAGTGTGCACCTTTCTGATCTGCCAGTTTGATTGCTAATGTGGTCTCATGTTGGTAGTGCCCTGTGGACTGTGTGCGGTTGTGCCTAACAGGGACTTCTAATCTGCATCTGGCAAACAGGGCCTTATGTGATCTTCTGTTTTGCTTCGTGCTAAGACTGAATTCTGCATCCCACATTCTGGCTAAGAGAAGTGTCCAAGAGAGAAGGTTTTTATTAAAAATAATATGTTTTCCCAGAAACTTCTTAGTGAAAGCCAACTCTTTTGCATTCCTAGTAATTTACTTTTTCCTCCTTTGTTCTTGGACTTGGTAATACTCAAAAAATTCAGTGTCTCCAGGAGTCATTGGAGTTATACAGCAATGATCTTTCCTTCATGGAAATCTCACATTCCTACAGTTAACAGTTTCATACTTTACGCTGAGAAAAAGGTGGATGACATGTAGAACATGCTAGCATGGTGAGAAGAGGTTGAAGGTATGAAATATGAGTTACCCGCACAGCTGGTGAAAGAAAGCCAGATGTATAGAAGAGAGATGAGTAGGAGAGTAGAAAAATCAAATGACAAAGGCTAAGTGTTTAGAAGCTAGGAAGAACTTTACCTAGTTATTTACCTGCAGTGCCTTGTCAGAGAAATGTTATGTTCAGGCTTGAACTTAACTTCCATGTTGAAGACTGAGCATGGGTTCTCATCATGAATCCTCAGTCAACTGGTGTGTCACTGATCCTTACCTTTCTGCAGGACAAAAAATACTTTCTTCTATAGCTGTCCTTGATGTTCTGAATAAAGAACGCTTTGCTTGTAGTAGTCTGATTCTTAACCATTTCACTTTGTGCTCTTTCCTCAGAGGATGTGCTGAGTAAAGATGCTGGGGAGTGTGCAATATGCCTGGAAGAGCTGCAGCAAGGAGATACTATAGCACGGCTGCCTTGCCTCTGCATATATCATAAAGGGCAAGTATTCCTTAGGATGGATATAAAATTTCAGAAGGTTGCATTTATGGGGTAGCTCTTCTTAAGGGGTGCTTAAACTTAGTTGCTTTTTGCATTTAAGAACAACAAAGAAACAGTAGTAGTAGCGCTAAAGATGTTTTTTAAATGACATATTTCTGCATCTCTACCAAATGTATTTGAAGTTAATTTTCCCTGCTACAAGCTTCTCATTCTTGGAAAATCACCTGCATAGGGAAGGAATGTGTATCATGGCTGAGGAGCTTAGGTCATGTGAGCTTGAGTTTTGTCAAATGCTAATAGAGTTGGGCAGGGAGAGAGGGGAATTTTTTTTAACCGGTTTCTTATTTTTTCCCTAAGTGTCTGTACTTTATAGAAAGTAAAATGTCAGTGAATGATATAAGTAAGATAACGTTAGAAACAAATTAACCTGTGTATAAAATCTGTAACGTGTAAAATGCTTCCTTAGAAAATTTTAACACTTAAGAAATTTAGGCTTTCAATAATGTTTAATACCCAAATATTACTGTGGTTTGGGGTTATTAATTTTTCCAGTGATGTGTGTATATGCATATACTTCTTTGTATAATATAAAATTCTACTAGTCATTGAAATGGAGAAACCAATTTATTCATATCTTACTGCTAAATGTTACTGGTATTCATGTCAATTGTTTTCATTTTTTGTCTTGTATCCAACAGCTGCATAGATGAATGGTTTGAAGTAAATAGATCTTGCCCTGAGCATCCATCAGATTAAGACAAGATTCATATTTTTAGGTAATGTTTATTTATGTTCCAACAATAAATATCTTGATTACCTGAAATAACTGTACTATTTCTTTTTAATTGTGAATTTACTACTGTGTCTCAGAACTACAATGTTAATCAGTAAGGATTGATGTATATTGCAATATAGGCAGAAGGTTTCTACATCCTTACATGGCGTGGTCTTTCCAATTTTAGTACTGCAAAGCGGCAAGTCAGTGTCAAGAAACCTTTTTGCATTAACTTTCTAAGATTATTTTTCCATAGAAGTGAAACAAAACTAAAATAATACAATTGTGTAATTTCGAATTGTTCCATGAGTACTGGCATGTGTTTCTGACAGAAGGCTTTTGGAATCATATGAAAAGGTTGAAGCTAGGTATTTTCAAAACTACCTTAATGTTAATGCATTCCAGAATGTTCAAAGCATATAAATAAATAAAAGACATTAACCTGTTTCTATCCATCCCATCTCACTGAAGTTCACATTTTCCAGCTTATGTTTTGTGTCAATGGTTGCAGATCTGCAATCTGTGTTAAAAATTTAAAGGAAAATTTTATTCTTTAGTTGACTAACTCAGAAACTTTATCTTACATTAAACAGCTGTCCCTAAGGATAGCAAAGCACACCAACAATCATAATTCTTAGAGAAATAGAGATAAGAGATAGCTGAAATTCTGTCTGGTAGCTGAGAGTTTGGTTTTGTTATTCTAAGGGAAAATTAAAAAACAAATCTGAAGTATTCAGACTAGCATTTATTTGTGCATTTGTTTCATGTTGCTTCATGTGTCTGTGTTGTAGGGGTAGCAAAGAAAGCCTCAAGGAAGATATCCTGCTATGGAGATAATTGTTTTAATCTCAGGGCAATGTTAGCCAAAATTAATAAACAAACACATTTGTTATATTGCCCCCAATCTCTGGTTGTGGCAGAAGGCTACATGCTGTTGGTGAACACTTCTGTCTCTGTATATGCTTGTGGCTGTCCAGCCTCATGTTAAGTTCTATTTGCTTTTTCCGCAGCAGGGATGGTGATAACTGGAGGCTTAGGAAAAAAGGAGAATGAAAACTCTGGTTGCGCTCATGCTGTTTGAATGGTTTCTGTACTGAAATAATGGTATTTTGTCTTCTGCTTTTCCAACAGCTGCTTCCACTGATCAGAAAACATAGGAGATGTGAGGTTCCCTTACTGAACACAGCGTGCCTGGCTTGAGACTTAGTTCTTTGTGGCTGAAAAAGGCAAAGATGGACAGTGACACGGAGAAAGCATTGCAGACACTGTTACTTGACAGTAGTGCTCGGTATACCAAACACTCATGCAAAGGACACACAGGGATTTTGAAAATGCTGCACATCCTGTAACAATCGACTCCCCAGAGACATTACTGACCCTATTTTGTATTGAAGGCCAAAGTTCCTAATTTCAGCCTAACTTCTGGTTCTGTGAAGAAGAGAGTTATTGGACATGTTTCCTACTGCCTCCAGTGGAAGCGGGAGGCGTTCGATGCGTGCTATCTGAGACCCTTGCAGGGGGACGGCGCCAGATTCGAGTTGGAACGTTTTCACCTTCTCGTTGGCTGAAGACCAGTAAATGGCAAACTAAATAAAATCTAACAGTGTGACCTTAATTTACTGAATTCACACCCTGTTTTACGTTCTTCACTTTTTTCAAGAACAGAAAACATAAACCGCTCTGTGTAGGAATACTGTATTTCAAAGTTTTGTAACTTAACCTTTGTCACAATGCAGTCCAAAGAGTAAAACCAAGACAGGTAACTAATTTATATTGATCAAGCTATAGAGATTGTTGAAATCTGCAGATTGTATTGCTATTTAAGTAACTAAAACGTCTCTTTTACTGCTCATGTGTCAAAACGGCAGAAAGAAATGCAGCAAAGCAAAATCCTACAGCTATGCAACTTTTTTTAAAATAGGAAAAGGAAAAGAATTACCAATTTTAAGTGCTGCCAGTTAAGGTAATTTGTTTAACGGGTATTTTTTTAAAGATGTTTCAGGTAATTATTTTATTGTACTACTCTCATCTCCAGGCTGCCTCCTGAGATGTAAATGAAAAACTGCAAGTGTGGGCACAGCGAGATGTTTTTACAGGCATGGGCGAGATAACATTGAGGTGGGATTTGTGTTTATTTTTCGAACATGCGCAAGTTCATCTTTCCTTGTTTGAATGTTTTTTTGATGGCAGGATCTGTAGTACTTTGCATCTAAACCCTTGGTGTCTTCGTGTGGAGATCAGCATTTGACAGTGTGGGTTTTTGTTTACTTTGGGTTTTTTCTTTCTTTTTTTTTTTTTTAACTTCATCTGCAGTTGTTTAATTTATTATTATTTTATTGTAGTGTATTGGTATACCAGAGCTCCACAAAACACAGGATGTCTCTGGGTGGGTACACCGAGTAAAACTGTGGATATGTATTAGTTCCCACGAAGTATCACAGTAATTTTTTTAAAAAGGCAATGAACTGGAACAGATATCAGGGTTTAGAAGCATACTTTTTATATCAAGAATTAATTGTAGTAATTTCTGAATTTCACAACACAGGGAAGAGTTTATGAATATTTATTAGCAACAGTATTCTTAGTGAGTTTCAATAGTTAAAATAAGTTGCACAACACTTCAAACTTTTTTCTTGTACATAAATAATTCTGGTTGGGGGTTTTTTGTTTGTGTTTTTTGGTTGGTTGGTTGGCTTGTGTTGTTTAAGTACACATTTCTCTCTGTTGCTGCTGTGATTTATATCAAAAAGGGCAAAGAACAGGAACAACTGCTGAGTGCAGTTCATGTTCCTAAGCTCTCCCATGTTGCTTGAAGAGCAGTTCTTCCCTGGGTAACATTTTCTCCTGAATGTTGCTCTGTAAAATGCCTTTGTTACGCTGCAAATCTAAAGGAGTCCAGACTAGATAATTGTCGTAATTGCCAGTGCGGTTTCTATACTTTTAGGCTCGCATCACTGGTTTCAGCTGAACCGGTAAGCTATGGGGCCCTGTTGAGTTCTCTTTTTCAGTGGGAGCAGAATCATTTTGTCACACCTTCAATTCTGTAGTCACATCAAATGTACAGTCATTCCCTGTACAGAGTCCTTTTTCAACAAGAATATTTGTGTTGCCTTGTATTATCTTGGGGGAGGGAGGGAGGGGATGAGGAATCACAGCACCTGTAATACTCAAATAGTGGTGTTGCCTGCAGGCCCATTTTCCAAATGTTTTAAACTCCTGATATCTTCTGAAACTAAAACTTTTCCATTTGCATTGATTTAATGTTTACTGTTGGCTTCATGCCTACAGAAACTCACCTGTAGCCATGTAAAGGGGGTAGATTGGTGTTTTGATGTCCTGTGCTCTGAAGTCATAGATAGTCTTTGGCTTGAGGGTTAAGTAGGTAAATACAAGAAACATAAATCTGTGTACAACTTGAGCTCAGTTTTGGTAGTTCGTACTTCTAGTTCACTTACTGTTTCTTCAAAACCCTTCATCTTCTGTATTCAGATGATAGTAGCTAATTTAAAGACCCAGCAGTTAGGACTATTGTCCCATGTTTAGGAACAGTGTTGGAAAAGCAGGTCAATAGCTATCGCCCTGGTGATGCTTTTGCAGGCAAGAGTCTATAGCTGCTTTCATCAGCAGAGTAGAGCAGCAATTCCTTGAATTATTTGAGGAGCTGATAGACGGTCAGCCTTAGTTTGATGTTCTTGGTATCCATAAATCTCTTCTAAAAGACTGTGGGAGGTTTTCTTGTATTGAAACCTGTAACATAGACCAAGCCTGGAATGACTCTGGAAGCATGAGAGCGATGCTTGGGTTTGAAAACACCAGTGGAAACTCACCTAGGTAAGCTTTCTGTCACCATCAGCTGCTGATGACCATGCTGTTGGCACAGCTCTAGTCACGGACAACAGCTTCATTTTCAAAAATGTCCTCACAGGGGTGTCTACTCATTGTACTTCAGAAGGAAAAATAAACACCAAACAAGTCCTGTGTCTCAAACAAGGAACACCACACTTGTCCACAAGAAGCAATAACTTCAATTTTGGTGCGATATGCTTCTTTGCCTGTAAATATCTTGAGATTGCCAATTCTGTGCTATTTCAGAGTATTTTCTGTCATCGGGCCTATATCTTCCCTAAGTACCTAAGGGTGTGAAATAATTCCCATACTCAGGTCTGCCATAAACATGCTGCTTGCCAGCAGGGGAAGAGTAGATTTGGCACTGTCTTGAAATGTGCGATTTTTCTGAACTTGTAACATACCCATGTCTATTCGGTAGCAACTCGTGTTTTGAAGTTCATAGTGGAGGTGGCTGTGAGTTGGATTGTATATAACCATACCCTGTACAATAACAAGGAAGTCAAGACTGCTGTCAGCACAGGGCACAGCACTTTGTCCTGGCTCTTGTAAGTCAGTATATCTATAATAATGCTTCCCTTTGGAAGGAGGTAGCTCATTTTCTTTCAGTGTGTACATTCAGCAATGAGTTGAGTGAGATGTAAAAGCAAAAATATGAAGCACACAACAAATTATTGGTATTTTATTTTTGGGAGGGATAAAGCCAAAACCAGATGGTCTTTCTTGTAATCAAGTTAGCTGTCATAATCAAGGGTAAGTGTACTGGGGTATTTTGGAATGGAAAACGTGTAGGCAATGTACAAAAATGTGGGTGGATACTTGCGACCTTGTTTTTTTTCCCTGCTTCCCCCCTTATGATGTAAGGGGGGGGTTATGACTGAATCTTAAGATTTATACATTTATCCTACTTCTTAATTTTAGGAGCACTGGGTTTTTAATTAAGCCTTGTTGAAAGGCTGGAGAGCTGGTAAAACAGACTTCCAGGAAACTGAAATCTCAGCAAATATGGGAAAGACAATTCTTATTCAGAAATGTGGATCTTTGGTGTTTCTGGAGGGATATGTCTAATACGCGAGATGTGCTTAAGAGCGCTTTTAGTACACTGCCTTTTTTATGTGAGGGCTTTAGAAACTTGCTCCATTTCTTCCATGTTCCACCAAAAGCAAGGCACTTGGCACTTGAATGTTACTATTCTCTCTTTGTAAATGGTGGCAAAACATGTTGATTTTGATACAGGCAGTGATCTCTCTGAGTTTCTTGTGGTTTTTAGCCTCTTTCCTGCATTGAAGGAGTATTTGTGTGCAAATTTGGTACTAATCCTGCTGTGCAGTTGGGAGTTTCCTGCTGAGAGACTACCACACGCCTGGGAGTGCAGAAGTGCTGCCATGGGATCTTCCAGCTCACCTTTGCCAGTGGAGGATTATCTCTTTTTTTGATGAGTGCTATATTTGATGATTCACTTTCCACTCTTCCAAGCTTAAAAGTCATCTTAGTATCAATTTCTTCTCCACCTAGCTGAAGATGAGATATATGTTAGGCCATATTCCCATATGAATAGGCTTTCCATTGGCATCAGCAAAAGTGATGTAAGAGATTGTAACTGTAAGAGAAGGCTTCTTACAGGTTTCCTGCAATCTAGCCAAATGTGGTTTTTTTCATGCAGCTCCTACCACTTAACTTTTTGTCATTCAAAACACACTGCGTGAGAAATTCACAACAGAACTGTGTCCAGGATTTGTTTCCTGAATGAAAATTCTGTGGTGTTTCTGTTTCTCCACGTAAGTAACCTGCTTCTAAAATCAAGTTGGAGATGGTTTAGCCTGTTGGGGGTTAAGAAAACCAACCCAGTCCATACTCTCAAATTACATTTGGTTATCTTACTCCACAATTACAGGCTGGCTTTCCAAACTGCTTGTGTCCTGTAAAGTCATGTCTCAATTAGTACATCAGAGCTGATGATGGGATAAGCTGTAAAATGACCTCACTGTGGGGCATTATTAGTTGTTGAAGACTTGCTCAGGTAAACCACCATAGGAATATCCTGCACCTGAAAAAGGCTGGACTTGGTTCTGTCTTGGATCTAATAAGTTGCCAATGTACAAGAAGTAGAAGACAGCCAGCCCACTCACTGATCTTTCTGGCAGCTTTTAATCTATGTGTGTTTGTTTGAGAGACTTTTGCCCTTGGGTGTGCTTTGGCTGAGATTTTGCAACGATAAATAGGATTTGCTCGATTTTGGCAGAGTTTCAAGTGTAAGTAACCCGACATTGCAAGAATATAATCTTGCTGGATCCTGTTCCTCTTGTTTTCCCTCAAATCTGTCCCTTTTAATGCTGATATGTTATATTTCATAGTAAACACTTCTCATGACATGACTGGTCACAAGCTCTCAAGGTGTGAAATTCTAAGAGGAAGAGACATCAAAGCTTGATTCTATGCTCTTATATATATTAAGATGAAGCTGGAATATTCGTTACCATACAGTGAAGAATTCTCCCCTAGCTGATATTGCCAAAGCACTGTAACTTTCAAGGAAGAAAGGAGCTGGCTTAGATGTAGAGGGGATGCTTTAGTGAACTACGTAAAAACTACTTGTAACAAATTGTAAGAGCTGCAGTGTGGCACTGAATGAGTGGTGGTCCAGTGTGGCACTGAATGAGTGGTGATCCAGTTTAACCTTTATCCCTTGATTACAAATCTTTCTGGCTCTTCCCATCCTTTGGCAGATACCTGCTGGTAGGGAGCAGAGTGTGTACTCCCTTTTTTTATATATGCCTCTTCCTACAGAGCTAACCTTGCCCACAGTGAGTTAGAGGGAAGTCCATGCTAGCTTCTGAAATGCCACCTGTACGTGCAGTGGTAATGGACAAGATACCTTCCTTCATTACCCGGAGCAGAAATCAGAATGTAATTTGCAATGTCTAAGATAAATGTAAAATATATTTGTTTGTTTTGTTGTTTTGTTTTGTTGTTTGTTTTTTTTTAATTGAGCAGTATGATTGCAAGTTGACTTAAGTTGTTCTAAGGTACTCTTTTCAGTGGTTTGCCAGTACATAATCACGAATGAAAATATTTTTTTATTGATTTTTAGGTTGTATGTTTAACATTCCATTCATGTAAAATATGTACAAATATATGTAATAAATCTTTTGAAGCACAGTTTTCCTCACACTTCCAGGTGATTTTTTTTTTTTTAAGTATTGGTGAAAGAGGCATTGCTGTGGGACAGAAGTTCTGTATGTCTGTGCTGCAGTCTGAGCTGGAGCAGAGGAAGGAAAAGCAGTGCATGGTTTAGAGTCACAGCCAGAAAAACAGCTTGGTATCTCACCTGTCTGCAGTCCTGCAGGTGGGAGTGCAACCCTCTGGGCCAGCCTCTGGCCCCTCTGAGTCCCTCTCACTCTTCACCTGTCCCACAAGCAGTGATGTGACAGGCTTGTGTCCCTCTGGCCAGGGAAGGTCTCAGCAGGCATGGGCTGATGCAGCTGCTGTTTTGTGGGGGTGGCTGGAGGTGAGATGTCTCTGGTGAATGCATCCTCTGTGGATCTTCAGCAGACATGGTGGCCTTTAAGGTTAGCATTAGTTAGAGCTGCCAGGTCAGGAGGTAGGGAAACTCATGGGTGGTTTCAAAAAAAAAAAAAGGAATATGGGGCAAAGATGGTAGCAAACAGTCCTTTCTCATCACCTGGAGTCTGGGAACTTCCATCAGAGGATCAGGTAACTTAATAGCTGTTCTTTCCTTCAGTTTCCTCAAACCCAAATACCACTTTAGTTTCCTCCCAAAACACTTCATGGTTGCCTCTTTAAAACTGATTCCCTGACAGCATAGTTGTGGCTGGACAGTGCATGGATTTCTTAGTCCCGGATGGTTACCAGCACTCTGGTCTGTCCCTAAACAGCTGGAAGGAGGCCACTATAACAGGCCCCTGCAGAGACATGTTGCTGGAGGAGGGAATTTCAGAGCCACTGAGGGTGTTAAATTGTTCTCCAGTGGAGCATCCTGGCAAGGGCAGAGCACTGTGATGGGGACTGCCTGGAAACTCTCCTGGGGCAGTGGCTGCAGCTCTGCAAGTCAGATCACCTGCAGCAGGGAGCTGTGTGTGAGAGAGACCTGGCTGGCTGTGTTACCTCTCCAAACCTTCCTGCCCGGCCTGGCAGTAGCTGGGGAGCTGTAGCCCTTGTGCTGAATGTAAAGTGACATGAGGACAGGAGCACAAAATGAACCGTGTGGTTTTGGATAGTGTACGGGGTAAGTCTGCTGCGGGGAAGGTGTGATTTTACACCTCTCCCCCTACACCAGTTGGGAGTGGAGCTGTGGGTGCTCTGAGTAAAACCAAGTGCATTTCACTAAGGTTATGTGGAGGATGTGGAGGAAAACAAAAGGAGTTCACTCTCCAGGCAGGAGATGCTTCTTGGGTGCTGCTCCCAGCCAGGGGGACTTGTGTAGGCTGGTAATACCTGCTGATGGAATGTGGTGCACGGATTTGTGGCACAGGTTCCCCCACAGCTGTGTGTCTGTCCTTGCTTGCTCCACTTTTGAGATAAGCCTTTTGGTGTGGCTGGCGGTAGCTGAACCCATTGCTAAAGCACAGTGACAGTTGGACCATCACAAGTCTTTCTGTAGGAGATGATAGTTCTAATGCTTAAATTATTCAGGTCTGCACCCAGAAACAGTTGTAGGTAATAACTGAGGAACATGTTGCTATAATTTGTTAGAGTAACTTTCTTCCCCAGCCGCTCCTCCCAGTCGCCTTCTGGAAAGCCTGAATTCCTTAACTGCTGGTCATTTCTGTGTTTTCCTCCTCAGTCTTAAGCTGTGTTATGGAAGCAATCAATAGCTAGTTAGAGCCGAGTTTCACTTTGAATCAGAAAAATCTGCTGGAAATCATTGGAGTTCAGTAGGCACAGGATTTCATGTGTGGAATTTAAATAAGTGACATCTGTTGGTATCACATCCTACCTATCTCCCTATGGCTGGGACATGGGACATGCCACCTCTGCCCCAGGTTGCTTGTCCTGTAGGGTGAACTGAGATGCTGTGCTGGCATCCCAGGGTGTTCCTGGGAACTGTCAGCAATAGATGGTGATGTTGTACACATGTGTGTATGTCTGGCCCTGCTACCACACGCTGTTGTTTGGTACAGCCAGTGATCCATGTCCACTTCTGGATGCTGTGTTGTTTTTAGCAGAAAGAGGGGAACAGCACACACCTTGCAGCAAAGAGAGCAGGAAGGTGGGAGAGCCCCCTGAAGCAGCAAGAGCTAAACAGGGAAGTTCCTCCCCTGGCTTTTGAGTGCCCTGTTCTGTAAGGTTTCCTTCTCCTTCTGAGGCTACGACACCTGTGCAATGTCTGTGCCTGGGGGAGTGCAGGCTGGAGCCTGCTGGTGTCTGCAAACATCCCCCAGCATGTTTGTTCACTAGAGGAGGCTCCCAGCTCCATCCCGCCCTGCAGGGAGAGGGGTGCTGGTGTCCAAAAAGCAAAACAAGGCCGCAGAGCACACTGCCTGTGAGGTGCTGTGCAGCTCTTTCCTGCTGTGTCCTTGCCAGCCAGCCACTGGGAAACAAGGAACCTCAGCAAAAGCCAAGTGAGATGGAGTTTTCCAGCCCTCATGTAATAAAGTATCTGTTTTCAGAGGGGGATGAGATCAGGGATGCATGGTGGCAGGGAGGAGTGTTTGACATAAATAAATAATTGCATAAAGCCCATCCTCAGCTGACGCAAGATGACTCACTCCTCGTAAAGGCGAGCGCGCAGAGGAGGCAGCTCTGAGGCGCGGGGACACGGCCTCAGCCGGGCCCGCTGCAAACTGCAGGTGCTCTGTGCCCCCGCATTCGGCCCGTTATCTCTGCAGTCATGTTTTGTGCCGAGCTTCTGCCCTACTTCCCTTTCTTCCTGTTTACAGATTGCTTTGTTTGAACACGCGTTTACATTTTAACAAAATCTCCCCCCTCCCTTCCCTCCTAGTTGTTTCTTTAAGCCGGCTTCAAGCAGAAGGAAGAGGAAGCTGCCAGGCCTCTCCCCGAGCCCCATCGGGCTTTGTCACCGAGGAGCATGACCACCGTGGGGCTGTCCCCAGCCCGCCTGGCTGTGCGCTCTTCTCACCCGCTCCCTTCCCCTGCGGACACGGGTGACTTCTCAAGGGAGCAGCTTTCCTCCTCACAAGTCACCCGGGCCAGGATTAACATCTGCTAAACTCAGGATTAAAGTGTCTGGCAGGTAATGGGAGCATGAAAGCTTGACAGCTTCATTTGCTCCAGTCTGTGAGGTCCGAGTCTCCCGGCTTGGAAGGCTTTAGCAGCTAATTAAGTTGCTGCCTTCAGTGTATAAGGGGAATCCTCAGGCAGGAGAGGCTGGGCATAATTTAGTTGTTTGCTGCAGCTGGAGCTCTGGCTCCCTGCCCCACAGGAGCAAGGGGGACGCTTCTGCACCAAGACTGGTTTGCCGTCGGGCACAGCCGCTCGCCGCAGTGATGGAAGTGGCCCTTGAGCCGCGTCACCAGCAGCCACCTCCTGAGCCAGCTGTCTGTCTGGGGGCTGCCATGGGCAAGCACGGCACCTTTCTCAGGCCAGCACTGCACAACTGGAAGCATCCTGGGGCTGTTGGGAGCCCCCCTGCCAGCAGACCTGGTGCCAGCAGCAGCTGCAGGCCCTGCGTGTGGCAGGAATTTATGTATTGCCACCCTAAAGGGTTGCTTGAGCATGTGCTGACCTCAAATGGGTGAGGTGGCATCAGCACTGCCAGAAACCTGCTGTTTTCCAGTGCATCACCCAGAGACTCCCTGTCTGCAAAAGGCACAGGACATTTCCTGCTTTCCCAGTATAAAGCAATGACTGTAGGTTTTGCCCCTGGTTGAGTAAGACCAATTTTTATTCCTTAACCCACCTGCTGTGACCTTTCATGCCTTGATGCTCCTGAAGCTGAAGCTGCTATTTTCTCTGAAACATCATCCCTGTTTTCACATCCCCCCATGGACTTGAGGGCAGCTATTTCAACCTGCAGCTTGTGACATCAGCTCTCATTTACCTCTGGGAGTGGAGAATGAATACTGGCTGACCTCAGCCCTGTCAAGATTCACGGGGGATTCGATCAGCAATTTCCCAGGATGGAAGAAGGACTCCCCTAGCACCTGTGGCACTCCCTGCATCCTCTCATCTTTTGTTCCCACTCCAGCAAGTGAGGAAGGACTTGCCCCAGTTGCTCCACTGTATTTTCAGAAGGCTGACCTATCCTACAGAGCAACTGAGAGCCTCCAGCAGGCAAGGAAAAACCTCCTCCTGTGAGTAAATTTGGAGTCCCTGAGTGCAGCTGGCAGTTCCCAGCCTGGCCTCCATTTTCATCTAGCACAGTCCTGCTGTTTTGTTTCTACCTACTAAAGCAGCAGTTGAGGCCTTTGTGTACAGCTGCAGCTTTTTCGTGCTGAGATTACTCGTTTCATCAGTTGAAAACCGAGTGGTTTCTGCAGTGACCTCTCCTTCCTCATGGCAAACCCATCACTGACTGCTGTTCACCTGGCTCTGGTGCAGCCTGACTGCAGCCATTTGTACAGCTTCGCAGTGGGCTCCTGTTTTTGTCTGCTGAAACAAGGTAAGGGAGCAGAATGAAGCTACAGAAAAGCAGGCATGGGTGTCTGTGCTGGCAAACAGCAGGTCTGTATAAGGCCTCGCAGACTGGATCCTGACTTGGTCCAACATAGCCGTGAGAAAGAAAACATCTCTTGGTGAAAACAGAAGCCTGCGACAGCAAAAAACCAGCTTGTTTCCCTGCAAAAGAATTCTACAGATTAGGACTACTTTCCTACACCTCTTTCATCAATTCCAACCGTCTGAGCTTTAAGAGTGAAAACAGTATCTCACAAACAACCCTTTCTTGCACGTAGACACCTTGTCCAAGACTGACCAATTACCACAGGGCAACAGCTTGTTACTGACTAATAGGAGATAGACATGGGAGGGTTTATAAAACCTTATATAAAGGGATGTAAAAAATAAACCTTTAGATATTTTTTTCACTCCTGAAAAGAGTGTGTCTCATCTCTCTGAAATGAGGTCAACAGTGACAGGTGTCTTGCTGTATTTTCGGCATCAGTAAAGCTCCCTCAGCATGGGATGGTGGGATTGGGATCCTGCACTGGCTGTGGCTGAACAGCAAAGGCTGCATGGCCTTGCACCACCCTGCAAGTCATAAACTGTGGTCTGGCACCTGGAGACACGTGTAGCTCAGACAAACACCCTTTCCTAAGGACCTGGCAGTGTTTGACTGGAGCAGGAGTGCACTGTGTCACAGCAGGGCTTCCCTGAGGGCTGCAGTGTCATCTGGCACCAGTAAAAACACACAGCTTGCACCAGCCAAATACAAGTGGTGACACCTCAAGCCAGCAAGTCTTTGCCCCCAGCAGCAGGAGGTGGAAGTGCAAAGAGCTCCTGCAGTCAGTGTGGAAGAAGGACTAGAGGGGTGCAGCACACCCTGAGGCACCACTGTGCTTTCCCTCGCTGCCCCTAACTGGATTGGCACCTGCTGCTGGAAGGACCCCTCATGGGCAGTGGCAGCTGTGAAAGGCCTTCTCCAGCTGTGGCAGCTCCTCTCTCTTGTCTGTAGCCAGAATTAGTTGGTGTGTCACTGTCCCATCTTGATGCAGCCAACCCTCTGATTGACCGGGCTTCAGCACAGCCCGAGCACTTGCAGGCAGCTTGTTGTTTAAGAAGCTGTTTATTTTCACAGTGGACAAGTGGAAAAACATGATGCCGTGTACAGAGAAGGCTTCAGCAAATTACAAACAAGTCTGAAAAAAGTTACAGTTGTCTCTGAGTAAACAAGGCTCTCCCTGCAAGCTGCAGAAGTGTTGTTCCAATGCCTCTTACAAACAGGCCGGTAAGAGCTTCAGCCAGAAATGCTGTGCAGATAAACAACGGATGTCTGGTTCCTCCCAGAGCAGCAGCCAGTCTGCCCAGCATGACTCCCAGAGCTGTGATGTGCTCTGTGAAGCAGACCCCCTGCTTTGGGTGAGCTGGGAGCGGGATGCTATGAAACACCCAGAGTGAGCTGTGCTCAGACCTTCAGCCCAGTCCAAACAAGCATTTGCTGTCCAAAATCATCTCTGGAAGGAGTGGCTGTGACTGGCTCTGTCTCTGGCACTGTAATCTTGTTCAGTGCCAAACTCTGTCCTGCATGGAGCTGGGCTTGATCCTGCCACCATCTTACCCTGAGGCTGCATTTAGCTGCTCCAGACGTGTAAATGCTGCTGTCCCTGAAAACACCCCCTGGATGGCCAGCTTGTAACAGCCAGGTATGGAACAAGATTTACAACAGGGCTGAGCTTGTCACTACAAACATTGCTAAAGGCTGCTCTAGCCCAAAAAAGGGCAGATGTGACTGCACTGGAAAGTTTGGGGGAAGCTAGTTCAGTCAATTAGTAAAACAAGGACAGGAACTGTAGTCTTAAATGTATTTTCTACCTGGTAAATGAGCAAATAATTTTGTGATTACAGCAAAGTAGTAGCAGACTTCCTCAAACACATCTTCTCCCTTCCATCAGAGTAGGCTGGCAAAACACACTTTGACAAGGTGCATGAGTCTCTGATTTGTTAAACTCCTTGAGAAGTCTTTAAAGGCTTTGCTTTGGCAGATATTTTGGCAATTGAAATCCAGCTCATCTGTAACTGTGTGCCCTTTTGCTTCAGTAAACAAATGGTTCAGGTGCAGAAATCATTCAAGTTAGCTGAGTTCCCTCTGGCATGGCTGAAAAACCTCATCTGTCTCCCTGTGAAAAATCAGTGTTGATACCACAAACACGGGGGAAAAGCCACTGAAAAATAACTAACTTGGTTTTCTTCCCTTTTTTTCCTTTATAACTGCAGGTTTTGTGAGCATCTTGGTGAGTACTTTAAAATAGGTTAGGGAGCTGAAGGGAGTAGACAGAATTGAGGGCTGGGAAAGGTTTGCTACCACATAGGAAATAGAGAAGCTCTGACCTGCAAAGCAAGCATTTTCTTCGCTTCATGGGGCAGATTTGGGAGGTGGGGAGGTGAGGGTTCATTGGTTTGGCATTTTAACTGGAGATTCTTCTTCCAAACTACCAAGGTTTTGTTTAGTCAGCAACTGGAGAATTGTCTCTCAAAGTTTGGGGGGGGGGATAGTAACATGGGAGAAGGAAGGAAGATGGCTCACACTTCTCCATTTTAGGTTTATAAACTCAAACACTACCCCCTACACTGTGGGGTAGAGTTTGAGTTTATAAAGCTCCCACAAAAAATAATCAAATACCCCACTCCTTTGCTAACTGATTTCTTTTAAAGCCTCTAAAGTTACACTCCCTAAACAATAATCATTTGGGGGAGGATAATGTTTTCTTGCTGGTCCTTATTATTACTGCTGCCCCTTGCCTTGCTCTGTCCACTGATTCAAGCATAGACTAAAAGCTTTCCAAGCCAATCTCAATCCTCCTGTGTGCTTTTCTGTTGCTGGGAGAAGGGATTTCTACTTGATGCAGTTGATTTTCAATCGTCCTTTCTCCCCACTGATGCTGGGCAATGTGATATTGGTGTAGTGCCACCAGCACGGTGCCTAGGCCAGGAGCCAAGGCAATGAACAAACAGCCTGCTAATTAATTGTTCACATTTCTCTCCAGACCCCCTCCCCAGAACAAACACTGTGGAAACAGGAGGCAGCCATTTCTATGCAGCCCTCTGGACATTTGAAGCACAAGGGGTTTACTGCCCATGTTATAGTTTTACAGTGATGGCAGTAAGGGCTTCTGCTTGCATGAAAGAAAATGGATTGGCTTCGATATGGGAAGAAAAGATTACTGAAAGTAATCTGAGCCTGATGCATCCATTTCTACTCATCCAAAAAAACCCAACAACAAAAAAAACCCCAGTGTCTACAATGCTGCCCACAGTCAGTGGAGAAAGAGGGACCTAATTTCTAGGCAGGAAGAAGGAATTCATGTTCAAAACACACACACTAAGCACTAAACACACTACCGTTTCTGGTAAAGCTGTGTATATATTCATTTTCAGTTCTGAGGCAGGTAATACTCAAGAGCTGGTGGAGTTTGTGCATCTTGCACCCTTTCTTGCATATGTATACTTATGTGTCTTTATTTACGTATATAAATAAGTTAAGAGATTATTTACATCACTGTACAGAATAGATCTAAACTCAGTTATCAAAATGCATACACCTGCTAGTGGATTTAGTCTGTTAACACTTTGCATTTCATCTTCAAAGCACTGAACAAACATTAATTATTTACCCAGGCAACTTCCCACTCACCAAAAGGATTAAAAATAACAGGCAGGGTAAGCAATGGAGCTGAGGGAGTGCAGTGTGTTCATAAAAAGGCAGCTTATTGTGTATCTCTCTCCTGCCACGAGCACTGTAGATTTATGCCTTTATAAACTCTGCAGTCCAAGTGTAGGAGTAACATTTGTTAACACCAACTTGGCAAAACGGGAAAGTCCTCATTCAAAAGCAAATGATCCGCTCTTCATTTTCAAAAGCTTTGGCCTCTTCTTGGCTTATCGGGTTCCCGTTCAAGCTGGAGGAGTACAACAAAAGGGATGTGAGTGAAAGCAAGGTAGTGACTGTTGCCCATCTTCTATTTTTCCAAGGCTTTGGTGCAGCAGTTTGCAATGCCACGTGGGCTGCACACTTCTCAACTGGGAATGGGTGTTAGGCCGGATACAGCACTGCTGTTGCCACTGCACGTCCGAGGAACAAGGCTTCTCCCTCAGAAATAAAACCTGAACACACACCTAAGCCCCAGTAACTGAACTCAGCATTGGAAACCCAGCTGTTTGCATTTCAGCAAGCAGCACATAGTTGACAAAGTTTCTTACCGTGAGGTGGTCTGATTTAAAGACTTTTAAAGTCTCCAGAGCATTTTGTGTCTTCCATGACAACATGGGAAGAAAGTTCTGTGAAGTACTCAGGCATCATTAACACAAAATGACTGTTAGGAAAATTTTCAATTCTGGCTACGTAAAGATAATCTACATTGATACTTATGCCTCTGAAAATGAGCAGTCTGGTTAAGTGCTGCTCATAGAAATATTGAAATCCATTAAACCATGCAGATTTATGAAATTACTTGGGTTAATGAATGCCTCTGAACATTCAGGCCAGAATCAAAAGACAGATTGCATTCTGAAGATTCAGAATGATCTGAGGGGGAATTGATGCCTCTTCTCTAGACGAAAGCTGGCAGTGGCCTTTGAAAAAAGTACCTCTTCCACATCTCCAGGGAACACACTAGTCAGACAGTGAGTCATTGTCTTTCTAAGCAAGAATTCAGTGTCCTTTCACTAAAACAAATACATATATTTAAAAATAAATTTCATGTTCAATAATAAAGCAGCAATGCTAAAACCAGCTCAGTCCTATTGACTCCTGAGCTCCCTGAGGTGAGGGAAGGAATGTGGTATTTGGCTTTCTGCCTTAAATATACACGTGTGACTATGTGATGCCCACCTAATCTAAAACAAATAAATCCTACAAAAAGTTAATCTCCTTGTACCTTCGCACTTTCAGTATATTTGGAGCACCACCCAAAAAAATCCAAGCACAAATCCTGCAAACCAGACTAGTAATGATGATTAAATGTAACCACCTTCTGCTTGTTTGGCATTTAGGTCCTGAAAACATGTTCAGAAGTTTAAAAATAAAAACAATAAGCAAAACTTGGTGTATAAATTCAGGCCCTGATTCTGCAAACACACATGTTCTGCAAATCAGTGGTACAGACAGATGTGAACCAAGAAAACTGCCTGACTTTCATAACACACAAGCAAATGTTTCAATTGCAGTGGCTTTTTACCTGTTTGAAATCCATAGCTGGAACTACAACCCCTGCCTCACATAAACTTGCTCTGAATTTTTTAGGCTGGGAAGTAGTAAGGCCAGTAGGGAAAGAAAGTTTACAAAGTGACCCTTTACCAGATTTCTTGAATAGTCGTGTTCTCCTTGAGAGCTTCGCTGAGGCACTTCAACCCTTTGGCTGTAATTTGATTCTGGATAAGCCTAAAAAAAAAGTATTTCATGTCAATCTAACATGCAAACTAATTTGCAGCACATGCACAACCTACGCTCAGCTTGACATCAAGGAGCAAAGCTGTCTGCCACAAGAAAATGACTGTGATTTTATCTGCGAGAATGGTACACAGTATTGGTCAAATGCCCCATATGCACTTTCAGAAACAGAGTTCAGAGTGGATGGAATTTAGCAGCAGTAATCTTTTCCTTTTAATCTTGCATGTGGTTGCATTCTGGAGATACTGAGCAATTTTAATTACACAGCTGACAAATTTCTGCTATGAACTGTTCACTTGTGGTATGGGATTGTGATATTTGGACTGAGACAGACAAACTTCTCAGCTCTACTTTCTTACTAAGAAGACTGTGAGACATTTTTAAGTGATGTACAGAAAATTTTGAGTACAGACCCTGTGTAGGCCTAGTGTTTTAGCAATTATGATCTAGAAGCTGCCAAATCACCCAGTCTTGTTTATCAGACCAACAAGATCTTTGAAAAATAAAGCACTGATTTTGACTCTGGTACGAGCAGGTGCAAGTCCCAGTGAAGCCAACTTACCAGCTATAAATTATGTCTCATCCGAGCTTAGGGAAGGAAAAAAAAACATAAGATCCTCAAGTAGTAAAACTGATGAAGCAGTAGGTAACTCTTATTGGGTGGTTTCGACCATCCCACTAAAGATGAACAAAGCTAAAGATGAACAAAGGCCACTCATCTGCATGAGTACAAAAATACTCATCAGCCTAGCTTAATTTCATACTCACCTTTCAGTCTACCATGGTGAGCCCCATAGCTGTACCAATCCATGTGACTGGTTACATGAATCCCTCAGGATTCAGGATGAGGCTGAAAATTAGAGTGTATTGAACAATCTCTTAGGGAGGGAGGGAAGGAGGCATTCCCATTAAAGGAATTTCTGCACTTGGTATATGAATGAAAATGCAAAGGGATCCAGTAGAGTTTTTCAGCTACTGGAAAAAGACTGTAACTTAGCCTCAAGTTCAACTATCTATACAGGTCACCACCTTTTGGAGGTATCCACTGGTGTAATCAACAAAGCAGGATATCAATTTGTCCACTGGCAGACACCCTTGGACAACACTGAGCCATGACAAAGACATTTATCTCGATTACTATGCCTGCTTTGGCTGGGGTAAGTTTTATTGTGAATTCAATCCAAACTGCTCAGTGAATTATATCTGCAGCTGTGCACAAAGAAATCAAGCACTTCCCCCACTGTCTTTTCATTTTCAGAGTGATGGGCACCACAGCTTCTGCTGCTTTCAAAAGAGGCTATGAGTACTTGGCACCCATGACAGCCAGCATGCTTCCTAAGGGGCTGGAACTAGGATTAATACAGGGAGTGTGCTAGAGCGTGGTCAGCCAAGTCTTTGTAAAGCATATAAAGGGACTCCATGTCTGATGTTCCCTTGATCACTTGAAATGAATGGATGGCTATTTTTTTTACAGCTCACATCTGCCCAACCCCATCCATTGGCAACCTCTGGATTAGAAAAGCCAACACTGTGTTTTCTTAGAAATGTAAAAAGTCTTACTGTGATTGCTAGAAATAATCCCTGGTTTCCTGGGGATTGATGCCTTGGAGATGAGTGTCTTGCATCAGTGTATTGCTAGCCCAAAAAGAAAGCATCGGGCAAATGCGACCTGTATCTGTCTGTCACGTAGGTTCTTGGTTGAAGAGTTACTTTCATAGTAACTTCCATGATGACAAACATAGTTACTTTCATGATGATAAACAGAAAGAATTGTAATAACCTTATTCTATTCTAGCTGTCTGGTTGGGGTTTTGTTTTTGTTTTTTTTTTGAAACTTGATTTTGAGGCCAGTACTGTTCCCCTAACGAGAGACGAAATCAATCACTAGTTTGAAATTTACCAGAAACAGCTTGAACTTTTCCCTGTATGAAAGCAGGTTCCAAATGCTAGACAGCAGCTTTATTAACTTCCCGTTAGAACTGTCTACAAGCAGTCAGCTGCATCCAGACCATGCACAGAAGCTGTTACTGTGACCTACATAGACTTGGAAGGTGAAGCTTTAATGTAGTGACTGCCAAAGAGCCTGTGCCACTGTGGAATGTAACTCACCATAAATGCACCAGTTTCTTGTTGACCTTCAGCATCTCTGCAAAACTCATTGCTGCCTCATCATCCAGCTCATTTTTAGTCAACCTAAGTGGGAGAGAAAATGTTCACTTAGGATGTTGACATTATTTTTCAGCCCCCTGTTTTTGCAGCTTGTCTGTGACTTAGCTTTAGACAGCCAAAGGGGGATGTGCTGTTCCTGCCCTGAGCCATTTGTAAAGGCTGGACACAAAGAGATATTGAAGAGAAGCCCTGGAGGTAAAAGAGACAAGAGTATCAGATCTTTAGTTCTCTGAGCAATGTTCTAGTGATACTTTCTCATGATGCTTTAGTGTCTAAAAGGTGAATGAGGTGTAGTGGTAAAAGGTACAGACAACACTGAAGAGGTGCAAAAACTGAGGACAAAGAACTTGACTTCAGATGATGGAAAGGAGAGAAGATGGGGAAAGCAAGATGGAGGGAGCAGAGCGAGATATGACACTGGGTCACTGGAATGTACCTCAAAGGACACATGCTGCTGATCCATTACTTGTGCCCACATTCTTCCAAAGGGATATCTTATAGCTTGCTGATAGGGAAAGCATGGGGGATGAGGGCAGGGAGAGAAGGAGGAGAGAGAGTAGGAAGGGCAATGGGATCAGAGGAAATAAAACAGCATTTTGCTCTGGAAAAGGAAGCAGAGGAGAAAGAGACCACACTGTCAATTACCAGAATATCCTCACGGAGTTGTTGTGTTGCATGGCTTCAGCAATACTTTTTCCTCCCTCTGTTGTGATGCCATTGAATGCAAGACTGTGAAGTAAAGACACAAATGTCTAAGAAGCAGCACCACTTGGCTCTCCCACTGCCAAATACAAGAGAATATCCTGGATGATCTGCTTCCCAGTTGTACAGCTCAGCATCTGTGTGTTTCAAAGGCTCACATACTTCAAAAACTACTGAGCCCTTACAACTTTTACAAGTGAGAGCAGTCTGCAGCCTGAGTGCAGGTCTTTCATACAGTCCCTAAGGTTTGCTCTCAGTGAGTTGTGCTCTTGGGGCTGACAGCAGAGTTGCACTCAGTAATTTTGAAAGTTGAGGCTTTTAACAAGGAGTTGTGCTTAGCAGTACACAGGTTTTCACATGCATTTGTCATCCCTGTATGAACTGGGCACTTTGTCCTTCAGGCATCCAAATACTTAATTCTTCTTCCAAATACAACACCTCCTGTTGTGTATGGAGAGATGAGCTTGTAAATGCTTTCCATTACAAACCACAAACATTTCTTAGTCTGCCCTTCATTCTTTGAATAGACATTGGCAAAATGCTCCAGTAAAAGTTATGCTCTGGGCTTTCAGAGTTGAAAAAACATTTCCCCCCTCAAAACAATTCAAGGCCACAAAAGGTAGAAAGGAGAACCAAGCAGAGCAATGGCACAAGTCATGTATTGGCATGAGTCCCTCCCAGCTTCAGCTTAAACTGGATATTCTCAGTCCATCATGACTGGGCCTAAAAATGGCAAATAAAGTAAACTGATGTACGGTGGATTATCTTCCCTTGGTGTTCACATAAAGCTACCACAGGTGCTTACTATGAATTCTAATAATGGAGCAAGATTAGCCAGTGGGAGGTAAGAAATGAATCCAAGAGCAAGTACACTGCAGAGCAGAGGATTCACCTTGCACAAGTGCCAGCAAGGCTAAGCTTGAGACAGCACAGTTCCTCCTCTTTACTTCTGCAAATGCATTCATCAGCATATTTGCTCTCGTCTGAGAATCCCTGAGCTCTGATTCAAGTTAAAAATGTTTTCTTTCAAGTCTGATGCGTCTGGATGGATTGTGCAATTATGGGAAAATGGCTATCTCAGATGGCTTTTAAGTTTAAATATATCTAGGTCACTGCACCTGTTCAGCTTTTAATTTTTAAGCTTGACTACCCGCTTGCAGAAAAGAGGACAAGGCACCAGCTCTGAAATCCCTGGATCTGAAATGGCAGCAATAAACTCTCCAGAGATTCCCAAACTCCCAGAGTATTTCTGAAGAAGCTAGTGCCATGTGCCACCTTGTGGGGAAACCAAGGAGCCTTGCCTGCTCCCTCACCGTGGAGGCCAGTGGAACTGGGAGACAAATGGAAAGGGTCTCCATGAACCCAGTGCTCCAGCTGTGCTGAGGGACTCCAAAACATCTTTACATCTTTAAATCCCCAGCCAGCATTTGAAAGTCTAGCAGGGAATGGGCTGTTTAACATGCTGGTTTCTGCTGTGCTTCCAACCTCACCTGTGTTACAGCTTCCAGAAGGCTGGCTTGAGATCCATCCCTGAACTCCAGTGAGGACAACATCTCACTAGCACTGAATGTGTGGTGGTGTAGCTCCACTGGAGCACAGGATGAGCCCAAATGTGAGAATGTCCCAGCCCCTCATATTTTGGCCTAAAAAGTACTTTGGTAAGAGCGGCTGCACTTTCTCAATAGAAACTGTAAATACTGAGCTCACTGGGAACCCAATTCTGTGACAGCTGGTGCCTCCTCCTGCTAATGTTCCCAGATCAAAATGGCACCCACTGACCATGTGCCTCCACAAATGCCAGAACTGTCCAGCATGAGGGGAGGAGGTGCACATAGAGGAAAGGATGCCAGTCATGTGGTATTTTTAACTTGCCTAAAGGCTGCACAGGGCTTTTTGACAGAGTTTGGCCTCTCACTTGCACCAGGGACCTCTTGGCTGCACAGCAAAGGCTGCAATACCAGATGGCATTCCAAGCCAACACTTGGTGGGAAGAGTCATTGCTTCACAGCAGGATGGAAAAGCCAGCACTACACTGAGCTGCCTGGCTCTGCTGATGCTTTACCTCACGTTTGTTAACCTGGGGTGGTTCCTCAGGGCCTCTGCAAATGCCTTTGCTCCTTCGTCTCCAACCTGATTACCCCACATCCTAGTGAAGAGAGAACATGAGATATCAGTTGTGCTGCCCTACTGACTCTTGGTAATGCATTCTCCCTGTTTCTCTCCCCTCCCCTCCTTCCTGATTATTTCACAGTCTTTCAGGCTTGTGAGAAACCTGGCAGGTACCCTCCCCAGTGAGGCAGGTATGTTCCACTGCCTGCACATCGCACCAGTAACCTCTGCTGACTCACCAGCATCCTCAGGCCACAGCACAGAGGCAGCTCTAGGAGACAGCCTGCTGCAGCAGGAATGCTTTCGGGATCACCTTGCTGCACACTGGTAAGAAATAGTATTTCCAATGGCAAAACAATCCTTGATTACACAAAGGGTTATTTTGTGAGAGAAGGTAATGTGGTACAAGCTGCAGAGATGTGATCAGAAACTAAGAGTACCTGGTCAAATCCTTTCTATGCCGACTAACCACTTTGAAAATTCACTCTGTATTATGAGGTTTGAAAACACCTCTTCTGAGGTCTGTGTTGTTGGGTTTTTTGCAGGGATCCTGGCTTGATGACTCAGAGCCACACTCAGCTTATGGGTAATTAGTTGGCAGCTCTTTTAAAATCAATTGAGCTCCGTGGTATCTAAACACAGGGACTTCCAGTAAGTTCCCCAGAATTTCCTTGTCCTTCAGAGCCAGGGCAGTTTGCTATTTAAACATTTCTATCCAAGCTATCCTCAGTCCATTTGGAGTGATCATTTCCTCCACAGGAGAAAATAAGAGTCCTTCACTGAAATTACAGCAAGTACAGCACAGCAGACCCAGGTATATGGAAGTGTGGAGATTGCTCACTGTATTTGAGAAATGTTGCAGAACAACAAAATTAAAGGCCAGAAATCTGATTGCACAAATCTGATTTCAACGTTTCACAGCTACTGTGATTTTCACAATGGCCTGACAGAGGTTTTAATTCCATGTATTCAAGTACTAAATTTTAAGAAATGTATTCTCCTGTAGAGTGAAAAGAGAAACTGGGATTTACCAGAAGGGGGGAAAAATAAATAAAATAAATCAAACCTAGCACCTTTCCTGAGAAACAGGGCAGGAACTACAGGTTTGGAGTACATTCAGACCTCTCTCCAATAATAGCACTTTGCAGTTAGGGACAGCCTAAGAGAAAAGGACAATGTGAATACCCTTTTATTCTCCCAACTCACAACTTTATCAGGATGTGATGCAGAAGGTTTGATGGGTATAACAATGACACTCAATAACTAGATGCAGTGCCAATTGTCATAAAACCACACAGACCTAAAAATAACCAAGATCTCTAGAGGAGTTGTGCTGCCATAAAGAAAATGGCTAGCTCTACATATTGTCCTTTTGTTTGGTTGTTTCTCCTTTAAGGTTCTGTCAGAACAGTGAAAAATAAAAAACAGATGCCAAAACCCAAACCAAACATTGTGTGAACTGAAGAACAACAAAGCAGCCCTCCTTTTCCATGGAAAATGTGGCTATGCCTCTACACTCGTTTGTTCTAATGCTGCTGTTGAGGAGGGAAGGAATAGAAGGAGGAGAGAAGGTAAGTATGAAAAAAAGGAATCCTAAGGGATTTACAGGTGCCTGGCCAAGATCAAACCCTAACTTCTGCTCTTTAGCACTGAACTTACCCAATTTCAAACATTGTCTTGCTCTTCTGGATGGCCTGGGCAAGGCACTTCCCTCCTTCGCTCGTTATTCTGTTTGCTCCTATTCTGCACAAAGTACATAAATTGATGAAGTGCATCACTTAGAACTCTGCAGCTATCAGAACACCAGTTCAGAAAGCCACACAAGTATTTAAGGCTAATTAACTCTGGAGGCTACCTGCAGTTATCAAAGATTAACCCAGAGAGAAAAAATAACTGCAGGCACTTGACCTTTGACTAAAAGACGTAATTTTATGTTGTCTTTTGCATATTTTGCATGTCAGCCCTCCAAATCAAAAGTACTGCAGTAGAGTCTTGGGTTTGGTGCTCACTATGCTAGAAATGAGCTTTAGGAACTGATCCTCAGGGCAAGGACCCCAGCCTTGTTTTTAATATAATTCATACTATCAGCAATTGCTACGGAGCTCATGAATTAGATGCAGCATGTTTCATGATGCCACAGGGAACAGAATATTTCTTGACTGTGTGTTTCCAGAGGAGACTGCAGCTGATAAGCACAGACTGCAATAATTTCAACTCTTTCTGTTGTAAGCACAGGCTCTAGGCAGTGGCATAGGTCAGTGCAGCAGTCAGTCTCTGGCTGGCATTTTACACAAGGCCTTTTCTATTTTTGGCCTATGTGGATATCAAATGGCTGGAGTTCAAGGGAGAGATAATTGCATATAGATTGATTTAAAGAACAGACCAAACCCCCAACCCTCCCCCACCATCCTCAAGCCACGACATTTACATAACTGTCTTGTTTGGCTGACTTCGGGCACATGAATGTGCACTCTATCTCAAAATAATCTCTAGGGTTACTATGTAGCCTGAAAGCAACCATCTTTCAACAGGCTTTTTTTGTGAAAGCTACATTAAATAAGCAAAGCACTGTCAAAGCACTGAAAGAACTAAGTGCTCCTGGGTTTCAAAATGCTGCAAAAATTTCAAGTAGGAAGGATATGGCTAGAGTGGGGTTGCAGACCAAGTCGTAGAACAAGGACTAGAACCCAAGAGTCCCTGGCTGCCTGTTCCTACATTCCCTCCAAAAGCTAACATTTTAAAGCTGCAGTTACCTCTGGTTTCTGCTATGGTCACAATTAAACCACTGGTTAATGATCTACCTTTATGTCCAACCAATGTGCATGGCCAGACACTTTATCTGGGGAAGTTCCAGGAATTAAAGGGAACAACTCGCCAAGTGAATTTGGGGAATTCCAGAGTTGAGGTATGACACCAGCACAGCCTGACCCCAGCGGCCCATAAAAGACCAGACGCTAAAAAGCTTGGTACTAAATCCAAGGGAATTTGCCTGCTGGAAGCAGCAGCAAGGTCCATGCACAACTTAAGCCTCCCTCAGGTGCTCAGACTAGATTTAGGTAAAGAACAGGTCTCACACACTCCTTTAACTCACTACTGTATTCCAGAAAAGACTATGGATTCAAGAGTTTCACCTGCTGCCATCCACTGCTAGACTACTGCAAAACAATTGTACAACTGGAATCTAAATTATATTTTATTTCAAATACAATTTTTATCTTTTTTTCTACTCTTCCTCCCCCTTCAAGTTGCTTAACCTTAATTAGGATAGTGTAGAAAGGAAAAACAATCCAACATACTTAACATATTCCAGGCTTGAACACTCTTCAATTAGTTTTGCAACATATTTGGCTCCAACATCAGTGATTTGGTTGTTGTATAAGCTTAAAGAAAAATCACACTGGTAAAAATAGGTTATTACTGCTGTTAAATATTTACAACCTGAATGTTTTATGATGCACACATAGCATCTATCTTTTCTGTACAGCTCTGTACATATTCACAGTTGCTTGTATTTCTATTTTGATATATAATTCATATTGTGATGGGCTAGATATAAAATATAAAGAGACAAGACTGCAAATCATGAATATTTATATAATTTTTTAAATAAATGGTCTCCACAAGCAAACAAAGCTTTCCTTTATTCCTGTGCTAGTACAGAAATAATATTGCCAGAAGATAAGTCAAAAGACAAAACACCATAATGTACTTTTGGTCTCTTAAAAGTCATAAAATCCCCTTGCAAATATTACTGAAGAGCAGATACCTGAGCAGTTGTACTTACATTAGGGCACTGGAGGAAAAAAGATATTCTTGGTATTCAAGTTCACCTTTCAAAAAGTCATTTTTATGTAGCTACTTAACCAAGAGCAGGAAGTCAGAGCTAACGTGCCTTCCAGCTTCAACTTCATTAAGAACTAATTAAGCTCTTGAAAGAAATTGGTATCATGAACATGACACTTGAAACTGCATGTTCCTGACACTAGTCTCTACCAAGCTGTATCTGCTTTGCATAGTTGAAATAAATCAGTTTGCAGCAGAGAAAACAGCAAGCTCTAACTACACATGCTCTCTTGCTTGCAGTCCATCCCTTCCACAGCAGAAGGATCTTGGTATAAAAATTAGCAAGCTCACACAGTTCAGTAACCTGACAGTATTCCACACTGTGTCACAGAAGGGTTTGATGCCAGCAGGAGGCTGTGAGGGAGTGTGATGGGAGAGGAAGCTGTGGTCCTTGTCCCAGTGAGCTGTTACAGAATCATTGCTGACACAAAAAGCTGCTTTGCTTAAATGAGGAGGTAACTGTAGTTTCCACCCCACCTCTGTGTGTCAGTACTGACAGCATTAGAGTTTTATTTTCTAGTATCACTGCTGAGTGTTTTGCTCCCAGCTGGTACATACCCCAAGAAAGACACAATTTGATACTTGGAGAGCTCTTCATACAAGATCCTTACGCCGTGATCTGTGACCTGATTTACACTGAGCCTGGAAAGAAGGGAATGAAAAGTCTGAATCAATACATATTACAAATGTTCATAACCCGTGAGTTAACAAATGACTGGAGGCCTATGCATTTTCCTCTGATATTCTAACAGGTCTTTATGCCACATATTAAAAGCTGTTAAGGGAAATGTGAGCTCAGCTTCATGTGGCTCACTCCAAAACCGATAAAAATCAGAAAGCCCCAGATCTCCTAGGTAATGCTCTGGAAGCTGTCCACAGAACAGAGAACAATAAAATGTAGGAAGTCAGACTCCAGATAAACATCTCAACCTCCTCCTGTGCTTACTGTGATTCCAGGAAGAATGTCTGCTTAACACTCCAGCAAAAGCAAGCTGTCCAAACTACTAGTCTTGCAATCTTGTCTCTGAGTACATAGTGAAAGCCAGGCATCTTGAAAGTCACAACACATTCAGGTTTCACCAAATAAAGGTTGTGAAAAGCCCTGGCCAGAAAACAGAACTGCGCTCCCATGGGTGTGCTAGATGTTTCTAATTTTATTGTCCCAGCCAGACACGAAACAAATCAATGTCAGTCATTCACAGAATAAAAATGCTTCTTCTCACAGTTGTTTTGGGGTGGGGTTTTTGTTGTTGTTGTTGGGGTATTTTTTGGTAACTTCTCAAGCTTTATCACCTTCACTAAATGGACAGGTTCAAGTGAAGCATTCCAGTTGCCATGAATCACATTTTCTGGGTAAAGCTGTTCCTATGAAAACATTTTGACCACATTTAGTTTGCGCATGAACTCAGTAGCTGAAGATTTCCTGCTGAGAGTCCATTATCACCAACAGCATCTCTAGCCTTTGCTAGTTAGCAACCTGGTCCCTTTGGAATGCACCAGCACACAGGAGAGATCAGCCAATTTCTACAGATGAGAACAGCCTGCTTCTTTGAAAGGGACAGTTAAGCTGCTGGAAACAACTTTTCCTGACCTGCGGAAATTGCTCATTAGAAATAAAAGTTCCAACATCTAAAGATCCATAAAGTCAAAAGGGCAACCTAACATACTGTTTTGGTGCTGGGGATGGTGTTAGGATCACACTGTGTATGGCATCATCACAAGATAGGCACAAAGAATGAAAAGCTGGCCTTTTCTTCTTTGTTTTGTCTTATGTATTTATACATTTTCCCCAGGAGTTTCCTTATTGTTTTCTCTTGGGAAGTCAGTCAATTTGCAAATAACTGAGGAAAAAACCAAGAGTCACTGGCTTTGATTTATTCCTAGAGGAAAATAAGGCAAGGCACAGCCAAACAGGAGGAATAAATCCAGCTGTTAAACAAAAACTCTCTTGAGGCTGAAGGAGCTTTAAAAAAGATATATATGAAGTTCCTGATTTTCTGCACCTAAATGTTTGGACAAATAAGATATAGCTACATGGTACAAGCTCAAAGGGCTGGAGGTGAAGCAATCTGTCCTGTGATGTTAGAGGTGGAGTTAGTTCTCCCTGTTCACCAAGCCCTGTCTTCCCTTCACATCACCTCAGGGAAACATTGCATCTGAAGGTGTCAACTACATCCTTTCATGGAAGTACATGATGGCTTTTGTCCTATGAAAGCCAGACATTTTGACAGGATGCAAAAGCAAGAAATTCAGATCTTCTGATCAAGGGTTATTGTGAATAGAAGATCTTCCCTTACCCCTTATGACTAAGGGCAGAGATGGCCTCAGGCAATCTTCAGATAACGGAGGATGCCCGTATGTTTCTTTTTTCCCTTAAGCACCTTCTTTCATAAAAATCCTCTTCTGAGACAAAACAATTTGAGATGGAGCTAACTAAACATACAGATTTAAACAGTCTGTGCTTCTTAGGACTTCTTGCCACCCTTTCCGTTTTGGTTTCCAAATTCACAGCTTATCTCTGCTCCTGTGACTAAACGAACAAAGATTTCAGAAGATCTGAAACACTGATTTCCAGCTGCACTAATCCTCATCTTTCTCCACTTGCGAGATCAATTCCTTCAGCCCACTAGTTTGTGGAATAAACAAAGAATACGCAAGGACCTGCTTACACACAGAGACTCCTACCTGATCACTGCAAGCTTGCTGAAACAAGGTTGCAGCTGTTTTATTCCATAGTCATTGATGTTGTTGTTGTCCAAATCCAGAGCCAGGTGCTTTTGGAAGTGGTGCAGAACAAAGGAAATGGCGCTGCAGTCGGCAGAGCAGGCGTTGCAGTAGGCCAGCTTGATGTAGTTGGCGTGCATGCGGCGGGCTGCCATCCTCCCCACCTTCTCACTCTGCGTCTCGTACAGGCACCTCAGCATCCACACAAAGTTGGGCTGCACCTGCACCTGGTTGTAGCTTTTAAGCCTGGACCGAGTGTAGCCCTTCAGGCGGGATTTCATGCTCTCCCCAAGGTATGTGATGAGTGTTTTTCTCTTCCTCTTAATGACCGCAGGTGAAACTAAATGTCTGAAGAGCTTCTGCCTGGGTCCAGAAAGTAAGCCACAAAGAAACATGTTGGTAAAATTAAAGTGTTCTTTATTTTGGAAAGGATCCTCCCCTGCCAGTTGTTTCTTCAGCCAGGGGATACGAAGGCAAGTAGGCTGGGCGGTCTCCATGGAAGAACATTCATTGAAAAACTCAAGTAACTCCTTGGTACCCACCTTCTCCTCCATAACCAAGAACAAAGCTGTGAAAAAAGACTGAAGGGTTAAGTGCAAGAACTCATAAGTGGCCTGACTGTCACAGCCACTGTAACCTTTAACTGTCCTGAGAAAGCCCAATTGCAAATCTTCTTCAGAGATGTTTGCCAAAGAGACCTCCTCCTGCTCAAAGATAAAGGAAGAGTTCTCCAACCCTTTGTATGCCATTTTACCCAAAGCTAGAAGACTTTCCTTTCTTGATTTGAATATCTCTGCTTGACTCCTGATATTGCTCTTCAGCAAACTTGTTTTCACAGATCGGTTCAGGTGGACCTCAATCATGAGCAAAAATACATCTGTTAATGTAACAGAACTGTCTGGAAGCTCGTGGCTGTCAAACATGGAGCGGAAGTGCTCAAAGCACTTAAAGATAATCCAGCAAAATAAAGGCACTGAACACAAACTGCAGAGATTTGGGTTAGCTTCCAACTGGTTTGATACCAGTGCTCGTTGCCGCTCGTCTTTGAAAAACATAGCTGTGTATTCCTTCAGGTTATTCCTGGAGAAACCACGGAGCAACACTTTCTTCCTAATGATGTTTTTTTGGATCTCAGTTCCTGTCCTGGCAGTAAGAATTTTTTTGGACCCCTTAAGAAGCTTTCCTCTGAGAAGGCTTACGAGCAGTGCCAGGGGGTGGATGGGTTCATTGGGTGAGCATATCTCAGGTACGCTGCTGAGATCAAAGTTGGAATAGATCTCATCGAAGCCATCAAAAGTGAAAAGAACTGTATGAGGGAACTGCAAGATGTGATGGAACACTTCTGTGGGGTCCTGGTCTGGGTAGCAATTATATTTGAAGAGCAGGTCCTTCAAACATATGGCTTCATCTTCCTTGAAGCAGCTAAACATCCTACACCGAAAACGGAAGAAAAACTTGGCCCCTATGTCCAATTCTTTCCTGGCCCAAAGGCTTTGTATCTTTTGCAGCAAGATGGATTTTCCAATTCCTGCATCACCGTAGACATAAACAGTCTCTCCATCTTCATTAATTAGCCCAACTGCATCATCAAAAAGGGCTTCTAATTCCCCCACCTGGCCAAGACTCTCATTGGTAAAACTGACCAGCTCCATAATACTGTTGGAGTAGATTTCTTCAAGCAGCATCTCCTCCTTCTGAGCGTACAACATAAAAAACTTGGAGTCCCGTCCCAGTTCATGTCTGAGTTTCTGGCAATACCTGCTAACTAAAAAGACAGTGAACTATTATTAAGGAGACTATTATTTAAAAACCTATGTATACGATGACCCACCTCTTTGGGAACTCAGAGGGGGTAATAAACAAAAGTAATTCTAATGTAGAAAGGGTTCCTTGGCAGATTAATTCTGTTTGTGCTGCCATCATCACTTACTTGAGAAATTCAGGTGCTAAAGAAAGGTCACATGTGAGCCACCACTTCCTGAAAGCCAGTACTGATACTGCATTGGTTTAAGGGGCTGCTTTCCTTCAGCTGAGTCTCAACGCCGAGCCCTTAACCCTCTGTCAAAGGCTGCTTAACTCTCTGCAAAGGCTTGTTGGAGTTGTTGGTCACTGACTTTGCTGCACTTATATTCTAACTGCAGTTCTGTCAGGTAGGTGGTTATTCTTTCCTAATTTCTTTAGTAATTTATATTATTGCAAATAGAAGCTATGCATTTTAGAAACCAAGTGCCAGGCACCGCAAAAGATTTTTTTAAGATGACAAAAAAAAAAAAAAAAAAAAAGAGAGAGAATCTCAGTTATTGTGCAATGTTGGCCTGTGGTTTTCAACAGAAACTTTGCTTCAGATGGGGACAAAGTAATTATTGTATTTATGTAGTATAGAAAAATCTCTCCAGAGGAAATAATTTCTGCAATACTTAAACTCTGATTTTCAAGGTTGCTAAAAATCATCATTTAGGATGACAGTAATTCTGGTTGGAAGGGACTTCAGAAGGTCTAGTCCTACCTCCTCCTGAGAACACAATAATTTGTGACATCAGATGAGGTTACATGGAGCTTTGTCGACTGGGATCTCGAAAACCCCCAACCATGGAGACTGCACAGCCTCCCTGGGCAACCTGCCTCATTGCTTGACTGTTCTCATCACGAAATATTGGCTAGTCCACGGCCAAAACATCACAGTATTGCTAATAAATTGTAGTAGAGGCCTAGAAAACACTGCAGCTGGCACCAGGTGGTTCTGCCATTGTGTTACATACCCACAAACAAATGCAGAAAGAGCCTGAATTTAACAAAACAGGATGTAATTTATCACCATCACCCTTTTCTTATACAGTGTGCCTTTTAATTTGGCTACCACTGCTAGCAAGCACACAGTTATTTTCCCTGGCTGTGCCTGCCTGAACTCTAACTCTCCTGTCACTTGATTGGAGCTTCCTACATAGCAGGGCAGTTCTAAGGGAAGGGATAGAGATGCACGACCTTACCTGGATCTGTATTTACCACAAGTTTACTACAAATCTTCTCTGAAGGCTTGTAACCTATTTCATCCAGCCAAGGCTGAAGCTCATAGTAAGCATCAGTGACTTTCTGCAGGACATAGACGAAATATTCTGAAACTTCTTCTCCCTTGCTTTGAACCAAGTCTAGAATTTTGCGAACCTGAAGAAACACCACAGGAAAGATCATTGATATCACATTTTATCACAGTAATACTTGTCAACTGCTTTAGGATTCTTTCTGGACTGGAGCAGGGGGCCAAAATCAAGTCTGGTCCCTCAAAAAGGTGAAATCAAAATCCAGCTCTGAATTGGAGCCACCACAAAACTCAACTGCCATTTGTGTTTGAATGCTGCGAGAGAGTTGGTTCTGCAAGTTAAGGTCTGAACTTGTAGCTCAATCACACTAACCAGAAACAAAATGGATAAACACCACTCCTCAACAGGGAACCCAGAGGATTTCCTCAGCTTGGCTAGATAGTGTATTTTAAATCCTGTGCTGTTTAAAATGAAAATACAGATGGTTTCTCAGTGCCCTAAATTCACCCTCTGTTTTGTAAATACTCCAGTCACATTTAGATTTACCTCAGGATCCAGCCAGGCCCAGAGCAGAGTAGGCTGAATCCCTCCCTGGATCTTAAGTCAAAACCCTTAAGTCAAAACAACTTTTCCTTCCAACACAGCAACTCAATTCCCCAGGCTCTCTCTGTACAATGGCCCCACTGCCTGCAATTATTACCAAAACTAATGGCTGCCAGGCAGTGGCTGGAGCAGTTCAGCACAAAGTGTCACCTCCACAGGCAAGGCAGAGGGTGATCTCTGTGCACCAGTACAAGGCAGTCCTAGTACAAAACCTTCTGCAAGACAGAGCAGTCATCCAGAGGCACATTTTGACTGTTGGGATCCCCTTGCTAGAAATGAATGAAGAATGCAGTTCTAAACCAGACAAAGGGTTTCCAGAGACCGTGGTCTCTTGTGAGCTTAAATGAGGGTGATATACGTGCAGCACAGCAAACACATGGAGCTTTTTCTGACAATTTGTATGCTTTAAAAAGCAGTTTTATGCCTTTCAGAGAAGCTCCCACAGAGTCCACTTCCCTTACACTACTTTGGCCTGTCCTCTGTCTCTGCTTAGACTCCTGACGCATGGCCTCCCCCTCAGCTTTGGTACAACAACCATGCATATTATGCTGAACAATAAGAAATTGAGATAATCAAACAGTGTGCATTTATTCAGCTTTGACCCTAGACACAGTGTGAGCACTGTGTTACCATTTCAACATGCCAGCAAGAATGATTATTTTATGAAAATCTGCACTGTTGGTGAAGTCCAAGGTCTTTGAAATTTTTATGGTTTGCCTGCCCCTAACTGTGAGAGTTCTGAAGCTGCCTGATTGGTTGGTCTGGAAAACAATCTCCTTAGCTGTTGCAAGTTATGATGCAAAGACCAACTGTGTAAAAGGTAATTTTCTCCTAACAAAAGGAAATAATTTTTGCTACTGATGTCCAAAGATTAATTAAAACCCCAAATATGCTGGGATACATCAATTTTCCATAGAAACATTTACAATGTACACAGGTCTTTAAAGAGAAAGGAAGGAGTTCATACGGACATCAAACAATCATTAACTTCTAAAACACCATTTCATTTCTGTCTCTCCTAAAGCAAGATGATCTGTCCCACAGCATCCTCAGCAGATTTTCCTTGCTATACTCTAACAACCATGTGGCCACCTCTTTATCAGAGGACAAAGCTGCAGCTGCGAGGGACAGAACAGCAATTATCACCCTGCTAAATTCTTACAGCTGCCAACGGGCATAACCAGCAGTGCCAGCCTGTGCTGGAAAGGGATGTGCTGGAGACACTCATCCAGGAAGAAAGGGGTGGGAAAACTCCAAAATAACAAAGATTAGAAAACACACTAGATGTAAAATTGTCAGATGAACCCTTAAAATGTTGTGATAAACTGGAAATAACCAAATGCTTCACTGGCTAGAGAAAAAACAATTATACCTTATCTGCTTGAGTAGGAAACTGGCCAACGATCTCTGCATCTTCAGTGGAGAAGTAGTCGTTCTTAACCAAGTTATCAATCAAACACTGCGTGTTTCGGATCCTACCGACCAGAAGCTCTCGGTGAACCTTCAGCAAAGCAATGAAGGACTGAGGGCTTGCTCCTGGAGGTTTTCTCCCAGAAATGTCCACATTAGCACAAAGTTGGCCTTCCATAGTTGAGATACCAAGAAGCTGCTCCACCAAGCCTCATCTTTGAAAAACTGTCCATTTGTAGTGACAGCTCAGCTTGGCTTTAACTTCAGGCAAACAAGAAATCTGTCCTTCACATCACCAAGCCTGCAAAAAGTAATTGTACAGAACCTCAGTTTAAACCTTATTCTATGCACATACATCCTTCAACTAGACACCACAGAATACTCCTAAACTCTGTGTAGTATCATGGACAACTTTTTAATAATGTTCCTTCCTTAGGTACTTCCATTTTTTTGTTCAGGTTTCGAAAAATAAAATATCTGCAACAGGCAGTCTCCCTCCTGTACCAGTATTTTACTCTAGCTTGCCTCAAACACCACCACTGGCATCTGCTTTATTAACTGCCTGTTCCTAATGCATAATTTAATATTTTCATTAGCTTTTCATGTTTCAGTAGACAAAGCAGGGCATCTGTCCAAACATAATCTGGACAAGGAAATAAACGGAATAGAATTATACTTCACAGCAATTAATTTTGTAGG
The DNA here is from genome assembly GCA_013397155.1 of Irena cyanogastra. Lineage (NCBI taxonomy): Eukaryota > Metazoa > Chordata > Aves > Passeriformes > Irenidae > Irena > Irena cyanogastra. The sequence goes on along the minus strand of VWZV01005850.1, from coordinate 224,302 downwards.
AGGAATTAATTTATAGTAGCAATTCACTCTGCTTTTTTGTTGTTACAACAAGAGACTGTATGAAGTGCTCCAAATATAATACCTGTTCCTGAAAGCAAGGCCCTGTGAACTCTGAGGCAATTTTAGCTGAACTAGGGAAAAGAGTTTAGCTTCAGGGCACAAGGTTCACCAGCACCAGGAGGGATGTTATTTTGAAACCATACTCTTTAGCATGAATGCTGTCTTCTTGTCTGCAAATATATACACAGTGTATGCCTTTGTTCTCCAAACCACCTCTTGGGAGCTCTTTTGAGATGTCCATTTATTCCTATTTTTCTCTACAAGGCATAAAGCAAGAGGATCTTGCTCTCTTTGTATTACTATCTCTATTGTATTACTAAAGCAGGGTTTCTTGCAATTGTAGTTAATGTGCCCACCATATATTAGGCATGAAGTTATATTGAAATTACAATTCAACAGTAAGTTCATTCAGGTACTATTTAGGTACAAACTTGCACATACAATTTCCCATGCAGGAACCTAATTTTTTGCCAAGATCACAACTGAATCACCTCCACACAGACAGTGAGAATCTGCGTGATCAACAAAAATGACTGACAACGCCCAGTAACAGTTAAAACATGCTGTTGTTTCAGCAGGTCAAGGGATATCTGGAAGAATGTTCTTAGATTCTGATTACAGTCATATTAACAAAACAAAAAGACAAAATCCTTCAACAATTCTGTAAATGTGCCAACTCTGCTGCTACAAAATTCTCGCAATTTCCCAAGACATTTGCAGTGATGCCAAATGCTCCCCAGCACTCCCCTGTCAAGCTATAACTGAGCCCTGCCAGCTCACAGATTATTCTAAGTGACCTGCTACTGGTACAGTCTCTCTTCTCTTGGTTTTCTATAGCAGAAGCTGCTGTCTGCATCAGTGAAGCTTCTCCTGCTTGATGCTGGAGAAAGACACAGTTTATGCTACTGCATTTTAGTGATACTAACCATCTACACTCAAACCAGCAGGGCAAACCAGCTTAGCTCCTCGAATCTCCCAATAGGTCCCAACTTACGGTTGCTGACCTGCATGGATGCAGATAACTGCATTAAGAGTTGGGCTCTCCAAGGGCTGAGACCTGGCAAATCCCCAGCATAACTGGTCCGGGTCACAGACAACTCCCAAAATGGCAAAACTGTTTCAAACAAACGGAATGTAACCAAGTGATCTGAATTGCTTACCACACCAGTAAGTGACTGCATCCACTCAGACAAATCAAGCTTTCATTACCCCATTCAGATGACCCACCCTATGAAGTGGCTGATTTCTGAGTCACTCAGCTTCCCAGAAGCCACACTGGCACATCTCTTTGTTCAAGAAAGTTCATTCCGTAAATGAAGACCAAGCATGTTGAAAACATCATTTAGTCTTAAACTTTGGTAGGCTTTAGTTAAAGTGATAGAATCATCTTAAAACATGCAATTAAAATATTAACCCTATTCTTTCAAGATACTGCATCCACCCAAACTTCCTTGCTTACTTTGGCTATTCTAGGACTGCATTATTCTAATGCATTTTCTTTCTTCCTACTTTGTAAGAAGAACTGAGACAACTGTTCAGAAAACCATAAGAATGAACCAACATGATGTCAAGGGTACAAAGCAAATAGAAGTATTTTCTTCACTATTTCAGTACCATCTACAAAGAGCATAAGAAAAGAAAGAAGAAATACAGCACCAGGACAGCACATGGAAAATATGGAATGACCAGAAGGTCTCAAAGATGCCTGCCCTGCATCTGACTACGTCCAGGTCAGTACAAAGCATGGCTGCTACTGGAAGGGGTGTGCATACAAATGCTGCAGGACAGAGCATGTTCCCTTTCACACAGGGTGATCTGCAGGAGAATGGAGAAGCAAGAAACCAAGCAAAAAGGGATATAAAGTGAGGCTAAACATCAGGGAGAAAAGGAGAAAGATCAAAAAGGCCAAGCAGGGAAGTCAGGACTGGCAATATGAATTCTATGCATGATGATGTACTCAGTGATATTTTCAATGAAAATACTAAATTTAATGCAAAACCCCACACCATCCAGTACTGGAGTACTTAGTAATTTTCATCAGTCCTTTTTAGTAAGAAAAAATGGAGATTTCCACCATTCACAGGTTAAGAAAATCCATACCAGATGAAGAGCTGAACACTTTAAAAGGTGCTGGAACTGAAAGACTTCCTGCTACCTGTATTCATAGCAAAGTGTATCAGCTGTATGAAGAAACTTGACATACATGATTCTGTTTCACTAGGGCTTTCTTTGTGTTGTTGGGGTTTTTATTTGCAGTTGGGTTTCTTTTTGGTGGTGTTTTTAAAAACATGAGGCCAGTGTGTGACAACATGAGGTCTCCAGCTTACCTGCAAGCCCATCACCTCTCTTCCTGCAAAGAGTCCCAGCTTCCATAGTGCTTCAATATGAGTTTTTCAGTGAGGGAACACAAGGTTGTTAAGTCTCTTGTGGAAAGATCTGTCATTTTTACAATGCTAGGTTACATATCTTGTATGCTTAAAGGTAAATGCTTATGCAGCTTATAAATAGGCATTGAAAGCACTTCCTTACTAGAGTGCATACAGTGTTCTTTGCCTTATCTTGGGCCCTCCAGATGCTGGATTCAATTCCAGTGCAATTCGTGTGACTGATGTTGCATCAGTCATAGGGATGCTGTTAGAAAAGACTGAGACATACATTAATGTGAGACACCTCAGTGTACTGCCTTCCATTTCTGAAAGGGCAAAAGTGAGTAAAACCATTTTTCTGAAAGACACCTTAAGGCTCTTAGTTACAGTCAAAATAGATCACCTGTTCTAACAGCAAGAGCTCGTGAACACATCTATTTGGAGAAATGAGCAAGAAAAAGGGAAAGATTTGCAAGCTTGACAGAGTAGCTGGAACAGCAGAACACCTAAGGAGGAATGGAAACAGATAAGACAGATGATACCTGAATGAAGCAGGAGTCTGGTATGGGGAGAAAACAGGAGAAACACTCATGGGGAAAAGCTTCCTATCTGGAAACAGAATGGACTGCTTCTTCCTAAGAGGAAAAATAAAAAAAACCCAATTACTTACTGAAGAGGCTGCCAATGATGTTGGAGAGGAAATGCAGTTAGCCATTTTGTTCAAAATGTTCACCATCAGGTGAAGAAGGCAGGAAACAGACAAGAAGGAATTAAAAAAAAACCAAGAACAGAATACCTACCCACCAGCTGTAAAAGCCAAGAAGAAAGGGAAGACAGGGTCTTGGCCAAATGAGATGTGGATGGGGATTAAAGTGATATGAGAAGCAACAGCAAGCATGGCAACCAATGCTATCATAAACCTGTGCAACTGAGAATAAAAAGAGGAAGCAAGATGGGATCAGGCCAGGAATAAGAAGGGAAATGAAACAGGGAAATGAAATTTGTCATAGTGAGAGGTACAGTAAAAGCATCAGTACTTCCAGCAAGGTTCTGTACAGTCCATGTCAACAAGCTGCAGTGGCGCCGATGCCTTCTGCATGAAGGCACTGGCACTTCTATCTCGTGTTTCCTCTGAGTTCCCTATACTCTCAGCATTGTGCAAGCATATATACATTTCTACTTCGCCTGGCCCTGCCCTTCTCACATCCTCTTTTTACTAAGATCTGCTATCTCTTTCTTCTAACAAAACTGTGATGCCTGTTGCACTTCCAGTGCTGCAAGACCCCTGGCAGCAAAGAATGTGCTGGTTTATTGCAACGAGATTTTGCAAAGGTAAATGCTGTAGATAAAGGGGCTGAAGGATCTTACAGAACAGCTAAAAAACATTCCAACTTTTGGGTCAGCTAGGAAATTGAGTCCTTATTGAACTAGCTGCTCCCAAGGAGACTGTGTAGAATGATACAGTAAAGGCAATACAAGGAGCAACTTAATTAACAACTGTCCCTTAAAGCAACTAATTTGAGAACAATCTAGAATATTTCTGAAGAGCTGAAAACTCAGTCAATACTACTATTTCTGCAGTCTTGCTATTCTGACAAGAACTGTTCCTCTAAATTGCCTGTGAAATAAAGTCCTCTGCTACTGCCTAGCTACCTGCAGCCAGTACCTGGAATATCTTCAGGATTTACAGCACCTAGTAGCCAGCTCTGGCAGGACAACAGTGAAGCACACAAACCTGAGTGCCAGCCCAGGGCTAGTGGAGTCCCCACCAGCACAGCCTTCTGTACGTAGCATTCAAACCACGATCATTCTTCCAGAGGAGGCTGTATGAAAACAATGCTCCATTTCACATGAAATGGACCCCTATGCCCTTTGTGTCTCCAAGCCAGATTTGTTTCCTGAGAAAAGCTATTTTACAGTGCCAGTTACTCACTACAGAGTCATTACAGCAAGAGGAGAACTGGAAATTTTGCTATGCTTGGTAATCTGGACTGTGTCAGGCCAACATAAATTCAACTTTTTGCTATCAGTGGGAGAGACAGAAAAGGAATTGATTTTCCACATCTTATGCCATGCATGCAACAGCAGCCAGTCTTTGACTATAAGAAGTTAATAAAACACCTATTTCTACACAGCAGCTCTCACATTTAAAAGAACTTCAGCTATTTTACTTAGTTCAAGAACAGTAAAAACATGCAGAGATCAGAGGCAAATGGGCACATATGCTACACAAAAAGTCTGCATGTTTGATGAGAAGCAATGCAATGTATTCCCAAAGGTACTAAAAATAGCCTTTTATTATTATAGCAAAAATGGTGCATTGATAGAGCTTGTACAGAGTCCCTGTGCAGATCTTAAATTATTCTGTTAGTGTGAATTAAAGCATACTCATCACGCCCCACTTCACAATCTCTAACTATCACTGATGCTACACATGTCAATAAGTGCCCAGGGAGCCATATGTTAACATCACGTTCCTGTAAATCCATTACAACTCGTGTGCTCTTGCATCACTCTGGGGTCACAGAGGTCAGCATCTTTCAGTGGTTTTTCCTCCCTCCCCTCTCTCCCTCTCTTTTGACTGTATCAGAAGCTTTTGTAAGCATCCCTAGTTATTTGAAGAGCAACAGATATAAAAGAACACAGAAGAAATTATTTCTGCCTCCATCTGGTAAAATGACAAGCTTTTCTTTAAAAGGCACAGGCTTTGACAGAAATATTCACATCCCTCACAGGTATTGTTCCTACACATCTTAACAGATTCCTTTGTATAGAAGGAGAACTTTATATATAGTGTTCGGGTGCATTAAGAAGCCCCTGTTAGGAAGACTTGATGTGGCTTCCTTGTAACTTCTTCCCGGTGGGAAAAGACCAATAAACAATAAGGAGCCACCACTAAAAAGAAAAGAAACTTTCTCCAACCAGAGAAATCTTGGAGATTTTTTTTTTTTTTAAGAGACAGAGGAGGAGAGGGCAATTTACCGCTGTCGATAAACTTGGAATTGCTTTTCTACTATCATTTACTATTTTCACATTCAACCAGCAGTGAATCCTACACGGAAAGTTGCAGCTGATGGAATCGCGGGACTGATGGAATTATGGCCAGGCCACGGGGCACCATCCTGCCCTGCGAACCGCTCCCGCCTCCTTCTCTTCTAGCTTCTTTCGCGTTAGGTGAGCGAAGCACCGGGGCCTAAGCGAGTGCCGCGCATGGACTGGGATCTCCGCTCCGGCTTTCGGGGAAGCAAATGGCTCACTGTACCCCGCTACCGCCGCTCACGGGGCAGCGAGGCGGCCGCCAGGGCGGGAGGGGAGCGATGCATTCCTCCCACCTCCTCCGTCCCTGGGACCTCGCCAGCGTTCCCCAACAGCCCCCAGGAACACCACATCTCGCCAGCATCTGGAACACCACTGACGCCGGGCAGCGCTGCTGTGTTCCGTACGAAGGCGCTGTCCCCCCGCCGCGGCGCTGCGGGAGCCGCTGCCCGTCCCCGCTCCCCACTCCCTGTCAGACAGCGCCGGCCGCCGGGCGGGAGGCACCCCCGAGGAAACACGAAGGAGCCTCGAAGTTGCCAGCTCAGGAGCGGCGCAGCCCTTCCCCTCCCACCTTGCAAGCCTTTCACAAGGTACTACAGAAACTCTGCTTTACAGAAAGCGGACACTCGAACCCGCCAGCCCTAGCCCCCGACAGCCCGCCTGCGCCCCGGCCCTTCCCCGGCACTCACCGCGGCGGCCAAGGGACGGAGGCCAGGGGAGGAGCCCACGGGCGCTTTCCTCACCCCCTCCCGCCCCACACACGGTCTCTCCTCCCCAGCGGGAAGCGGCTCCTCCCCGCGCAGGAATGCCCGAAGGCTTCCCTTCACCAGCATCGCATTCCCCTCCGCACACACTCTTCCTTCCCCGAGAGGTGCCAGGGGTCCCTCGGCAGCGACCACTTCCCTCGGTCAAGCTCCCTCTGCGCAAGGATACTGCCAGGGTATTATTTCTGTTTGCTTCACCCACCTAAAGGTTGAAAAGCCCAAAGGTCCAAGTTAAGGGTAAGGCAAAAGAAGTGACGCTGATGCAGAGGAGTGCTTCATGCATAGTTTTGCGCTCCCTATTGACTTTACATTAAAAAACACAACAGCCAATGGAGGCTTCAGCTGCATTCCCACATCACCAGCTTTTATTTACATCAGCAACGCACTCTGCACAGGGAAGTCGTGCAGTCTCCCTCTCCAGAGACATTCCAAACGCACCTGGACGTGTTCCTGTGTCGCCTGCTCCAGGTGACCCTGCCGTGACAGGGTGTTGGACTGGATGATCTCCAGGTCCCTTCCAACCTTAGCAATCTGCGATTCTGTGATATTCTTGGGGTGCACAATGAACAGGCATGGCAGAGGTTTGGTAACCACAATTTTATTTACTCAAACTAGACAGGGCTAATACAGAAAGTACCATGTTTTACAGCAGTCACTGTGCCCAGCTCTGGAAACAGGCATATTACATCAGGACAGCAGCTACACATACCTGGCAGAAGTTTGTAGAAAACATTTTATACAGAGAAGACATGGTCAGTCTGTTGTTTTATCATTTGTTTATCTAAGCAGTCACACAGTGACATCAATTATATCTTACACCTCTCTGTACATCAAGAGAAAAAATATACACTCTAGAGAAGATAAGCCAAATCTCAGTGATTTGACAACTTCCAGGCTGTCAATTTTTCCTCATCTCCCACAGACTAACTGCAGGGGTTGCAAAGTACCATGAAAATAAATACTCTATGTTACAAAAGCTTCCAGTTTTGCATTGGATTGTCAAACTGTGGGGAGAAGAAACTAGAAAAAAAAAATACAAGAGGCCAAGTCTGTTCATTTAAACAAAAAAACCCACAGAATAAATGTGCCAGGGCTCAAAGGAGACTTTCTGATTTCACTGGACCAAGGCCTAGATAGGCAAATAAGCCAGTCAAAAAGGTAATTTAAAAAACCCCTTGGAAATATCAAACTAAAATGAATTCTTTAAAAATCTCTTGGTTATAGCTAACCAGTTCACCTATGACTTTCACTAGACATTGAAAGGAAGGAAGCTATGATGGTTTGAATGAGATGCTTTGCTGAATGTTGTCTTCAGGCCCAGGCTGTTTTCTGGACTTACACTTTAAAACATGGAAGGAGTTAAAAAATGCTACTTTTTCAGTAACTATAAAACAGGAACAGGAACTCCATAGCATCAGATAGGTTGAGCTTTAAACCATTAAGAGAAGTAGCAGAGAAAAAGGTTTAGCCTTAGAAATTTGAGTTTACTTAGCATCTAACAAATGTAGTCATGTATACATAGAACTTCTACAAACAGATGACCTGATCCTGCAGCCCTTATTCCTTGGAAGGCAACAGGTGCCAAAACTCATGAAGATGGCATTTTCTTTTGAAAAGGCCAGTAAACTGGACATGAAGCACAAATTTACATGCAGCACTGCATGACAATTACAGAAAGATAACTTCTAAATCTGCAACATACTTGCAGCATGCACTTCAGCATATACATACAAAAAGAAGTCACCAATGTCAGTGTGTCTTCAGACTGCAAGTTATGTCTAATGGTCTACTGTAGATGCACAGCAGACTCATCTTTTCTTGATAAATAAAGAAACTGCTGATCAGCACAGTGAGGAGAGGTATCTAAATCAAGGTGAGTGGCCAAGCAAATGCAGAGGTATTCTATGCAAAATTTATCTTCTCTGCTTTAATAGCAGCTTCAATCTCTTCCATGATTGGCACTGGTCCTGCATAGTTATTAGTTTCAATAGCTTCTAATTTCTCCTGATAATCAGCTGGCAAGCCATTCTGTTTTGCACCCATGCAGATAACCTGTAATTAAAAGTGAAAAAAAAAGTCTTCAGTAATAGAAAGGACAGACTCCTCCAAACAATCACTTGAGTAGGAAGAACCATTTAAGTTACGCAGAGAATTTATCTTAAATAGCAATATTTGTACCTAAGGTTAGCCAAAGGCTTCTGAGAGACTACTGAAGACAGAACAGCATGAACAAAATTACTCTGAAAAGGCTTTTAACTACCCCTGAGATTCTGATGTGTTACTGAAGTGCAAAAGACTCTGTAATTAAACTGTTACTCAGCTAGTCCGTTCTTTCTTCCAGACAGGATGATAACTTCAATAATATATGCTGCTTCTCACTCAGGTGTGACACTAAAGTTGACTGAAAATTTAAAAAGTAGTTATTTTTAAAACTAAGCTGTCCAAAGGACAACAACCAGTACCTAGACAGGATACAGTTTTAACAGAAACAGACACTTAACTCAGTGATAAAGCACAGATTCTTTAGTTTATTACTGCAGCTTTCATTCCATACATGAAATAAACTGAAGTATTGGTGCAGAAGAAAAGATGTCACATTGAGAGGAAAAGAGGTTGTAGGAACACAGCTTGAAGGAGACACCAGCAAGCTTGCATAAAGAAATTAACATTCTAAATATGCTTTCATGCATTTATCAGCATGCATTTCAAGAATGAGGTGTCTAGAAAGAATGAGTTTTGCCACAAAAAGTACATAACAGTAGATGGATGTAGTTCAATCACTCTGTGCTAATGCAGTCATCTTTTAAGTTTTTAGCTCTCCTGCCTGGTTAACTTAAACAAAAAAAAAAAAAAAAGAAAAAGCTGGGGGCACAGGAGAAGAACAGAACTAACCACTGCTCCTGACAGGACCAGGAGGGAATGATAAAGTTGCCAATAGTGGAGGTCTGCACTTTCAGCATACTAATGAGAGCTGCACACAGCAGCAGACTACGTATTAACTCCCTGAAAAGCCCTAAAGATCTGCCTTGCCATGAGGTGGGTTGGCAGGGAAGAGGTTTGTGGAAAAGCAGAGCCTACTTTCTAAGCAAGCCCTCTTTTTAGCAGTCCCACAGCAGCTGGCCTTAGCTGTGCTCCTGGAAGTCAATTCATAGGAGCGAGTTCCTCAGTTTGGAGAAGGTGGCACACTCGGGATTTAACAGGCTCACTCCTGGTTTCAGCACTTCAGGTAGGAAAAGCCAGCTGCAGTGATGTCTGTGTAGCTGCACTAAAGCTGCACCACTCAGACACACAGCCACACCACCCCAGCCTGGGCCTGCACATATCTCACAGGCTAAGCAGGTCAGGCCTGCTGCGTGACTGGATCATGTGTCTCTGCAGAGTCAGTGTTGCAGAAAATGTTGAAACACTTTTGCCTCACCAGCCATCAAGGGGGAACCCTGCAGTGCTCTGCAGTGCTGCTGGAGTCCTGTGATGTGCTGACAATAGGTCTGGTAAAAGGCAACAGGTGCATCCTGTATTAAGTGATAGCAAGTACTTCCCAAGGCAGTAAGGATAATCTACATCCTGGAAACTACAAGCCAGGTGCTGTATTTTCCTCACAGAAGCTTCCCTCTGTCCTTTCAGTGGAGTACATTAATTTTTCAAACAGAATTGCCACATATATGTGAACAACATCCTCCAGAAATCCTTGTGCCAATCACAGCTAATTCACAAGTTAAATAGGGGCTTTCTGTAAGGTATAACTAAACCAAAAACCCCAAGCTGATTTAATAGGCCTGTAAGAGCTAGCAATCTCCTGTGAGCATCATTGCAGCAGTACATTGCACAAGGACTGTTATACCTTCACAGCAGTCATGCCTTCCATCCACTGTAATTAAAGTACTTATTAAATAGCACAGAAGTACTGCATTATAAACTTCTGTACACTCTTCCAAAATTAAAGTGATGCAACACCTACCTTTTTATACTGTGGAGAAGGGGGACCAGAGACATAGTCCTTCATCTGGTAGCTTCGACAGGTCAGTACCTTTCCTGCTTGTGTGTGGACATTAACTTCTATTGGGACATAAATGCCATCCTCAACTCCCTCTTGCCTGTAGAGGACATACATTCCTTTCATGTCAATTAACTGATCCATCTTTCAAACGAACCATGCAATTAAACATGTGGATTTATTATAACAGAATTCAAGGCAGGACACTGGTCTGTGCTTTAATATACTTAAAGAAGAACAAATAAAGCAAAACATATTTCAGTGCTTTTTGTGCAAACTTGTTTCATATCAAAAAAATGTTTTTAGAGAAGCAGCAGCATTCACTTTTATCATTTCAGCTGTGTAAAAAATGATGACTTGTGATTAACCTGCAAACCCAGAACGAGAATACTCCTAAACTAATTACTGTGGAAGACAGGTAGTCTGAAAGAGAAACACAAGCGAGATTATCAGAATCAATGAGACAGACACATGTTCCTTAGCTGCCACTCAGATAAAGAAACAATTGCAAAGTTTTATCTTGCCCATTGTGTTACATTTTAACAAGGGGAAACTTGCACAACTTGTGCAATGCACTTTCCAATGAATAGTCCAAGACACCTTTTAACTTGCACAAGACATACAGAGCAGTAATGTGCTAGGTCAGGGCAAAAAACAGTTTAGGTTTTTTTTTATTAGCAAAATTATGCTTCAAAAAACAAAGACTCAAAACCAAATCTACTTATTGTCCTCAACCACTGGCATTTAGCCACCAATAAAAATCTGAAGAAACAGTAAGAAGTAAATGAGAAGCTTAAGAAATACAAGAGACTTTATAGCACAGCTAACTTTAGATGTACTTTAGCTACAAGTCATAACATGGTTTTAACGCTGCTTGTCCAATATAAATTTGACAACTCATCTTTTTCTCAAAGACTTGCTACTATTTCAAGGTATTAAACGTTCATTATGTGGGCCATGTTAGGTGAGTAACTAGGTTAAGTGCAAGTACAGACTGGAAGCTAACTGCAGATTCAAGGCCAGCAGACTACAAAATAAGTCATGTGGTTGTGTGAAAGCAAGAAAGCTGTTTAGTAACATCTATTGCTAGACTCTATGAGGCAAAGTCATTATTTAGTCTGTAACTTACAGATTTGTGAAGCACAGAGGACAAAAAACCCCATAGAAGTGACTGAGACAGCAAAAAGAAATAATTTGAAGTCAAAGAGTTCTGTCATCTAAGCAAAAGGTTCCCCTCCCATATTTGTTTTCTATATATCACATTTTTTGTTAGCATTTCAACTAATTACATGCAGCCTCAATCACACATTCCCTCCTCTGCTTCTGGATAACAAAGAGAGACTACTTTACCCAGATTAGGAGGGGTAAAAAAAAAAAAAAAAA
>VWZV01005850.1:1828-209532 GCA_013397155.1 Irena cyanogastra | reverse complement strand
GGGGGGGGGGGGGGGGGGGGGGAAGCCCCTGCAAGGAGCTGTATAAAGTCATCAGGCACCACCCAAAAAAACAGCAACAAAGATTGCACAGAAACAGCACAGTTTGCTCTGGTTCTGGGAGCAGGAAACTCTGTTACACCATGTGTGCAGCTGCATCAGGCACTGCTGGGAAGATGGGAAAAAAACACAGTAGATACTTCTTTGGGTCAAGAAATTGGTCTTTGGTCCTTCTAAGTACCAGTGTAATACCCTTCCTGTGCTTGTTACACATCCCATTTCTTAACAGCTTTTGGCTGGAGATTAACAAAGCTTTAAAAAGTAAAATTAGAGGGAAGTTTAGCTAAATCTTAACTGAAGTTCTTACTTTAGTTTAGGATCCAAAGCACTCTGGCTACAGGCTGTTTCTCTGGTTTTTTAAGCCCAAGTGGCACTATCACAGAGCAGTTAATAAGAATCGGCTCCAACCTTCCTGCAGCCCTCACTCCCTAGCATCAGTGTTTTTCCAGCAGGAAGCAAGGGAGTGAAGCCACCCGGTGTCGGCAGGGAACATAGCAATCGGTCAAAGGCCAGCTAGAGAAGGCAGCCAATCTGCAGTGGGGCAAGAGGTGCTTACTGGCTAACCTGGAAATCGACCTGAGAGCCAGGAGAGCTGAAGAAGCTTGCTTTCCATTCAAAGATAAGTACACACTGCTAGTGCCTTTCTCCCTGCCTTCAGGGTCTGATTCTGCAAGGTGCTGGGCTCACAGCACATTCAGTGGAGGGGCAGCTGTAAGTTCCTCATGCTTTACAGGAGCAGGCTTCAGCTGCCAGGTTGATAGTCCCAAGAGACACCAAGTATCTGACTATGGGAGCTTATTAATGACAAGTCTTTGGAACTTCTCCATACACTCTAACATCGATCATTTCCTGCCAGTTACCCCAAGAGAACCTTCAAGTCATCTTTAAGTGATGTCAATTGATACTCTGCTCCTCCAAGGATCCTTCCAGTTGCACAGATCTGTACATCAACAGCTTTAATGACCACAAGCTCATGTTTCCAAGCCTACACTAAAGCCAAGCTGATACAATGGTATTTAATAACCCTGGCAGGGAGAGAACCGCCCTGTAGAGTGTATGAAGGGGGCAGCTGCAGATGTGCAGAGCTGGGTGAAAGCTCCCACCTGCCTATCACACAGCACAAGGAGAGCTCCTTGCCTGTACCAGGGACACCTCTCGCTAGACTGGTTTGCTCAAAGCCCTATCCAGCCTGGTCTTGAACACTACCTGAGATGGGGCATCCACAACTCTGGGCAACCTGTTCCAGTGCCTCACCACCCCCACTGCTACTTTACATTTCAAAGTCCGTAGTGCTTTACACACGGGGCCATGGGTCGTGGCTGGCAGCCTGGAAGGTTAAGTCCTGTCAGACAACCCCGCAGCAATGGGACTACCACAAACATTCCTTCTGCTGTGGGCAGCCCCGGCAGCGGGCCCTGAGTCAAGAAGCACAGGATAGCCAGGGTTGGAAGGGACCTCCCAAGATTATCTGTCCAAACCCCCCTGCCAAGGCATGGTCACCTCAAGCAGGTGACACAGGAACGCGTCCAGGAGGGTTTGGAATGTCTCCAGAGAGGGAGACTCCACAGCCTCCCTAGGCAGCCTGCTCAGTGCTCTGCCTCCCTCAACGTAAGAAGTTACTCCTCATGCTGAGGTGGAACTTCTTCCGTTTTAGTTCACGTCCATCGCTCCTTGTCCTGTCACTGGGCACCACGGTACAGAACCTGGCACCACCGTCTCGACGAGGAACCGCCACCTGATCCGTGCTGGGGCCGCCCCCGTGGGAGGGATGGACGGCTGCAGCACCGGACCGCAGGCAGCCACGGGGACATGCGGCTCTTCGGGGACACTCGGGCTCCCTGCAGGAATGTCGGGCTCCCTCAGTCCCCCCCGCGGCCCCGCCAGCCGCCCCCTCACGCACCTGCAGGCGCGCCAGGGCGCAGAGCGTGGCCGAGGGGTTGCGCAGCAGCAGCCGCTCCCGCAGCAGGTTGCTGCCGTACGCGTAGTACAGGAACCAGCAGCCGCTCTCGCCGCCCGGCTCCATCGGCCCGGCACGACCCGGCCCGGCACGACCCGGCCCGGCACGGCGCGGCCCCGCTGCCGCTTTAACGCCGCTCTCCCGCCCCGCCTTCCCGCTGCTTCCGCCGCCGCGCGGGAGCCGGCGCGGAGCGGGGCCGTGACGCAAAGCGGCGGCAGCGCCTGGAGAAGGCCTCAGGCGAGCTCCCGGCGGGGCCGTGACGCGGACCGGAGCGCTCCGCCCCTCCGTCCATCCATCCTGCCGGGAGCCGGGAGCCGGGAGCCGGGAGCCGGGAGCCGGGAGCCGGGAGCCGGGCCGGGCCGGAGCCCCCGCGGCTCTCAGGGCTGCGGGGCTGAGGCGCACAAACCCAGCCATGACCATGAGCTCGGGGGCTCAGGCTCCTCGTTCATCTGGCTTAGCTTGTAACGTTAAAATCTCGGTTTGAGCAGCATGGAAAAGAAACCAAGTTTTAGGAGAAAACTTTAACTTTTCCCCCCCCCTCCCTTTNCCCCTTATTTTTTTTTTTTTTAAGAATATCGAAAGTTTCAATAATTTAAAAAGTGTTACGAAAAGCTGGTTGGCTTTCTTTTAGAAGAATGCCATTTTGCTACAAAAGAGTAGCAATTGCTACGTGCTTCATTATAATCCCTACGTGAGATTTTTCTATTAAGAAGGAAACGTCCACCTCAGCTCGCAAGGAGCAGCTCAGAGAAAGCCCGATCAGGCGGCGCAAAATGCACTGACGCCTGGAAAACCTGCCTGTTCCAGCATCTCAGCTGCTTCCTGAGGGACATCCTCTGTGGGGAGGAATAGGCTGTCAGCAAGCAGGGCCTGCAGCCCCCGGTACTGAAAAGTGCATCCTGTCCACCTCTGAGATAAACAGTGATGGTTGTAAACACATTCCATGAGAAGCAAAGCAGAGCAGTTTTTTCCAGCTGGGAGCACTCAGAGCAGAGTAAGATGGGAATGTGCAAAGGTAAAAGGCGAGAAGATCATCATCCTGCAATACAGAAGGGAAAGCAGCTCCTTCCTTCAATGATGTGTTCAATACTCCATTCAAGTCCCTGCTTTAGTTTTCCCAACACAGGCATTGGGAAAGACAGATTCATCATGAAGCACATAAAGTGATAAAAGTGGTTCTGATCCTTCCTGACTAGTATCATTCTATTTTTAGGGATTATTTTTCTCATGTAGGAACCAAGTATTGTAGAGTGAGAGGAATTACACAGGTCACAGGAATATACACCAAAACTCCCTCACTCTCACTCCTTACTACAACCAGTAGCCAAGCCTGTCTTTTGAAAATATGCTTTTAGTCCCTTTTCCCTAAGGACATGCAAACTCCGTGAAAAGTGTCTCTCCCTCTCATCTTCCATCAGCTTCTGGACTGTTGCCTGACTTCAACCAGAAAGCAAGGGGTTTCAAAGATATCTAAGTTCCTGCTGATCTCAAGGAAAGAGTCAAGAGGATGGCTGTTAGACAGCAGGGATCCCAGGAGGGAAGCTTCCAGAGGGGCCTGTTAAGCCTGCTGGTGAACAGCTTTTCCAGCCTAGGTGCTTGCTGCAACTACACGTTTGGGCTTTATATGAGCTGTCCCTTGTGAGCTGAGGTGGACGTTTCTTTCTAAACAGAAAAAAACTTACATAGGAATTGCAGTGAAGCATGTAACAATTGTTAGTCTTTAATCTCAAAATTACTTTCTAAAAAGACCTCAACCAGCCTTTCGTAATGCTTTTTAAGTTATTGAAACTTTTGACATTCTGCTCAAAAAAAGCCATTCTTTTTATCAACACTCAGAGTTTCAACAACAATTGTGGTGATTTTTCATTCAAAAAGCATGTAGATTTTGAACAAGGTGAAGCTTTCCTCCTAAAGCTTTTGCTCTTTTCCATGCTGTTCAAATCAAGACTTCAGTGTTACTAGCTAAGTCAGATGATTGACAAATGAGGAGACAGAGCCCCTGATCTCATGGCTAGGTTTCTACACCAGAAAACCTCTGTTAGCAAAGGCAGCTAGAAAAATTACTGTCAAAGTTATGGAAAGATAATCAGTGTAAAAAAACACTGCCACTTACAATTCCAAGTATCCCGTCCTTCAAAAAGGCCTTTTCAAATTAAAGTCTTCTGAGGTTTCCATTTTCTGCAGTCTGTACTGAATACCAAGCCTATTCTCTTACCAAGAAACATGAGCCAATATTTCCAGGAGCGTGGTTTTGGTATGCATGGTGTCTAGACACAACATAATGCTAACTCAGGTGCTATTTGAACTACAGAGGTAAACCTTAGATCTATAGTGATTTTTTTTTTTTCCTGAAACTGATTCAATCAATTTGCATTTCTGAAATCCATTTCTTCCCAGCTGGCCAGTCTGATGGCAAGGCAGCGTGGGAGGGAAGTGAATTTGCTCTGGACTGAAAGGTTTGCAAGTCTTTCTGCTGATATATGACCAAATGGTTGTATGTGCACAGGAAAATACTGGGGCAGTATGTGCAGACCTTGCTTGGAAACCAAGTTTACAAGAGCAAAAACAGGGAGGGGGACCTTTCCTGTAGGAATTTGAGTAGAAACCTGACAAGTTTTGGTGGTGCTACTGGATTTCACACTTCTGCTTCTTTGTGACCTTTTCAGGTGAAAATTAGTTCTCTGAGAGAAGAGTGTATTAAATGAAATCCTGGGGTTTTTTTTGAGTTAAGTCAGTTCTAGGTGATCTCCAGAGCAGCTGACATGAGACCTGTGTTAACCTGTTTGAAGCCCCAAACGATTTGGAAGCATTGTTTCCCCTTGCATGTCACTACAAAACCTGCGCAGAGTAAGCAGTCAGGAGTACACCTCCCGTTCGGGACCTTCCCAAACATGGGCGAAAGCTCTGGATATCCACAGCTATTTGTGCATTGTCTGTGGAGGAGATCAACAGGGTTATTTATGCAAAGAAAGCAGGAATTTGTTTCCGTCAGGTTTTTTTGCCTAAACACAATATATTCCCAAGCATATCCTGCATTTTAGGGGGGAGAAAAAGGAAATTCGGAAAAAATAAGGAGTTAGGGGAAAAAATTAGATACAGTAGGGTAAGTTAAACCTCCTGAAATGTCTGCCAGTCACTCAGTGTGCCTCCCCATCACTCCCTTTACACCTCATGGTTGTCACAACATGAGCTATAATTGGTATTGAAGAAAGAAGAGAGAACCTGCAGGAATAATAAGGACAACTGATGCAAATGAACTGCGTGTGCAGTCCTCCCCACAGCTTTTCACTCCTCCCTGAGGAGCCCTAGTAGGATGTGCTCTGCAATTAGTATTTCATCGAAATGATAGCTTTTTGCTGCGAGATGGTTACAGCTGGTGGTAGCTTCTTAATACAGTGTGCAAGGTCTGGGAGTCTGCAGAGATTTTATGTTCATGCAAATGAATGCAAATGATTTTACAAGGTGTCATGGTGTTGCTGTGCTTGTTCCTTCCCGACAATACGAGGACCATGCTGTCCTGCAGAAACTCAGCCTCTTTCCTTTCCCTGCTTGACAAAATCGCCACTAACCCAAGGCACTTGTGACTTGGCCTCACTGGCAACCAGGAGGAATGTCCATCATTCATTTTGCAATTCTGTTCTCACATGTTACCACAAATAGTGCAGTCATTTAGGAGAGGAGCTATTAAAATGGCTGGGTCTGTACATGTATCTGCCTGCCTTTTTTTTTTTTTTTTTTTTGTTCTGCCCGATGCCAGTGTGAGTTTTGGTCCCATCCTGGGGTAGCCCTGACCTCTCCCTGGCTGCTGCACACTCAGTGTGATTCTGAGATGTCACAACGTGGTCGATGCCATCTGAGGTCTACAGGTACTTGCACGTGTGACTTCAGCAACTGGTTAATAAATCTTGCCAAATACATCTTTGTTTCAAAGGAAAAATGCTGCGTTGCACTGCAGAGACTGTACTTGGCACCCAGTGTTTTTATCTTGTGTATGAATGTACAGTGGGAACAACTTAGTAGTGGGAACAACAAGAAAAATCGCTGTGTGTCAGAAAAAGAGGTTGACCCTGATCACCTTTGTGGAATTACATTCCAAATCTGTCTTTTTTTCCTAGGACCTAGTGTTTAACTTCTCTCATTGTAAAGCTCTTCTGAATGACAGAAGTTCTCTACTGATATGACACAAATGGTTACAGGAGATTTTCTCAATCTCTTAATAATGAAGTCTCTTAGTTTGCTGTGTCAAGAGGATTTGTCAGTGTGATGTGTCTGTGTCCTGTTGTCTCAGGGTGCATTATCTTCTCCCACCACAGAAGTGATTGCTCCTTCCAGAGGAGCAGTTCACATTGCCATCTGCCTCTGGCAGGGACTTGTGTCTCACCAAATACCAAACAGGTTTTCTCTCAAGTCTGTCAAGTACTTGAGCCTTTTTTCCCATGGAAGTTATGACTATCAAATTCAGACCAGCAGATGAAAAGGCTATATCCTACTGTCTTTAGGCAGCTTTGGTATTTAGTGTTATTTTGCAATGTACTTCTGTTTTTGGTTTTTTAAAATTATCTATTATTTACAGGTTAATGTTCATTTGCTTTATTCCTAGTCTTTTACCTTCTGTAGGTTGAGGGCCCTCTTGTTTATTTCTCCTTTAATTCTCTTCCAACACAGAAAAATTACCAAATAAAGCCAGTTCCAGATGGTGTTTTCCAGTCCTGTATTAACCCTATGGCTTTACAGTTGAACCCTGCAGTGCATTTCACACAGAGTTGATACTTCTCCTTTTGTACTGCCATGTCTGTAACCATTTCTGTGCTTCAAACCTTCAGCCTGCACAGGACATCACATGGCTCCAGCCACAATGCAGGAATGTGTCTCATAGCCACATCCTTTCCCAGAAGCAACATCACTGGACTTCTTGAACTCTGAGGGCAACTATGAGATGTTGGCATGGAGAAAGGCAGTAGTATTTCCCTGTTTGTAAGAGCAGTGCTAGAACAGTTGCAGGAGCATGTGACATGGATGTCAAAACAGGCCCTGGGTGTACTGTTCCTCCTAGTTCTGCACAGACTTCACAAAACACAGAACAGATCCCCACCGAGTGATTCTGGGCAGAAATGTAACAATCACTGGTAAATCCAGTTCAGTCCTTCCACTGGGCTGGTGGCCTGTGTGGATGCTTTTGTTGTGGAATAAAGGCGGCACTGTTTTTTCATTTGTTTTAAACTCATTTTAGCATGACATAAGCTAAACCAGAAAAATCCCTGTGTGTCAGAAAAAGAGGTTGACCCTGAGCATTGCACTGGTGGGACAACAGCAGTTTGAGCTCACGCTGTGGCTTGCCATTGCTCTGCTCTTCTGTGTAAGCAGATTTTGAACCGGTGACAAGACCTGGTCCAGCTTAGTTGCACAGAACTTGACTGGGGTTAAGGGTTGGCAGTATTTTCTCCCTTCCTCACTTGTTGGGGAAAGTCCAGAGAAGGACCACTAGGATGATTAGAGGAATGGAACACCTCTTGTGTGAGAAAATGCTAAAAGAATTGGGATTGTTCAGCCTGGAGATGAGAATAGTCTGGGGTGACCTTGTGGTGGTCTTCAAGTACCTGAAGAGAGTTGACAAGGAAGCTGGAGAGAAACTTTATACCAAGGGCATATACTGACAACATGAGGGGGATTTGGGTTAGAGTTAGGTTTAGATTAGAAATCAGTAAAAAATTCTTTACTGCGAGAGTAGTGAGGCACTGGAACAGGTTGCTTAGAGAAGTTGTGGATGCCTCATCTCTGGGATTGTTCAAGGCCAGGTTGGATGGGGCTTGGAGCAACCTGGTGCAGAGGAAGGTGTCCCTGCTCATGGCAGGGGATTGGAACTAGAGGATCTTTTAGGTCTTGTCCAACCCAAACCATTCTATGATTTGATGATGATGATACAATGCAAAACCAAAGGGGGAAGAGAGCAGCAAGCTCTGTATCTCTAGAGATGTTGGGGCAGGAATATTAATGCTCCTCTGCCATCTATGGGCACATCTCAAGGAGAAACAAGAAAGAGTAAATATTTTGTGTCTCAAAGCTGTTTTTCTTTTCATCTTGTACTTCTACATTGTTTCCTTTTAATGACTGTATTCTTAGCACTCGTTCCCAGCGATGGAGCACTTTGCCTACCACCTCTCTCCCCTAATTCTGCTTGTACCTCCACAACCTCTGCCCTTGCATCAGGGATTCAACCCCTCGAGTAGAACAGGAGAAAAAGCTTGCTGGTGGGAAGGGTGCTGGCACTTTGTTGTTTTCTTCACGAGAAGAACCTTCTGGGATACATCCAAGATACATCATTTACCATTTCTGTTACCTCGAGTGTCTTTCATGTTAAAAAAGCCGTCCTCAGGCTGTACCTGCAGGTCCCACTTTTCATTAAAATGGATAGCAGTGTTCACATACAGTCACCTTTTCTCTGGTTGCTGCCTGTGCTGGAGCAGTGCCAGACAGGTGGACATCCCTGAGTGCAGTTATGGTGCTTGGGAAGGGAACCCTGGCACAAAGGAAAGACAGCCCTGGCAGCTTCTGTGCTGTGGCAGTTGCTGTATAATTGCCTCATCTTTGCTGTTATAATTTCTCTGCAGAACAACAGCTATGGAGAGATGGATTTTGCTTCATGTAGTCTCAGGCCTTGTAGTCTGTTTTCCTAAGGAATTGCAGTTCATGCTGTCACACTGTGTGCCCACACCAGTGTGTGCAACCTTCACTGCCCATCCTGATGGCTGCTGAACACATTGGGCAACTCCTCCCAAGCCTGCAGGTACCAATCTCTGAGGCCGTGTGTTCCTGTGAATTCTAGGAAAGGGGCAGCTAGGGAAAAAAATAAATCTCAAGCAGGGAAAGGCAGCATTTGAGTAAGCTGCTCTTAGACAGCAAAGACGCTGCCCATGAGAGACAGAGGGGCACAGCTACATGAAAACTTCCAATAGGAGTTTGTTTGTCAGAAGTAAAGGGACAGACAATCCATCAGAATCTTATTTCTAATGAAGCACTCACCCTTCAGTCACACAGAAATCACTCTGCCACAAGGTCTGAATGCAATGGAAACAGGTTGTCTTAGGTTCAGTGCTTCGTGGGGGCTTGTTTTTCTGCTCATCTCTCAGAAAGAGCCTTCTGCACCAAAAATTCAGCTTGCCAGACAAGTTAACGATGTCAGGAGCAGCCTTGGCAGAAGTTCTGCCTCAGAGCACATCCATTATTCACAGGGTTTGCAGAGTGTAGGGATATACAGAAGTCATGTCCTGCCGAGGCACAGAATGTCTCAATGACAGACAGAAGGAGAATAACAATGTTTTCTTCCAAGGCACATGTGGCCCTGAGCATCTCTAGGGATGTGCATTTGGTAGCTGATTTGAAACAGACTTATTTTATTTCTGCCTGCGTAGAAAGGCCTGATTTTTTTTTAAGAAGCCAGGAAAAACCAAAAAAAACCCCAAAAAAAACCCCCCAAAAAACCAAAAAACCCCACATGTTTTCATCAAGCTAGGACAGGTTCTCATTTCTTTCCACTCACAGGAG
This sequence comes from Irena cyanogastra, assembly GCA_013397155.1. Lineage (NCBI taxonomy): Eukaryota > Metazoa > Chordata > Aves > Passeriformes > Irenidae > Irena > Irena cyanogastra. The sequence continues at coordinate 199,976 of VWZV01005850.1, read as the reverse complement.
CATTATGAGTGGGCAGGGAGGCTTTTGCAGTGGGTGTGTTGCAAAAACAGTTGTGAATTGGCATTACTTGAATGACAAGGGGCGTTGGAAAATAATGAGTTACAGGACTAATTGCAGCCGGTAGTTGTCACTGATCTAGTTAATCAGGACTGCTTTATACCAAGTGCTCCTCCGTCATTTTCACTCTACCAGCATTCAAAAAAATAGTAATAAAAAATCCGTCTGGCCAGTGCGAGGGCGATGTGACCACCAGGTGCCACTCTCGCTCCACGGGGAATACGAGGAGCCTGTACGGCTGGGCACCGTCGCCAGGAAAAGCCAAATCGGGCAGCCGTCACTCGTTGTGTCCGTCTCTGGATTTTCCTACCGGCTGTACGTAGCTGGAACAGCAGCTTCTCCGCACCCTCCAGGAAGGAGGATGCTGGAAAACCGTGAGTACCACTAAACCTGGTCTACATGTGTTTGCCAGCAGCGTTTTTGCACAGGGAGGCAGGGATGTAGATGGAAAGCTGAAAAGCTGCTGCTTGAGAAGGCTGCAGCCTCTTTAACCATCTCCTCATTTTGCCTTACATGGGAGAAGTTGGTGCTTCCTCCAGCCCACATCCTGATGAACACCCTGTGGTGTTATTTAGCACTGAACAAAGATTTTGGAGTTGCTTGAAGTGCAAGAGTTGCCCCTTCAGTTTTGGCCATGGAAATCAAGCCTGAGGTTTCCACCACATAGCTTTCCTGGTTTTGCTCATCTTGTGGGCACAGTTTTCTGTGTCCTGGCATTTCCTGGCCCTCCTGAATGAAAGTTCACTCCTGAATGAAAGCTATCCCTCCTCGAGCCACAGCCACTGCCAGTCTCTTGGGCCCCAAGTACCCTGGTTTTCATGGAGAGAAGCAGATTTTCCTACCTGCCTGCCACTGCGAGAGTTGCCCCAAAGGCTAACTGGTTAACCAGTTAACTTAAGTGTGGGAAAGCACAGTTTGCACTTTCACTCTTGATTTTTCTGTTTTGGTGATCAGGGTTGATGTTTGAGTGCAGCAGTGTTTGAGAAGCAAAGGGCTTCTAGAGCTTCAGATGGGCACCAAGTGTACTTCTGATGTAACCCCAATTCACTTCAATAAGTTCTCTTTCGCCTTCTGCTTGTCTTGCTTCTATCTTTCTGCAGGTCTCCATTCTGTCCTGCCCTTAAATGACTCATTAGACTTGTTTTCTGAGGTAGCCTGTAACATCCCAATTCACTTCCCTAATCAGATCTCTTTCCATTTGAGTTCCCCATGGGCTAAACAAGCCTGACGTTGCCCTTCTTGTCTACTGGTTTATCTTTTATGTGTTTACCTTTTCTCCTCCTAGTTCATGAATAAAGATGTTAAATACAAGGTCATTGGGGGCTGCTGATTTCCAAACCCAGGAGCTAAGTGATATTTCAAGATCAATTCCATTATGTGATTATGTTTCCCTTACTGAGTTTTCTCAGGGAAATCATTTGTCACAGAACAGCAGGCTCCGGCTTCCTGTACCCTCTTAAATCAATCCCATCATATCACAGAAACCTTATTTTAATATCTTCCATTGTAATTGTTTAATTGTTTACTTGAAGGAGCCTTCCTGGTGTATTTAGTAGCAATCAGGTTTTTTAAATAGATTACTATTTTTAAACAAAAGAGCTAAAAATGCCACCCCCCATCAGCAAAGAAACACCCAAACAAATCTAGGTTTTCTGGAAAAATGATGAACTGAAGAGTCTGTTGAAAACTGTCAGTCTAATGTTGATGCTGGCCAGCTCTTTGGGGTCCTTCAGGTAGTGAGTTAGGTACCTCATTTAGGGTTAATATGAGTTTTACAGGGTGAAAAGTGGGGAATGCAATGCCCTTATTTGAATCTAGGGTGGTTATCCTCATGGAGACTTTTGCAAGCATATTTTCATGTTCTTGTTCTGATGTGCTCCCTGGAGAAAACCAGATCAGCTGATCTGCAGAAACCTTAAAAAATATTTTAATCTGCTGTCTTATATTTTACATGTGTGTCCTGCAGAACCTATGTTTCTGTTAGGACAGGGTGATGTGTTTGTTGAGCTCAAAGTGATATTTCCTAGAGAAAAAAAGAATCATAATCCCAAGAAATCCAAGTCATTGACTTGGGGTCCTGCATCGTATCTGATGTGAAGGGTTCGTGTCAGAGTGGGAAAAAAGCAAGAATGCTGTGGCCTTTTCTATAATGTCCAGCTGCATCTGTTTGTACAAGGAATAGAAGTTGCTGCTATTTCTAAAATAGTGGTATTTTGTTGGGCTTGGAGGCTGCTGTTATCTGCACACCTGTGCCAGTGATAAGGACTCTAGCCTGGCTGTGGTGGTTTTTGCTTAGCTAGAACATTTCACTCTAGAGCGAACACTTTCTTTTTAGTCTCTAGCATCAAAATCCTTCTACAGGCCAGCCTGCTGGCATGTTTCAGTGTAGAAAGCAATCATCTATAGATTTGTCTGCACCTGCAGATAGACCTACCTGTTCTGCAGAACAAGTTCTTCCTGCAGTGATAAACATGCCAGGGAGTTTAAAATGCAAAGCTATTGCTCAAATAATCACAATGGCTGATCAAAATTTGCACTTTGTTTTTCCCTCTCCCCTCTGTTCCCAAGAGAAGTGTGCTTGTGCAAGCAAGAAAGCAAATACCTCTGATTGTTTCCTGCTTGCCTAGTCCAGCTTGCCTCTTCGGAAAGGCTCTTTGCCCATTCTGAATCAGGAATCATCTATGGAATTAGCTCTGGATCTCCTGCTCCATCAGAGGCTTCTGATCTCATCTTCCACCCCTGCTCCCTGCTTTAACAAGCTAGGTGAGCCCAGTATGTGCCGTCAGAGTGTTGGTTTTTCACACAAAGTCCCTCAGTGTGGTGAAAGAAAGGCAGTAATGGAAAGAACAGCTCATGCCTCAGGGCTGGGGGAAATGCAGTGTGCCAGCACCAGAAAGACACAGCCCGGGTGTTCTTTCTAGTTCTTGTGTCAAATGAAGGCAATACAGGGCTGTCAAAAGTATCTTTGCTGTCCAGGCAAAAACCTAGCTGTGATCACATTATGGGGAAAAAACCCCAGTGACTTTAGCTCCTGAAAGGACAAACAAACACTGCCTGTAAAAAAAAACCAAAACCAAACAAAACCCCACAAAAAACCACAAACAAAACAAAAAACCCCAAAACTGGTGCATTTAAATGACCAGCTGTGCATCCAGTGATGCCTTGGTCTATAGGGTTAAATGCCTCTCCTAAAGCAGATCTTTCCCTCATCTATTCTGAATTAACTGCATACATTGTTCTTTTCTCTCTTGACGGCCATACTTATTCCTAGAGCTAATTCAAATTAGCTGTCCCAATTAATTAAAGCATCTTAATTAATGGAAAAATACAGAGTCTTTATCAGGCACTCCTTGGCTGTAACACAGCCTAAGATACTACAGCTGAGCAGAAGAATGACATTTTCTTTTATGCTTTAAATAGCTTGCCAATATGAAAATGTGGTTATAACCAAACTCTTATGAGCATGAAGTTGTTTTCCCACAGCTATAACCCAAATGTGGATTGTTACTCCATTTCCACTCTAACTCCCACTGAAGGCAGGGTGGCGTTGCCCGAGGAAGAGCTGGTTTTGTGTGGGCTGACTTGCAGAGGAAATGCAAGCAAAGATACAAGCAGGGGAGAGTGTGAAAACACTCTTACTCACTTCCCCGTGAGAGGAGACAGGAGGTGACCAGTGGAAGTGGCTGGTATTCTTCCCCTCTGCCCTCCCAGCCCTGTGGTCATCAGCTGGGCCGAAGATGGCAAGGAGGAGGACAGGGACAAGCCATGGTCCTCCTTGCTCAGACACCCTGCTCCAGGCACAGCCAGTGGAGCCATCCGAACAACCCCACATGAGCCCTGCAGCTGCATGGGCCAGGCAGCTGAAGGCACAAGCTGACCTTCCAGCAGGACATGCACAGGTGCCTCCTCATGGAGACAATCTTCTCTTGCTGTTTCCAGATTCACCAACTGAACAGGAGGATTTTATTTGGTCACTAACTTCCTTCTCTTCAGGTTTTCTGGGAGTTTCTCCATTCCTGACTGGTGCTTGCGGCTGCTCTGCTGCCCAGGGTCATCTGGCAGAAATGGGTCTGAGCAGCAAAGGATGCAAGTGTAGGAACCCCCAGGAGTTCCTTCTGAACTGCAGCAGCAAAAAAGAGAAGCATTTTATAAGCACTCACCAGTATGACAAATACAATGGTACCATTTTCAGAAGATGCATTAAAAGAAGCAAGGTAATTACTATGCAGTTTAATTAGTTCAGAATTTAATCACCCGTACAATTGAGAAAAAAGATCAGAGTCTGTCTGTTTCTAAATTAGGCAGTATGGAATTTCTCAATGCCTATCCTGAAGCATCAAGTAGGTAAATCTATGTACCTTGTATTTCTCAAGCATGTGACACCATCATCCCTTTTATTTCCCATTCCATCAGTGATTCCAGTGATCCACTGGATCCTTTAAAACAATTGGCAATAAACAAGAGTGATTGTGAAGCCTCCTAAGCTGCAGTTTGTGCAATACTTTTTCCAGCACTTATTTTTTTTTCTGCCATCACAGATAAAAATGTACTTGGCTGATCAGGGCAGGAGAATCCCATTTTTATTCCTGCAATGTTTGCAGGAGAATGCCCCGTCCATTCCGGTTTAGAGAGGAAAGGGATGAGAAGCATTCCCCTTGTGAACACTTTGCTGTGCAAAGACCATACAAGATGAATAGGTTTTGGCCTGTTACATCAACAAAGCAGATAATTTCTTCCATTCTTCTTCAAGCTGCTGTGAGCTTCTTTGTGCTTGGCTCAGACCAGATCCCTCTCTTCCAGCTTGCCTTCATTTTTCTTTCCTGTATTGGCTTTTGCTGAGACTGGGAAACTGACAGTCAGCTGGTGCCCCACTCAGGTGCATTAGGAAAAGAGAGGGAGGATTTTTCCAAATAGCTAAAGACATTGTGTTTTGCTGCATTGGATACAAAGTCCTGGAAGGTAGGAGCACAACTGCACTAAGGTGTTGTAGGTCCAGCTACCCTTATGGATAGCTAGGCAAGAGGAATGCATTGAATGAACCCCAGGGATATGAGAATAGAGGTAAGTTAGGATGCAGATCTGCAGAGTGTAACAGAGGTAGCTGGAGCTGCTCTGAATTTAAAAAATTCACCAGCTGATGAGGGTCACTAATGTAAGGATCAGAAAGTTGTAAGCAGAAGCAAAGTGGACTTTAGCAAAACGTTGAGAAGAATGAGTATAATGAAGGATGAAATCAGGTCAAAGATGATTCAATCCAAGAGAGCTGTGTGCAATACTCAGGTTGTCAGTATCTGCTTGTTAGTATTGCCATGGTTTAAGGTGTCTTTAGCTGTACTGTTAATATGTTAATATGTCCAGCCACTACCATGAAGATTTATGTGCCATGCATGGAATCAAGCACACCACTCTCCTAGGAGCCCTACTCCAAAAACACAGGTGAGGATACCCAATGCACACAGGAATACATATATATGTCTGTGAAGAATAGATATATATATAGATATATAGATGTATAGATATATAGATATATGTGCATGTGTGTGTGTGTGCATATATGTATGAGATATATAGGAACTATTCTCTTATATTTCCAAGAGGTGTTGAGAGTTGCCTTGTCTCAAGACCAAGTCAAACAGGCACAGCCACCCAGAACTAGTTAGTCTGTGTGAAGGAAGGAAGAACTGGCAATCTCCTTTCCCCAGGCTCTTTCCAGGAAGAGGTAATCTTATTTTCTCTCAATGAATTGTTAGAGGCTCCTTTTACCATGCTGGATTATTTAAAACTTGCTCAATTTTGCAGTGGGTTCTCTGGGATTAATATTTTAAGTGCTCCCATAGCGAGCATTAACAAAATTTGGGAGAGGTCATGGCTGCCTTGTTAGATACCGATTTTTGTCCGATAAGAAAGCATTTTAACTGGGTTACGAAGTGTTCTTCTCTAAGATGCTTAAAATAGGACTGAAGAACCATTGTGATATAAACTAATCTGCTGGACATCAGATTCAGAGATGATCCTGAAATTGTTTAGACATTGATTCTTTGTTATCTTTTCCTGTGGAGCATATTGCTCAATTCCGTTACCATTGAACTGCTGTCAGAAGGAAATTTCAGTGAGCAGCAGCAGTACAGAAAATTTAAAATTTAGCTCCTTTTTTTTTTTTTTTTTTTTTCCTACGGAAGACTTTGGTCTTTTCACTATTTTCACAGTAGGGGTGTGTAATCAGAGAAATTGCAGCTTTTATATATTTTTACTGCACCTCAATGGAACAAGGCTATTACTTATGGTTACTAAGCCAGTTGGGCATGAGAGAATGGATGTTTCAATTGTGTAACAGTGCTACTCTCAAAACTGTAAAAAAGACATAAAATTAAAGGACATCAGAAAGTTACCTAGTCCCATAGAATTGGTCCATGCAAAAATAGGGAAAAACTGGGACCCTTCTTCCCCTTCTAAGTTCATTCCTATTTGTTTACTACTTCTGAGAAGCTAGGATGAGGGGGACAATCCATAGCATCTGCAGTGTGGGGCTTGGCCAAAACCCATAGAAATCAATTGGAAAATATCTTTCTTGGGAGGCGGACTAGGCTTGGTATTAATCACAAGATGCCAAACCTTAAGTAGTTGTCTTTGTGCTAATGCAATGTTGTATTGCATAACAGGCCCTGTTCTGATTTAAATCTTCTCTTTCTTCCTAGAAGGGGTAGGTTTTATATTTTAAAGTGCCACTGGCATGAAGTTAACAGAAATTTCCAGGAGCTGTGGGAAAATGTTCTGGGATCCTTTTTGTATCTGAATCTGGTCTTATGAGTTTCTAAGTGTTTGTGCATCTGAGAACAGGTTTCACCAGGTGAATTAGAGCCCAGTGGCTCAATGCAAGACATGGGAGATCTTTCACCTGTTGGGAACAAACAAAGGAATTTGTTTTTTTTAAACTGATCCCAACATCTCAGTCTAAATAACGTTCTAAAACCAGCAAGGAAACTACCTGGAAAAAAGCAAAATCTTTGTGTTTCTTAGCTTGGCTCACCATCCTACTTGTGTTTGTTCTTCCCCCCTTGGATGCATTAACCTTTTTTCTCCCCCCATTTCCATCCCCAGCCTGGCAGGTCACAATGCAGACAGTCTGGTGGATAGCTTGGCTGTATTCTAAGCAAGCTGGAGCTGCCATTTTAAAACTCTTCTTCTGATTCACGAAGACTATGAAATAACTGGTCCCCCAGGTGTTCACAGAGGCACAGCCCTGTCCTGGCTGCATGTAGTATTGTACTGAAGGTCTAGATATAAAGCTAATGCCTTCATAAAAAGACCCTGGGAAGAAATGCTTGTATTTTTTAGGAGACAAAGTCTTGTTCTCTTTTTTTTAAATAGGTGTTTTCTCCTCTTTGCTCAGACCACGTTATATTGCCTTTAAGGGTGGGATTAGTTGGCAAAACCAGTCCAACCAAAGAGCCTTGACCACAAACCCTGGGAAGGAAATGAGGTTTTGCCATGGCTATTTCCTTGCTCCCTGTATCCAGAGACAAGATACTGTGGTGAAACCTTTACTATCCTCACTCAGTCAGTGGTTAAGGGTAGAAGTACAGACTTAACAGAGAAAATAGGTATCTCCCACACATTTATCTCCTGATGAAAAGCACAGCCATCAGCTAGTCCCTGTGGCTCTCTAGGTTGTGCATGGAGGCAGAGAAGTGCCTCCAAACGGGCAACTCCACAACATCCTCCTCAGAAATGACAGCCACAGAAAACAGAGAGGAAAATAGAGAGGCATAAATCTTAGTTCCTGTTTGTCTCCAGGATGGAAGAGCCTAACTTTGTGTCACAGAGAACCACCCTGTTCCATTCAGGATGGGCAGCTCGTCCTCCTTTCCTCCAAATGGGTATCAAGGTATTTTTTGGGAACTGGCAAAGGAAAATCACCCTTTTAAGCTAAGCAGATGGCAGCTGTTTTGTCCTTTTTGCCAAAAATAATGTCTGTTAAAAGCTCTCTTCCATGGCATGAGAGACCCAGATCCAGTTATTGTCTCAATCCTTCAGTGAGGATTGACATAGACACTTTCCATTTCCCACAACACTGCTGGGACCAACAGCCAATTAACTATTGTGAGGGGAGGCTGGGGGAGCACTTTTGGTCTCTCCTGTTGAACTCAGCCCGTTCTTGCATTTTTACCGTTGTGTCTGTGGACTGATTTAATGTCATTTTTGCTGTAAAGGATATTTTTGGTTTGGAATGAAAATTTTCATCAAAAAATGCCAATCCTATTGACAAATTTTCACCTCCTAGCAGCAGACTGATTTTTAAAAATACTTTTAGGTGAAGAGGTTTTTAAAAGTCTCTGCAGAAAGCAGAGTCAGTAGTCAGTAATGAAATTTTCATTTTATGAAAAGACTTCGATGTCATTTTTATTATGAGTGAAAAGAAGAATACATGAGACTCTTCTTTTGTGTCTCATTTCCATCCTTAGGGAGAGAATGTATCCAGAAGCAACTTTAACTATTAGTAAAGAAAAAGAGTTATATGAATTTGTTGCATAAGCTAATTAGTTCACACAGTTACCTTCTGTGTATGAAAAAAAAAATCTGCAAAGAATGGGAGAATTTTGTCTGTGAAGTTTAGCTTTGTAAGATTTATGAGTACAGAATTCAATAAAATCAGTAGAGTTGAATCAATAGAGAATTCGACTTCAAAAGAATTAATATCCAATGATCTCAACAGACCAGTTTGTCAGTGGGCTGTCGGTTCCTAGAAATCAACTGCATTTGCTTAGGAAGACAGGGGTAACTGTAAACAACTCTAACAGAAGTTTTAGAAAATATGACAGTCTTTCATGTCTGGGTTTTCTGTTTCATGTACCCATATCTAAATGAAGCAAAATTGCTAGTGACTTGGAAAGCGTATTGGAATGTCTCTAGGTAAAAGGGATGAGACAGGTATTGTTGGGAAGTGGAATGAAAACAGCTGAAATAACTGAGAGCAACAAATTCGCTGTGCATTTTCTGTCATTTTTGTCTTATAGAAATATGAGGTGCTTAATGAGAACTGCTTCTCATAATACCCTGTTTCTATGCCCTTGGCAGCAGTACAGAGGTCAGATTTCACAGAACAATTATTTGGTGATCTGTCTGATGTGCTGAGCACAAACATGCTTTTCTTTGCCCTGGGCATGCTGTGCTACTTCTATTCCCACTTGCTTCTTCAATAAAATGCATATTGTGTCAGCAATGGAGAGCTGCCACTGGCCTCCTTTCTGCCAGCTGCCTCTGAGTCTGACTCGATATATTTCCCTGGGAGCCTGCAATTCAGGAGAGCACTTCTCATTTGAGTAGTCCCTTCGTTTCCAGTCTGTCACCTTTGGTGAATAGTGGCAGAAACGTGGATGATCACTGTGGGCACACGTGACAGCAGTAGGTGTCATGTCTCTTAATATTCAAGCCTTCCCAGGTGACAGCAGCAAGCCCCTTTTCTGAAGGAGACCAGAATGGAAACCTTGTGGGTTTGCTTGAATGTTTGAATTTTGTTTCTCTATTTTTTTGGGGTTTGTAACTAAGATGAGGTGGCACTAACAGTGTAGTTCTCCTGCTAGATTTTTCTTATAACTGTATTCAGGAACAGATGCAATTTCCTCATAAGATCGGGTTGTTCCAAAAGTCTATGCAGAGTCATGCAAATGTATATAATTTAGTGCAAAAGTGAATCTTAAGTTTCTCAGAGTGTATAGGCTGAGACTTTAAGTCCTGTTGGTTGTTAAATTCTGACCCTGGGAGTCCCTAATTCACACAGTTTTCTCATGTGTTTTATTGTCCAAAAGTCTCGCAAAGTTATACTGTGGGTGAATTAAAGTCTGCTAGAAGCATGAAGGAGTGGTCAGAGGGACCTGCAGGAGGTGGCATGTGGGTCATAGATCAGGCCCAGGGCAAGTGCTGACACTCAGACTCCTAAAACAATGTGAAGTTTGAAATTCACATTTGGGTTAGAAAGCTCTGCCCAGGTATGGCTGTAAAAGCGACCCATGCACTTAGGCTGATTATGAGAGGGTTTAGTACTGATGAAATCTAACTCATACAGGGAGCCAGCAAAAAGCCTCTGTAGCCCACCATGCTCCAATTAAGCTCTTTTTGCTGCCGTATACACCCCATGAAAAGACATTTCACACACAGCAAAGGCCACATACACACACTGAGATTTTCTGTGATGCTGTTGGAGTCCAGTGTTCTCTGACCAGGCTCCTTCAGATAATCCATGAGGAGGGTTCAAAGTTCATTATCAAATTATTAGTGTACAGACTTTTCTAGTCTTACTTGGGCTTTCACAAACAGACTTAAGAATTTAAAACAGTGACATTAGAGCAATTCATGTTTTCATTTTTCATCTCCACACTAATAACCTTATCATAAGCAGTAGGTAAGCACAAATATACCCTTAAAAAAGCCTCAAGATTTATAAAACTGGATAAGCATCTAAGTTTATTAAAGAATTAAGCATGTCTCAGATAATTTAAAAAAAGACATTTTTGGACATGTTTCTCTGTGCAAGTCTGGAGCTTGCTGAGAGAGCCAAGCTGATTAAACCAGATCCTTTCTGGCATTCAAGCTCCATTTGAACCTTTAAGAAACAGACAGGCACCTTGTGGATTTGCCTGCTGCACAAGCGTTTGCTCAAAAAGCCATCAAATACATGCAGAGGCAGAGAGGTCCGTGAGGTGCTATTAGACCAGATCTAACATCTGGCTCAAGGAGTCTCTAAGGCTTGAGATGGCAGCAATTGAGAGGGTATTTCAGAGGAATTATCCACGTGTGGTAGCCCTGTCCCAACAGCCTTCTCATCGACATCTGCTCCTGCTGATGCTTAAAAAGAAGGCACATCCACCTTCTGTCTGATCTCATGCACAACATCTGTTGGTTCTTTTGTATTAGTCTTGGAAAGTGGGGTTAAATTACTGTCTGAAGAAAGAGAAGCATACTGAAAAATACAGTATTAAAGTATGCAGAGACACACTCCCAAAATACAGCTAGCCTTGCTCAGCAGATAGAAGTCAAAATGAAAATGTTTGTCTGGCAGCCTCTCACATGTAAAACCTTGCATATGCAGGTTTATTTAAAAAGCTGTATATATAGAGTGCAAAATGAAGCTAATCTGTTCTTGGCAAACAAAATAGATTGGAAACCGTAGAGGAGTGATTTGTTTTCCTGTGAGTGATAGTTGTTTGCACTGATGTGAAGCGACCCCAGGGAGGTCAGCTTTTGTGCTCGTGGATCTTAATCGAAGTCAGCTGGACTAAAAGCGTGTGTGGTTTCATGGAGCCCCGTTTCAGGTTTATGATGATTAATGTATTTTGTCACAGTTCTACCCTGTACGCTGGCCAAATGAGGACTCCACCATTCTTGGCACTGTGCCTCTGCCACTTCAGAGATAATCCCTCCCTCAGAGACCTCTCTGGACAGACCATGACTGGGGGAAGATCAGAGAAGAGTGCCCTGTCTGTTGGCACAGATTTTTCAGTGTATGCATATGCTTTTTTAAGGAGATGATTTTTTTGGTCCTGAATTTATTTAAAGGAATCTGCTACCATTGGTAGGTAGGAACACTTTGGAGAGAGGTCTTACATGTGTGAATCATTCGAGGAGGAAAACCAGAACAGCAAAAACAGTGGGAAGATCTGAAGAAGCCTGAGTGAGGAGCAAAGCAAGACAGGTAAGATGGTGCAGGATGACTGCCATGCTGAGGGGGCAAACAGTGGAGTTGGCTTGGAGGAAGAATGGTGGGACAGAATACCATTAGGGAACCTGACTGGGGGAGGCAAAGAAACAAACACCTGGGCAAACTGACACCAACTTTCAAAGCATCCATATGAAATTATCACCCTTCTTAGTTTATGCTTACTGCTATGGCCAAGCAAGTAACTTCAGTGTTTGACAGAGACAGGATGCATTCATGAGGGGCTGGCCAAGGCAGCAGCTGCCTTTAACAGGTCTGGCTTTACTGTGCATGCACAACAAATCCTGGCAGGCAGGGCAGACTGCTCAGGATCACTGTAACAAACTGAAGTTGCAGGCAGGACCTCTGTTGTGTGGATGTTAGATTTTGAGATTGTTTCTGGCACTCACTTTTAGGGCTAAGTCAAGGCACAAACCCGCCTGAGGCGCTCCCTGGGAGGCTCACGAAGCCATCAGTCAATGCTAAAATGGTGTGTGTGATGTGCCCTTCTGCAGGTCATAAACACTCAGGGCACCAGAATGGAGACAAAAGGAATGAAAAAAAAAGGAAAATTCACAGATATAGCAAAAACTGGATTCATTTTTCATGTCAGGTGCATTATTTACTATTAGTACCATGAATTCAAGAGATGATATTGTACTTGTGGCTGCAAAAGTGAATGAAGATAATGACACAGAGTTAAGGCTGTAGGGACATCCCAATCAACGTGCACTTCATGCCCTCCACCACACCCAGCCTTGGCTCCATTTAGCAAGAAGTTCTCTTCCCCCATACTGGATAAGAGATATATTAGCTCCTTTTTGGAACTGAACCAGGTACTTAATTAAGTGTCTCTGTATTTGTTCAGTTAGTGAGAAAACAAGCTGCTTAGTGCAGGCTATTTTCGAGCAGAAAGTACACAAGAGTGAGTCTGCAAATTAGGAATGGTCGTTAGAATCACTATTATAGGGATCATTCTACTCTTCCGTGTGCTGCTTGTTTTCTCTCACAGGCTTCTTGTTCCATCCAACTGACTTTAATGGCTACAGTTGCATTTCTGAGCCTGTGAACTGTCCCAAACAACTGCAGTTTAATGCTAGTGAATGGAAAGCGAAAAAAAGAACTTGTTATATTAGCTCGGAGTTAGGGAAACAAAGCAGCAAGTGAATAACAGTACTGGCAGGTGAACTTGGAAAGAGCTGTAATAGAACTTTTTTCATGCACAGATCTACTCAAAGAGATAACTGACCTCTATGGCATTGCAATGGAAAGGATTTTATGTAGGAATTTTAGAATTATTCAGCTGATTTGATCCCTTCCTGGAAGAGCATAAAAACGTGACAGAAATGTTGCTACAAGGACTGCTTCATACTTTTTGAAAACATAGGGAGTGAATCTCTTCTCCTGAACCAGCAATTTGTCAGCAATTACTTATGAGCCATGGAAAGTGAAACATTCGTTTAGAGTTGTCAACTGCACAGAAATCTTCCATGTTGAGCAATTTTTCACACAGCAATTTTTAAAGGATTAAATCCTAAGGAGTAATTTCTGTAAATTTATCCCCGTTCACTGGAGGTGGTGCATATTTTCGAGTCCAATAGTGAATTTCCTGCAAGAGAATGGTATTTCTTTGTCAGATTCCTGTGTCTGGTTTTATGACAATGGGGTATATGTCTGCACATAACATATAAATCCACAGGCATGGCTAAGAAGAAACGGGACGAGTTCGCTGAAAAGCTCCATGAGCTTGGCTTGCAGCTGAAGGGCAGGGAGGAAAGGAATGGGAGCAGCCCCAGTTAATCCTGGAAAGCACCACTTCTTTCAGCAGCACAGCACGGCTGGCACACACCCTCTCCTGCTGCAGCAGCTCGTTTGGCTTGCTGAAACTCGGGCACAGCAAAATAGACAAAGGGCCTGTCTTTTCTGCTGCCCCAGCAATCTGCTGCCCTAATTACATGCCTACAACTTGTGCTGGCTCATAACCATGTGATGAAGGCTGTTCCTGAGGGCTTTTAATTGACTGAAGCAGCTCTTGATTCTTAGGACAAGAGAGGCAAGGTATAAAGCTATAAGCCCTCAGGATAAATAAATAAATTACAAAATATTTTGCTTCAGCCTCAGAATGAAGTTTTTTTTTTGTTTCAAGGCCTCCCAAGGTGGTGTGGACCAGAAAAGTGTTACTACAGTACAGAGTCATATGTATGAGGCAGAAGATTCAAAAACTATGTCTAAGATGCATCATTAGCTTTAGTGCTGCAGTAAAGGAATAAAAGCATAAACCAAAAAATAGCTGTCTGAGGTATTTCAAAGAAGCCATCAATGAAGTACTGGAAGAGACCAGGCAATGTCTGTATACAGCCATTACTCAAAACAATGAGAATATCTCATGAGCAATGTATGAGAATGAAAGAGCACTACACAAACTGAATTTCTCATGCCATAGCTATGACTTTACTTTATGAGGGTCTTTATGTGGGTGTGGTGGTGGTGTTTGTAAGTAATGATAGAAAACTATAGGGCAGCAGTTGCTTTAAGACTATTAAAAAACAGTTTTGCAATGGTGTAAAACAAAAAAACTGCATTCATGATCTCTGAAAAGAATTGCATCTAACATTCTTCTAATTGTAGAGTCCACATGTGGTCTGTGACTTCCTTGCTTGAAAGCCTGGAGAGCTGTCTTCCTAAATTTGACAATTCACATACTATGCTGCCATAATCATAGAAACACTCAGGTTGGAAACACCTTTAATATTATTGAGTCCTACTGTTAGCCCAGCACTGCCACATCCACCACTAAACCATGTCCCTAAGCACCACATCTACAGGTTTTTTAAATACCTCCAGGGATGGTGACTCAGCCATTTCCCTGTGCAGCCTGTTCCAATGCTTGACAGCCCTTTCAATGAAGGAATTTTTCCTGTTATCCTATCTAAACCTGCCCTGGCACAACTTGAGATAATTTCCTCTTGTCCTATCACTTGTTCCTTGGGAGAAGAGACCAACCCCCATCTGGCTACATCCTCCTTTCAGATAGTTCTAGAGAGCGATAAGGTCTCACCCTCTTTTTCTCCAGGCTAAACAACCCCAGCTCCCTCAGCTGCTCCTCACAGGACTTGTGCTCCAGATCCTTCACCAGCTCTGTTGCAATGCTTTGGATGCATAATATGTAGAATGTTTGTCTGAACCAAGTAGAAGAAATGCTTTTTGCCTTGGAATAACATGTTAGTCCCAAAAAAGGTCTAATTTTAATGTCCTGAGTCATGCTGGCCCAGAGGGCTCCAAATTCTTTAGACAGCTCTGCCTGCATTGCCATTTGTCACAGCTGATCCTGAGGTGAAGAGGTGAACATGAAGGTAGGAGGTCTTTGGGAGCAGAAATTGTGAGTGAAGGCTCTTTGTCAACACTGAGGAAAAGTCCCAGGAGGAAAGTATCCAGGAAGATTGATGGAAGTGATGAGCTGAGTTTAAGGGCATTGCACCAACCTGCTGACAGCACAAATGGTGGAAAAGGCTGTGTAAAAAGCAACACAAGTGGTGCAAAAAGCTTAGGATGAAGAGGAGAAGCTTTCTGTTTACTGGACCTTGCAAGGAATGCACAGAAATGAGGGATGGGTCTTATTCCTCTGAACTGGCAAAGTACCATGCAAGAAAGCAAACTTCTCTTATTGCAGCCACCAGTGCTTACCTCCATTTTTCACATAAAGATTTCTCCCCATTTCACCATTTGCTGTCTTGTCAGAGGATATTTTGAGGCCTCTTGATATTCCAGCATCCAATGCTGTATGAGGATTACACAAGGAATAGACACAGTTTCATGGTGTCTTGGGATGTGTGATCATCCATCCCCTCTCCTGATGTTGCTGCTGTCACTCCTTAGGGAAATGGGACAGTGTCTGCTGTGGGTTCTGTGTAAAGATGATACCATAATGTGTCCGTAACAAATACTTTATTCATATCCATAATGTTTTAGTTTCTAGAGACTTGCTATTGATCATCAACACTGGTATTCATACAAGAATCTGCCAATATCAGTCCCTGTATTTTTACTCCACATATTCATGCTCAATGGCAGCAAAAGCAATAAATTTTTCCTTGAGACTGTTGGCAATCCAGCTCATTTGTCATTTTAAAATGGACACCTGGGGTAGATTCTGTCCAAGCAAAACAAATCAATACAGTCAGTTACACTAAGTGCCTTTGAACAAGGATATTTGAAGGGGGAGGAGGAAAAGGTGCTACAGCAAAGAAAATGATGGAGAGGAGAGGTGTGTGTGCTGCAGGCTGGGAAAATGGCACCCAGCTTAATCTACACCCTGGGAGTGAGGAAGGGATGCAGGATCAGGAGAAGAGAACTATAAAAGGGTGGACCAGGCTGAGGAAGAAACTGAAGAAAAGCCAAAGAAAAAGGCTTAGGAAAACAAGAAGATAAAGCAGTGGATCTAAGGTGGGTCCCCTGGGTTGAAGCAGAAGAATCATTGAAACACAGCCACTGGGCATATCTGGAGGGGAATCCTGTGTTTAGTCCATCTGATTTTGGAGCAGTGTCCTGGACTTAGAACCAGCTGGGGGATTTTATAGCCCTTATCACTTATGCGGCTGTCATGATTTTAGCATGGCAATAATAGTCCCAAGAAGAGCAGCTCGTGCAACAGCCCAGCTCTTGGAAATGGTGCAGAAAGAAAACAATATTGTATGTTTCTTTTTATAGAAGTAGATGATATAGAAGGGAGGGTTTGCTGTCTTTGCAAGCATTAAATTTTAGTCACTGGCTGACATTTTACTTTCTATTTCAAAATGTTCATGTTTGATTGTATAAAAATAATAATTTTTTCCATGGGGTAAGCAATCCCGCTCACTTGTCGTTTTAAATGGACACCTGAACAGATTCAGGTGACTTACCAATGCAGTCAGTTGGACTGAAGGCCTTAAACACATTTGGATGGGAGAAGAAAAATATGCCACATGAATGGAAATAATGTGAAAGAAATAAATTACATGCAACAGACAGGCAATCAGAAGGGATGAAAGGCTTTGTCTTCATGTGCTAGAAATAACTGAACTGATCTCCCAAGATCATCATTAAATCAGCTTTATTAATGTGTTGTCATCAAAAAGAGAAAATTGCCTCCACTCCCAAAATGAGTAGATTATGAAAAGATGCTTACAGATGGTTCACAAGGCTGCAGCTGTTTTCTTGTTCTTCTTTATCCAAAAATTAAAGATGCTGTAATTCTTCAAGATCTTAGTGAGAAAAAGAATCAAAGAGGTGCATTTGGGTTTTTACATTATGTGACTCTGAATCCTAGAACAATGAGCAAATGGTGGCAAAGCAGCTGCAGTGTCTCACTGTGATTCCAGAGCTCGTGTCCCTGGCAAAGCCATCCTGCAGGCTGTAGGATGATCCTTGGCTGTAGTTGGTCACACAGGTTGGACAGGGCAGGATCTGTGACGCTGCTTCTGGGAATGTGCTAGGTCCGCTGAACAGCCTAGGTTTGGCAAGAACTCCAGTAAAACTACAAAATAAGTGGTGCCTGTACGCTAAAACCTGGATGGAAAGGTAGCCCCAAGAGTGGAGGGACTGCTGATTTCTGGGGTCTGAGAAATGCCTTCCTGAGAAAGCACCTGTTCCTTTTAGAAGCCGCAGGGATTCTTTCGCCCACCTCTAGACAAACCCCTTTCTGCCCTCGCTTTGGGAGGGGACTGAGGAATGTGATGTAGGGGCGGCCAGCAACACCCTGCCGCACCAGCTGCCGTCAAATCCCGAGCGGCGTTTCCGGGAAGCGGGGAGCCGCCGCAGGAGGGGAAGGGAGGGAGGCACGGCCGTGCCACGGGGGGTTCTGCGGCGGAAAGCCGGTGCCCTCCCAGCCCCGCTGCCCGCTGCATCCCCCTCCGGGCACAGCCCCTGCCGCATCTCCCGCTGCGGGGAAATACGCCCCGGGTGCGCCCGCTCGCCGCAGAGCTCCTCCCTCCGCTTCAGTCAGTCCGTCCGGATTTTTTTTTTTTTTTTTTCTTTTTAACCTGCAAGTTGTTTTTTCGTTTGTTTGTTTTCCGTCTGTTTGGAAATACAGGAGCAGAGGGCGGGCAGCAGCCCGGTGACTCTCCACAAATCCCCCCGGGAGAGAGGCGCTCCGAGGGTGCCGCCGGCTCCCGTCACTCCTCACCCCGGGACCGGGCGGGCAAGCCCGGCTTGCGGAGGTACCTTGGGATGTGGTGGGGGCCGGGATCCCCGCACCGGGACCGGGCTGAGGTGCGGGGATGAGCGGTCGCCGCCCCGGCGATGCGGCGGGGGTGTCGCTCTGTCTCTCCGACGTTAATTTTGGGGGATGGTTTGGTGTTTTCTCGCAAATCACACTCATCGTGCGAAGCTTTCTCATCCGGGACGGCGGTGAGATGAGGAAAAGCTTCACCGCAATTTTGTGTCCATGTGCTTGTTTTTACTTAATTTCTCCTCCGAAGGGAGGCGTGTGAAACCTCCTCGCAGGTTTTCACCATGGGGTTTAAAGTGCTGTGGATGTTGGGGTTTTAGTGCTCTGGGGTTTGTTTTGTGGGGTTGTTTTTGTTTGTTTGGGGTTTTTTGTTTGTTTGTTTGGTTTGGTTTTTTTTCCCCCCACAACACTTAAAACATTCACCTGTCGACCTCGTCTGAAATAAATGGTAACGTGTTTGCATCTCTCAGGTTACAGTGTAAAGAAAGGTGCATGCTTACCCGCCCTATGAACAAACAGGTGAGTACCTAAAAGTAGTGGGTTTGGTGTTTCAAGTTACTTGGGAAAAGGAATTTCAGCACAGTCATTTTTACTGGTATGCATTTAACTTAGTTAAAATGTTGGTGGCATAAAGAAGTCGAGTGTGTTTTCCTTTGCAGGCAGGAGCTCTTTTTGCTTGCAGGTAAGATGAAGAAAGTGACCCTTCCAATATGCTCATGTGTGGCCCAGCGTAATTAACTGGGTGTGGAAAATATGTATTTATGTTGTTTCTTGCTTCAGGATGATGTTGCTTTAATAATGGAAGGCAACTGGGTTTTGATACTCAGTTAACACCTTTTATTTGTCTTTTTTTGCCAACAATGATAGCAAGAGTTCCTTACCTTACAACTCTGTTCAAACTGTGGAGTGAATGAAGTCCTCTCTGATATCTCTACAGATTTCACTGAATGGGCAGATGTGACTGTATTGCCTGGTGTGTGAGACTTAGAGCTGAGTGTAGCCACAGGTAAACACAGCCCTGTGCCTCTGATCCAGTTATGTGGCAAGGCAGCAAAGGTTTCAGCTGTGTGATGACTCCAAGGGGTCACGGAGTGTAAGGTGCCCTTTTGATACAGAGGCTATTGTGTAAATCAGGATTTGCAGATTATCTCTCATGAAACTGTCCTGATTGCAGATGGGACAAGATTGTATGAGCAACCTCTTACGAGATCTGCCCTTACCTTACACACTGCCTCTCAAAAAACAATTTTTGAAAAGAGAAAAATCACCTCTGATGAAGACAAATCCCAGTAGAACATGGGAAATTCAACGAACCCAGTAGTACACGGGAAATTCAACAAACCAAGATTTCCATTTCCCAGAAATGGGAGCAGAAAAATATTTGATCATTCAAGACTTAAGTGTTAAGAGTCTAATAGTCATGATTGCTTTGTTTTTTTGGTAATGCTTTGATTTTTCAAAGAGTCATTTGTCCTGCATGTTTTTTCTTTGATGATGACTTGTTTTTTTCCAGCACTGAACATCAGTGCTTTGATCCAGGAGTGACTGGTCTATATTAGGTTCTGAGCAGACAGCTCTCTTTCAGTCATTTTATAATAATATATAGATATATCCATGTACAATTGAAAGCTAATGACTTTTTGTCCCCCTAAAGCATTTTATCCAGATGGTTATTCATAAATGTGCAGTTAACAATCCCCTCTCTCCTTTCAAAAAGGAATTGATCTGTATAAATACTTCTAATTAGTATGTCCTGACATTAAAATACTACCTATTAGTATGTTATTTAGGTTACGGTATAGGTGTTAACATATTTTATAATAGTAAAATAAAGATTTGATTTTATCATTTGTGCACTGTGTACATGATGTTTCAATGCTTCAGGATAGTGAAGCAATGAAGAGAAGTAAATAGATCACCAATGTGGCTGGTAATTTTCTCTTCAAACTGACTGATGATTAAGATGATAAAGCTATTACCAAGCTAAGAAGGAAAGTATTGGAAGAGTAGATAGGCAGTAAACAAGGAGTCCATATGGATTTAGAAATGGGAGTTAATGAATGTTAAAAATGATGTTTTGGAATTAAGATGTGTCAAAGGAGTTTCCAAAAGCCAATCTGAGATAGTTTTCACAACAAAAATAACAAGACAAAGAAGGAAAGCAGTAGTCTTAGGCAAAGCTCAGTGTGAAGCTAATCCCAGAACAAAACAAATTTTTTTCTTCTGCTTTGAATGTGAACATAGATGTTGGACCATGGGTACCCAGGCTGAAGAGCCCATGGGGTTTAGAAAAGGGAAGCTGTGTGAGAAGCATTCATTCTGCTTTCCCCCTCAGCCCTTGGGCTCTGTTGGAGCTAGGGACAAGACCATGTGTTGCAGATACAATGGGGCTGGCCCAGTGTGCTCTGGCCATGGACTGAGACCACCTTTAAGCTCCTGTCCTCAGCACAGGTCAGCACTGGTGACTGCTGAAATAGCAGGACAGTCCTGAGCAGCCACTGGTATGTTCAACAATCAGTATGGAAGAATTAGGAGATGTGACTCAGGATAGATCACGCCGGGCTAAATTGATTTAAAAACCAATGGTTTCTGAAACAACAAAGGCAGGCAAGTTCTCCTTGTTGTGTTCCTCTGACACTTCTAAGCTTGCCATATCCCTACAGTTGCCTCTTTCCTCCTCAGCCCCTGGGGAGCATAAGGATTTTCATATGTGGCTTGTCAGTATTCAGAGGTACTGAATGGGGTTAAGAGATGTCTGGTCAGGGACATGGAAAAGGATGAGCGGAAGTTCCAGGAAACCTAAACCACATTTGAATTCTAGGAAACTTTTCTGGAGGATATGAACATATAAATAGCCTTGTTGTTAGTATGTATGTTTCATGCCACCTTGGGATTTGTCCAACATAACCAGGTTAGATTTACTTAGATTTAGGAACTTTTCATTGTAAAATCTCTGAGTTAAAGTATATTTTAAAGTAGATTTTATAGTCAAAGTGTATTTTATATTTTATGTACAGTGCAGAGTGATAATAATAGGAATATGCACACTCACACACAAGTTTCATCAGCAGTTAGTAGAAAGACACCTGCTTTAATGTTCTTAAAACCTCCTTTTTTATTTTTTATTTCTTTCTTGCTGAAGAAACCTGCATCTCCTGTAGACACCGACCTTGCATCTCTGGCAGAAACATCCAGCTGCACCCTGAGCTCAGGTGTGTGCGTGGCCAGGGTTGTGTCTGTGCCACTGCAGGAGCACAGGGGAGCGTTGGGCAAGCACCAGCCCCGGCCTGCCTGCCCACAGCCCGCGTTTCCTCGGGCGTGGGAGGCGGGGAGCAGGCACCTACACGTAGGCACCGCCGTGGAAAACGGGCAGGCTGAGGGTGAAATCTGGCATCGTTAGCGTGACAATGCAGACACAGCCCTTCCAGATAATAAAAAGTTAGTGGTTGCAAAACACCAGGCAGTTCTTGAGGAGGAGATGGAATTTCCACTAGGTAATCCAGCTGAGGAAATTAGATTTTATGCGTTTCAACTGATTCAGGGCTTCAGGCTTTAAGAGAGAATAGCCAAATCCTTTCGAATTCCCTAAATGTTTCCCACTTTGTCATTTCAGGATGCTCACCAGAACCCCGAGTGTTGTAGCCCAAGTGTTCCTTCTTCTAAGCATAGTCCTTGTTATTGCTCTTGCAGTGATTCAGATAAATCAGCAACAGATCCTCTCCCCAGGGCTCAAGGTAAGTCTTAGGATACTCAGGAAGGAGAACAATGTTTTGAACTCATATTTAATAATGTGCCTTTCTAAACTCATTTTTATGGGGTGATTCAAATGGGCTTACAGCCATAAATTAATGTTTAATCATATCATCATGGGAAAACTGAAGCTCAGAGAAAAAGAGAGTTGGTCAAGGGTCAGTAGCAAAGCAGGAAAAGTATTTCTTGATTCCCTCTCTGTGGTGGCTATTGCACAATGTCTTCTTCAGGGAACTTCTTGGGCTGAAAGGCCAAATGGGGAGAATATCTCACTCCTTTTTTTTTTTTTTTTTTTTTTATTTTTTAGTTTTGCCATAGATTGGAAGTAATTTTAAAATAATTTTGAAGTGGGAAATACCCAGAGTTTAAATTCTGCCTCCAAGCACAGCTGGGAAGTTTATGCTGACATCTTTGCAAATTGCTCCTGTGTCTAAAATTTGGGCTCTGAGTATGCACTTGATCCTTTACCACATGTTGGGACTTGCTGGATATTAACAGCAGCAAACTAACTTCATTAAGGGGGGCAGAGCAAACTGCAAAAGACAAACTGTAATACTCTGGAGATCAGATTATGCCTTCTGCTGTGGAACATACATGTGTGCAGGTTCTTCGATGAGAGATGTACACAACTGAGGGAAAGCTGTAGAAAATACCCTTCTAAGTAGCTCTGCAGCCTGGCATGTAGAGTTCTGGTATTTTTCCCACGATCCTCTTGTCAGATTTTCCTTTGAAGTCCCTTCTACCTTTCCATCTGCATGTGTATTTAACTGGATAGTTCACATACTGGTAACGACAGGCTAATGCCTCGTTGCACTTCACGGGATTATAAACACTTTTGGCTTTGTCTGAATCATTTGGTGGTGTGTGAGTCAGACAATAGGATAAAACTGTAATTCTGATACCCATTTTATGTGTTTGTGTGGTGTGGTAGGGGGTGTGTGCTAGGCTTGTGCATGGGGCCTCAAGTGCCTCAAGTATGTGCCCTGTTGAGCCCCAAATGGCTGCTTGCAGCAGCCTCACATCCCACCAATTTTCATGCAAGGGAAGACTGGACTGAAATGTGTCCTGGCTGAAGCCACTGTCTAAAAGACAGCCTACACACCTCTTGTGTTTGTCATTAATTCAGTTTCACATCCAGAATGATAAAACTGTTCACCTTACCCTTTGAGGAAGCATTGGAACCACCTGGACTGTCTGGATCTGGTTTAGGTGGGGACGTTTGCTTACTGAATCACAGCAGCTTCTGTAGGAAGGCAGGTGTTTCCTCTACTGTGTGTGCCTTGGCTTTGGATTTGAGTTTGGGCTGTAAGCCTGCTAATGCAGGCGATATGGAGGACCCTGAGTTTGATTCCTGAGACACTGAGTTGTCCTCAGTGAGTAATTTACACTCACAAGAAATTCACAGGTAGAAGGAGGACCTTGGTATGCCAGTGAAAGCCTCCAGTACCTGGCTGATATGATGGAGCCTGGAAATGACGGTGTCCTGAACTTAATGGTTGATTAAAATTATTTATGGAGACAACATGATGAAAACAGATTTATTTTTTGTAAATGGCCTTTTTCTTCTGTTACTACTGTTTGTGTTACCTGTGGCATAAAAGCTCTTTCCCGAGATGTATGTTGAGAGCATCCATTGTGGCACAAGAGATTAAATTATATGCTATGCCACTGGTGTTTCAAACTGTTGTTGCAAAATTGAATATTTTGGATCCTTGATGGCTGGATTATCTGAAGACTTAGCCAGTGATTAGTGAAGGAAGGGCCTGCCCATTGCATGAGGCTGGGGCACTGAAAGAACTCATGGCTCACTGATACACACCATGAAGTGAGAAGAGTGATGAAGAAAACACAAATGTCCTCAGTGGAGAAGTCTGCAATTGTAAATGATGATAGCACTGAATGAAATAAGCCTTTATACCAGTCAAAAAAAAAAAATATATATATTTGTCTATTGCTGTTTTGTGAGCCCTAGAGAAAAAAAACCCCACTTCATTATTGTATTTCTTTAATTTGCCCCTTGAGGTGCTACAGTTTTCAATACCTAAATTTTTAATGTCTCTTTTGGCTCTTAGGAAGTGTTTTGCATTGTCTGTGGGTGTTGTACTTGACAAAAAATTGTTCAAGCCTACGTAGCTGAACTGAAGCATGCATCTAGCATAGATCCACTTTTGTGACCTCCATCTTCCCTGTAACTGGTTTAGCCTGTCAGCTTCTCTTGGCAGTTTCCAAAGTGATTGGAAGGCAGGTGATCCATCATAACTGCACCTGCTTTAAGGGTTTGTGCATCTCTGCGTCCTCCTATTAGAATGATACTCAGGCTGAAAAGGTGATTGATCCTGGGGCTTGTGCTTGCTTTTCTGTTGGGATCACTACTCCTCAGGATGTACCTACAAAGGCATATTCCCACAGTAAACATTCTCCTTCGAGTCTCTTTGTTTCCCCCCTTTCTTCTTTCTTTTTTCTTCTGGACTAGAAAACAGAACTCTGAAGCTTTTCTGAGTTAATGCTGTCTCCCTGTCTTTTCTGACTAATCTAGCCCATTGAGTAGATGGTGCAGTTCTTGGATATTAGGGAATCACCAGGCCTTTGAGATGATGGAAATACTCAGCGAGACAGTTGAAGGAGAAAGGAGAGAAGAGAGAAAAAGTAGTTCTGTTCTTTAATAGCTGCTAGCCTGGGATAAGTGTTTGCCTATGCTCTCACACTGCATTTCAAAGCAGGAAGGCATTGCTTGTCCTTAAAGGGCAGCCAAAGCTGATCCAACCTGCAACTTGGACAGAAATCTAATGTCCCTAGAAAATTTTAATCCAGCCGGTTTGTCTTTGGCAGCCTGCTAAGACAAGGCTCTCTCACCTTCTTAAGATGCAGCATCCTGTGTCATTTCTGGTTTTTTAATTAAAGACTAATCTTGGTCCTAACATGTGGCACAGTTGTCACTGATCACCACTTTTTGAGGCTGCATGGGCCAGTTTGCACCCAGTGAACTCACACAAGTCCTGAGGAGCTTCACGAGTCACCTTGAATTGGGCCCAAGAGACCTTTTCAAAAATGAGCATCTCTTTTAAGGAAGGAAGAGGCTGTAGGAAACATAGAGGAGGATGAGAGGGAGAAAGAAA
Source organism: Irena cyanogastra (assembly GCA_013397155.1). Classification (NCBI taxonomy): domain Eukaryota; kingdom Metazoa; phylum Chordata; class Aves; order Passeriformes; family Irenidae; genus Irena; species Irena cyanogastra. Next base: position 175,156 of record VWZV01005850.1, on the reverse strand, counting down.
ATTTAAAAAGTTGTTAGTCACACATTGATTCAGATAAGTGTACCACTACTCTTTGAAATGGAAATCTCTTACTTCCAGAAGGAGGCTGGGAAATGCAGGGGAAGAAGGAAGTAGCTCAAAAAGCCCACAGTTAACTGAGGTAAAAATACTTCCATTATCTTCCAGCTCTCCTTGGGCATAGTTAGCTCTAAAAGCAGCCAAGTTAAAAGCTTATGTTTGGCACTTTAAGCTGACTGAGACTAGATTTAATTAGTAGTCCTTAAGCAGATTGACCATTGCTGTGTTATGTACCTCCAGGGTGCTCATCTCTTCCAAGGAGAGGAAACACACTCAAATTATCTTTGCTAAAGTAGTTACTGCAACAGAACCTGATGACGTAGTGGTTTGATAGTATCTGTGGAGCCTTTAATCTTTTAGTGGATCAGGGTAAATATTGTCTGCATAACTGTAAATGAATTTTTTATTCTCTAACAGTCCTCTGTGAAACAGACTAGCCTGGTATTGCTGGTATTCTTTGGGGGCCAGGAGTTTTTAGGATTAAAACCTAAACCTAAACCTGGGAATAATCAGGTGTGGGAGCTGAATGGTTTTCCACCTGAAGCAGTGATCCTTCCCAGTTGGACTTTTTGGTCCCCCAGGGAGGCAGTGGGATGAAATTTATCAGCCTGCTACAGGGGATCTTACTGCTTTGCAGACAGATGGAGGCTCTCATTTTTCAGTACTGTCAGGCTCCTGGGCATCTGTCTGTTTCAAAAGAAAAAACTGACAGAAAAATGAACCCTATACTGTGTGACTCCTACCAATTAGGTGACTGTGGAAGAGCTAAACATTCAGGGATCATAATGAGGATACCAAAATTGCATTTTGCTTCCCTTTATGAGATTGCCTTCCAAGTTACTACAGTTTTCTCCTGCCATAAAATACGGGAAAGGGGGAAAGACTGGTCTGGTGAGCAGTGGGGTGGGATGGAGAAACCTGTGCTTTAATCTCAGAGTCCAAGGGACCTGGGGCAAGTAATTTAAATATCTCTCATTTATTTTATAAATAATCATGAGGTAGCATTGATTCTCTTTCCCTGTGTTGTCTCCTACTCTGGCACAGCCTGTTCTCGGAGGCAAACTCTCAGGTGGAGTAAACCACTCAAAGGGAGAGGTTTATGGGGCAATTAGGAAAGAACTAGACTTGTTACATCATTCTTACTGTCGACTCTTAGGTACTTTACCTCTTTGCTCATAGCTCTATGGATCCCTTGTGCATCCTTGAATCTAAAGGCTGTGCTTAGATATCAGACCCTTCAGTGTTCAGAGAATGGACTGGGATAAAGGGAAATGAACTCGCTCCAAAATCAGGTCCTAACACAGTGTTATCTATTTGTCAGTGTGGATTTTGAGCCTGATGCTGAAAGGGGATGAGCATTCTCCATCCCCACTGAATTAATTATTGAAGATATGTAGCATGTTCCTTGGTTTGCAGCCAGGTTCATTCTGTGCTTGGCTGTTGGATTCATGCCTAAGCACCTAACACTCAAATTAATCTCTCTTGTAAATAATACACTGTGCATGCATTTTCTAAATGTCTGGTGGTGCAGTGAGGTGCAGCTGCACATGGGCATTTAAGCTGTCATTGTTTGTTTCTTCATCTAATGTATTCTTCCTTAATCCCCAGTATGGAATAGTCCTTGATGCTGGATCCTCTCGAACTACAGTCTACGTCTACGAGTGGCCGGCGGAAAAAGAGAACAACACAGGAGTAGTGAGCCAAACCTTCAAGTGCAATGTGAAAGGTGAGCTCAAAGCAAAGTTCCTTCATTGTTTTCAGCCTTGCTTGTACTGTTTATTTTTCTTTTCTTTTCTTTTCCCACTCTGTTCCCTTTTCAGTGCTGCAGAGGGAAAACTGTCAAGACTATGTCTGTATCTGTCAGCACTAGTTCTTTTCCTACTGATACAGTAAGTTGCTCTAATCATTGCACCAGAGAAAGGAATTTGTAGCAAAATTTGATTTACTCCATGGCAGTGCATGATTGGTGCAGAAAGAATTCGATCTAAAGACAGTCAGGACCTGTAAATGTTCAGTCCTTGTGTTTCTTTCAGAATAAAAGTCTTATATATATTTTAAAATAGCTTGGAATAAAAAGAGTTTTAAGAAGAATGGGAATCTAGCTCTTTTTAGATGTTAGTTGTTAATTAAGCTTCTCCACACTACAGAACTAGGAAGTAGCTAATAAAATTATTGAGTAAAATAGCTAAATTGGCAGAACTATTTCTGACAGGTGTCATCATTTTATCAAATATGTAGGTATGGCCTCTGTCTCAGGAAGACCTGTGTCTGTGCACAACTAGAAGATGTCCCACAGGGCAGGTACCACTGGCTATCTGCCCTGTCTTTTGTCTGAGGTTTTCAATTGATTCCTCACAGACAGACAGACTAGGCTGACTTCTGATCACACTCCAGTATGGTTAGGTGGTTGTGGATTCCTTCATAGAAACTCTTAGTCAACTTAGTGACATCTGACTCAGCTTTCAAAGTTATGGAAATGCCACACATTTTGTGAAGACAGATGGCCAGGCAGGGGAGGGAAATCAGGTTTTTTTTTCTCTGATTATAACTGTGATGTTCCAAGAGAATCTTTTCCTTCTCTCTCAGTCATGATCTTACAAAGTCTTGTGTCCCTCTTTGTGTCTGGAAATAGATGCTGGAGATGTAGCCAGTGTTAAACATATGTGAGGACATTCTTAGCAATTCTAGAACAAGACAAGGAAAGGAAGTGTAACATGAACAGAAGTAATGTACTGTCATGTCTCTAATGATGAAATGTCCTAACAAACTGCTGGAATGGTGGCCAGCCTGCCGAGGGGAGGGCTACATTCTGCTAACTCATATCGTGAATCATTAGGAATGTTTGCCTTTAGGAATTCAGGTGTGAGAAAAATGCAGAGAAACTGTATTATTCTTCTTCTCAAAAAAACCCCAAACCAAAACAGCAGTGCCTTGTGAATTTGCTTGAATTGGTTTAGATTTTGTTTTTACCTCTGGGGAATACAAATAAATTACAAAACAAAGGAGTCCAAATTGCTGTGAACTCTTGAGGTTTGTGGCCTTAGCCATGATCAGCCAAGTACTCCACATCCCTGGGTGTACAAAATCACCAGGGTTCAGTCTGCTAGTCTTGGATAACTCTATACTGGAGGAGACAGAGGGCTGGTTCATGGGAGCTGTCCCCAGCTAAGCTGTGGGTGATGGTGGTGAACACATCTGTCAGTGTTTCTTTAGTGACCCTCTAACCATGGCCTTAAGCACTTAAACTGAGGAATGGTTCTGGGCATAACAAAAGGCAGATTTTCACATACCGACTGAGCTTGAAGGTCAAGTGACTAACTACTCTGTGAGTTTTGTGGTGGTTTTATGACTTAATTTCTGCCTTTATAAAGTACCTCTGCCCCTGCGTGTAGGAACCAGCCCCAAATCAAATCCTTACTTTATAGTGCAGTTAATACATCCTGGTAAGGCTCTAAGCATTGGCAAAGCAGGCAGTTGTCCAGAAGAAAATGGTCATTGCCCTGTGACCTGCTCTCTCTGAACACTGGAAGATGGGAAGTTGCAGCCACCAAAGGAGTGTGAGGCAAAGGCAGCTGCTGAGGATGTTGCTGCTCTGTTTTCCTCTGGTAGCAGCTTTCCTTCCAGCTTCAGGCCTGTTTGTGCTAGACTTAAGACTTTCAGAAAGTCTTATTTTAAAACCAGAGCTGTGAACATCTAATGATGACATGGCAATGTTTATGTTGAAATTCACACAGTCAAAAAAGGAGTTTTGGAGTGTGGAATCTGTAAAGGCTTACATATCTTTTTCTTCTGTTTCTATCAATGCAATGTGACTGAACATAAATGGTTTCTCATTTCAACTTGATGAAAGCCACCTTTTGCTTAGCTTGGGACCAGCTTGTGCCAGACATGGCTGCTACACAGGCAGATGGAGTTCTGGCAGTTGCTCTCCATGCAACTTCCTCAGCTAGGGAATTTTAGTAAGGAATGTTTTATTTACACCCAAGTAGAACCTGAACAAGTCAAGACCCTGATGGTCCTTGGAGTGTTGAGCAAGGCAGGACTTAGATGTTAATTGTTGTAATACCTATGCCTTATGCAGCATGGTGTAGCTCTCATTCCTGTGCTTTGAAGGCTTTGGAGATTAGGAAAGCTGTTTACTGGTTCATGCACCAGAGCAGACTTGTACCTCTATGAATTCAAGAGCCATTTCTGTGCATCTTGAAATGCACAGGCACCACATTGTTTATTCCATAAGCACTCCTAGTTTTCAGCCTTCCTACCCTTGTTTGCAGTTATGGTGGGGGGGGGAAAGGGGAAATGTCTTTCTCTTAACACCTGTTTACTAATTGGGCTAATTTGTAGTTGGCAAAGCAGGATGAAATCTATCTCCTTGTTCTCTTTTAGGCCCTGGTATATCCAGCTATGAGAGCAGCCCTGGAGCTCTTGCCAAGCCTCTTGATGACTGTCTGAATAAAGTGAAGGAGAGAATACCAGTTCATCTGCATAAAAACACTTCTGTTTATCTGGGGGCTACAGCTGGCATGAGACTGCTGAGGTATGGCAGAAACTTGAACTACTCTGTATGCATACTAGCATAGCAGTCTGTGAAAACAGAATGTGAAAAATGTACTGGATGCATTTTTACCCACTGGAAATTGGCCATCACAAAAGGAAATGGAGCCCAGCCAATCTAATTTAATAAACTTTTTTGAAAGGGAAAGTGTGTCTGCATTAAACCACTCTGTTATGCTGTATTGAAAAGAAACTTGCTTTATTTTGGAGAAGGCAAGAGTTTAATTTTCTCTTTCACATCTGTCATAAAATACAGTGTTATGCAAACAGATAATGTTTGTGCACATCCATGGACAGTCAAGCTAGATATTGCATTCTGAGTGTGGATGTGATCTGATGTCATGTGGCTTTTGGGGTCTGTCTGTGGCTTTAGCCCTGGCACAAACTGGCTTTATTATATTTGTTCTGTAGCTGAACAGAGCTGGAAGAGAGAATCCAGGACTATTTTAACCAGAAGCTGTCATATAAACACTCAGTTCAGTAAGAATAAAGGTGTATATATATAAGGAGAAAAAAACCCACCCATGAACTTGCATGATAAAGAATGAAGCTGGTACATACTGAGGGAGCTGCTTGCTGAAACAATGCTGGATACTGGCTGTTCCCTCTCACAAGCTTCCCCTTTAGGGAAATAATGTCCATTTCATTTATTAGGTGAATGTAGGAGCTTTCTTGAATTGCTAGTCGGTGAACAATAAACATGAAATTGCCTTTTCAGATGCTCAGTGTCTCATGTTTTGTGAATTGCTTAGGTTGCAAAATGAATCGGCAGCCAATGAAGTCCTTGCAAGCATTCAAAGCTACTTCAGAGCACAACCTTTTGAATTTAGGGGTGCGCAGATCATAACTGGGCCAGAGGAAGGGGTGTATGGATGGATAACGGCCAACTATTTAATGGGCAATTTCTTAGAGGTGTGTGGAAAAAACTGCATGATTTTCTTTTCACTGTTTCTCTCTTATAAATGAGAAGTTTGAGAGGACATGCCTGTTAACGTGTCATAGCTGCAACTTCTGTTTTCCCCTGATGTCTCTAGCAGGGTCTTTTTGTGGCAGTCATAGGGCAAACATAAATCAAAGAATATGTTGTTATGGCAAAGGTAAAATTGTGGATCCAAAAAAGAGCTCTCCTCTAACTGACATTGAGTGTCCTACCTAAAACCAAAAGGTTAGATCTCTCTTAAATGCACTGGTATGTTAAGTGTGACAGGTGTCGATTGTCTTGACAGTGGTGCCAACTAAAGATCTTTAATTCTGCTTATTTGCTGTCCTTGCTGCCCTGCTTGTGAAGGACCTGCCTGGCTTAGGGGTCTCCAAATTGTTTGGCAGTGTTGGCTCACTTGTCTTAAGCAGACAAGACTGTTTGAAGCACTGAAGGTGGTCAAATATGCCTCAGCTGAGCCAGAAATCATTCATACGCAGCTCCCTACAAGACTGCGACACCAACTGTCCTGTGCAGGCCAAGTGATACCAATATAAACACCCTCATGCTGTTCTCAGACTTTGAATAGGGTCAGGCAGGAGCCTCATAGCAGAAGGGGAGTCAGATGTGTTGGAAGATCCCTTTTTAGGGACAGGTATTCAGTGTGATTTCATTCAGAGTAAAAGCTGTACCAAGATGATCCACAGTCACTCATCTGCATTCGTGGCAGGAGTGTGCTGCCCTCAGCATCGACAGCACTTCTGCCAGATTGTCTTACTAGAAATGAAATGAATTTCAACCAGTACTTCTGAGTATTGCTAGCTGTCCTGACTCAATGGTTCCTATCAGATCATGGCCACTAAATAAGAAGGAATTACTTGTTGGTGCTGTAAATGATAACTCATGGTGAATGTGTTGTTGACTTGCAACGTTAAGAAAACAAGTATTGGAATCACCCATTCTGTAGGAGTTTTTCTCATTGTGTGCATTTCATGCAACAAAAAATGGCATAATGAACTTCAAGGTGGTGTCAGTCTTCTGCCCCATTAATTTTAATAATCTAAATATCAAATTCCCTATGGCAAATTCATAAAAACGAACTGCAAGACACTGTGGAATCAGTTTAGTCTAGAGAGTTCTGTGAAGCAATATGCATGGAATATCACTAGTAGAAGAGAGGAATTCTGACCTTTCCTGTGACAATGGGCTAAGAGTCAAATTCTGTGAGAGATTGTTTATGGGAGTTTTTCACTGCAGAATTTTATTGTGAGTATATTTGCTAGCCCATAAACCCCATAGTTTCCCTTCTTGTGTATACATTCATCTCATCATGCTCATTGGGTAAATATTGACAGGGATAATAATGGAAAATCTATATTTGGCACTGTGACTATGTAGATCAAATACAGAATTTGGGGAATATTTGGGGTAACAGGGAAAAATGCCACCTGAATGGATCAGACTGCAGTTTCAGTGGAGGAAATGTGCAAATTAAGGGTCCTTGATCTTTTGACTTTGATGGAGCTTTTATCTGACTATTTCGCATTTTTCACTCTATTTCACACTCTTTTCACTCTCTGTCTCTGTGATCTCTTAGTATTCTATTCCTTTGATATTTCTTCTTGCATTGAAATAAGCAAATCTTGATACTATTTCCATCCAGATTTGTTCAAGTTCTCACTGGTATCTGAACTTCATTCCCTACATTCTAGAACTCCCTGCATTCTAGGATAGACATTGCTCTGGCTAGGCCTATGCTTTGATCATTGTGCTGGCCTATTGAGTGGAACACTATGCTGCATTTATTCTGCCATCTTTCAAGATCATTTCACTCTCTGAAAGTATATCCCTCTTACATAAAAACATTTGCACATTATCCTCATAGTTACTTTTTTATTTTTTTTGAAAGAGTGCAGGACAAAGAAGAGGGGGGAAAGTTTCAAGAAGTAAAGAGTAGAAAAGCTTGAGGGGAAAACAAGCAGATGATAATTTGCCTTGTTTGCTAATTTGCCTTGTTTTTAATTTTACATGTAGAGAAACCTTTGGAGGACATGGGTCCATCCTTACAGAAAAGAGACTATGGGTGCACTGGACCTTGGAGGAGCTTCCACTCAGATTTCATTTATCCCCGAGGACCCTGAGGAGCACTTCAATAGCACCTTGCAAGTGAAGTTGTATGGTTACAACTACAATGTCTACACTCACAGCTACCAGTGCTATGGGAGAGATGAAGCTGAGAAAAGGCTTTTAGCATTGCTGCTCCAGGTCTGTTTAAGACCCTCTGCTATGTTCCTCTTGCAAGTGTTCAGTAATTGTCTGAGCAGGGTCTTAGGCTTGTGTTCTGTTCCCTTTGTTGGAGTCTGGAGACCCCAGTAAGAGCTCAGTTGTTCTTTGTCGTGGCCAAACACACTTAGGTTTCATACAAAGAACTTCATATTTGTTAAAAATTAGTAAGAGTTCTGTGCCATTTGACAAAAAGACCTTGTAAATATTTTGCTGATCTTGCCAATGACTTTTGGAGAAAGGAGTTTCTATGAATTATAGTGATCAGCAGTGTTGTGCTGACCAGTCGTGTCAGTGAACAAAAATAGATATATCTGCAGTTTAAAACTGTTCCTATAGTTCATGCCAAATTAGATCTTTCTTGCTTTTGACTAGTATTTATTGTTTGGGTTTTCTTGTTTGTTTTTGTTTGATTCTTTTTTCCTCCAGAAATCAAATGCCAGTGCCAATGTGGATAATCCCTGCTACCCTCAAAACTATAATACAGCATTAATGATGAAGGACTTCTTTGGCAGCCTTTGTACACAGTCTCTGAGACCAGCAAATTACTACCCAAACCAGCTTGTGAATTTCCATGGAACAGGAGACCCAGGTCTGTGCCAGGAGATGGTTTCTTTATTGTTTAACTTCACTGCTTGCAGAGACAGAGAGGACTGTCCATTTAATGGAATACATCAGCCAAAAGTTAAAGGCAATTTTGTGGTAGGTTTGCAAACACAGTGTGCTTCTTTCTGAGCTTGCTTGCTTTTGATTTCTGTAGTTCAGAAAGTAACCTGTCATCCACTCCTTTTCTATAGGCTTTCTCTGGATTCTACTATACAATTAATGCTTTGAATTTATCTGGGCACTTTTCCCTAGATGACTTCAATTCAAGTATGTGGTTTTTCTGTTCACAGAGCTGGGCACAGGTAAGTGGGGGTTGGTTGGTTGGTTTTTGGTGTTGTTGAGATTTTTCTTTTCCATTTTAAACCTCCAAAAGAGGGATATAAAAATAATATGGACTGGCTATGTGTTCAGAACCTTTCAGAAGGTCTGTATCAACCTGGGATTTGTTTTTCCACTGTGTTCCAAACCATGTAGTATTTCTGTCATGCTTAACACTTGGAATAGGTTTCAAAATCTCATTTCAAGTTCTAACCATGCTGTAGAGATAACATGGAAATTTTAGAAACCATAACATCCTTAATCTTCAATGTGCAGTTTTATGTTAATTTTCATTCTTTGCTACATAAGCTATGCCACTTCTAGAGTCTTTCTGAATCCCTGTATCTAGTTGTCTACACCTTTATTTGCTGTTTCTGAAAAATGTTACTAACTTCTAATTAGAACCCAAATATTCTCTAGTTACAAAACGCAAAAGCATTTGCTTTTTCCATAATTAACATGTTTTTTAAAAAAAACCAAAACCTTTTGCTTTCAGCTCCGGTTTATGCTGCCTAAATTTGAAGAAATTTATGCTAGATCCTACTGTTTCTCAGCCAATTTCATTTATTACTTGCTTGTACATGGTTACAACTTCACTGCAGAAACTTGGCCACAGATACATTTTCAAAAGGAGGTGAGTAATAATAATTTTCTATTACTGTCATTTTCATCCAAAGAGCTTGAGGAGGAGACAGAAGATGCAGCAGCCTGCAAAAACAGAATGGTTGTAAACAGCCTTAATAAATGACTGTCAAATGTCTGCCATAAGACAAAGCCACTTTTCAAACTTCAGGAACAATCTCAGCCTGTTTTCAGGGGTCTCAGCATTACTTGGAGATGCTGCATAGATTCTTTTAAAGAGCTTTAAGCCAAGATCAAACACTTGTGTTTTAAACATTCCCGCAGGATTTTGCTTAATGCAGTGATCTGCCTAAAACACCTCACCAGTCAAGGTCAGTTTGAGCTAACCCAGCTGAGCTGGAGAGCAGAGCTCTGCTTTGCTGTCTCCTGGCAGAGCCTTGGGGGAACTGGCAAAGCAGCTTGTAGTCAGTGAGTGGTGATGAAGCAACAAGGACAGTTTTCATGCTCACCCAGCTCATCCATCTGTGCCATAATCTGGCTCTCTGGAATAAGAATCTATTTTGATGGGGTATTGCCTTTCAGCTGACAGAGAGAGAAGGCTTACAATATCTGTGTCATAGATGTTTTTATTTTCCTCTCTGCTACTGCTCAAAGCCTTACTCTAAAATCCTATCCCAGACTGTCTCCTAATGTCCATATAGTTTGGAAATGCTTCAGCACTTGCATGCAAGGCCAACCAAAGAATTAGGTTGTAGATCTTCATGGTGTATTTTAAAATCTACTTAGATGCAGGGGATGCTGGAAAGCTGTGAATGAGAACTCAAAAGCAATGTTTTCTGAACAGTCATATCTATTACTCGTGCACTAAGGAATCAAGTAGCATTTCCTTGCCTTATTTTGACCTCTGGTGGACAATCATTAGCAGCTCTGGAGGAGTGTCCAAAGTTGAGCTGTTCCACCAGGAAAACTGCATAGAGTTTATTTTGAGATCTTAATCTCCACTGGACAGGGGGGTGGGGTGTGGATTTGTCTTGATATGTAAATACATATTGTATTGTTCCCAGCAGATAGGAGCAGACAGAAACAGCAACATTTTCTTGTATTTAGCCAAGACTATAAAAATACTGAGGAAAACAAAACCCCAAAAGGCTTATTTAAAATTACTACCTTTGTTGCCTAGATTTTACACTAGGGTAAACAGGAAACTCCAAAAGGTGAAACTACATTCTCTTTATTAGATCTGCCCCTACTAAAATAGTAAAATCTAATGTTGACTGATCAGCTAAGCTACCCCAGAGATAACAGCACAATCTTACTATGACTGGAGGGTGGGTTTTTTGCCTATGCTAGGAGTATGTTTTTCCTTTTAATTAGTGAACACAACCAATGAAAAGAACCTTGGCCTAATGCTAAGATCTGGGCGAGATCCAGAGCTAGATGATTTGCAAAAATGGTAAGTTTTAAACCTCATGATGAGAGGAAAACAAAGGACACTTTACCTTTTGATCCTATGCTTATCAAGTGCCAGGATGACAACTTAAGAAAAGGACTGGAAAACTGGTAAACTCTGTTGCTCAAACTAGAAGTGGGGAAAGACAGCAAAGCAGAAGGGCCACGGAACAAATAAAACATGTTCCCTTGGCTATTGTTTCATCCATTTTGAAGTGGTTTTTCATTTATGTTTATTTTTTAAACAGAAGAGCCTAGTTTTGGTTCATTTGCAGGCACAAAACCAAACACGGAACAAAAGGTGATAAAGAGAGTTCCTGCTTTGGGGACTTTATCCTTGCTTTCTCTTTGTCCATGCTGGTGAGACTTCTTGTGGTTTTTTTTTTTTGTTTGTTTGTTTGTTTGTTTTTGTGGGTTTTTTTGTTTGTTTGCTTGAACTCAAATGACATCCTGGGATTTGGCAAAGGTGAGGGGCTAATTTTAGGAATTGGCATAGTAGTCATGGGTTTTTTTATTTGTTTGTTTAAAATGTGTTTCTTGCACAGAAAATTGCATAACTGGCTGCCTGCATATACACCACACATCTTTGTACCCATCCAATACCTGTGTCTCACTTCTTTAGTCCAGTGAACAATTTTATTACCATCCTCTGGAACTACAGGAAAAGGGTAATTTAAAATGGTTCTGTATCTTTGTGTATTCCAGTAAAGGTTTCTCCTTGTTAATTTAAAGGACAGTTGCCATTAACAGCAGTTGAGCTTTTGGAGTCTATTCTCTTTGACTGACAATTCCATGGGAACAGGACTCTCCCATCTTCATTTCAGGTTGGTAACAGCAGCATAGCGTGGTCACTGGGTTACATGTTAAGCCTCACGAACATGATCCCAGCAGAAGGCAAGCTGATCCAGTTACCTCTGAAACCTCCTCTGTTTGCTGGGCTCCTTGTCTTCCTCACAGCTACGGCACTGTTGTGTCTCCTCTTCCTCGCCTACTTGTGCGTTGTGTCGCATCACCGGAAGAACATCCCTCGCGTCGAGCACATATTTATTCCAGAGTGAATGAACTTTGCCGAAGGCAAAACAGAAATTTTACAGTGCTATTAAGCAGAACTTTATTTTGCCCCCTGTTTTTCAAAAATAAAGACAGCAAAAATGACTTCTGGACCAGAAGCATAAATAGAGAAGAGGCACGAAGGAATCTGTGATAATGGTGAATTGGAGTGCTTTTGAAATATTTTGGTAATTGTTTCTGTAAACCTAATTTGTCCAGTGTGCAGCAGAGAAAACATGGGCAGATATGTCACTTTGGTTTATAAGGGATTACTTGCCTTTTCCTGCCAGGTATCTATAATTTTTTTTTATTCATTAACTCTGTGCTAACTGGTGAGCTTAAGTAGTGGTGGATTTGATCACAGTGGCAGTTAAGATAAAATTAAACAAGCCAGTAGCAACTGTGGGAGGTGGGAACATGGTAGCTGTCCTTGTGTGCAGTGCTGACACTAAAAGCCCCGAAGTAACCTAATTTCTGAAACTGGAACAAGCACTGGATAATGACAAGAACTGAAAGGAAGAGCTGTGATAGAATTGTTTTTATTGCTGTTCTAAATGGATTGATCCCCATCACAAGAAGGTGTAATAAACTGTCAACACCTCTCAGGACTTTTGAGCCTGTCTTAAACAGAGATGTCTTAAACATCTTTTGGTACCATGGAGACCCCAAAACGCCTCTGGTCTGGTACATAAGATTTGCTTTGGAGGTGGAGCAAAATGCTTTCACACTTCAGTAACTGAACCTAAATTTAAATATCTCACAGTTGCCTCCAGAAGACACTGGAGTTTTCAGTGTTCTTTCCTAACTTTCACAGAAATGCTTTTTGTAGGTTTTCATACTGAAACCCTGACCCCTACACCCCACATATTGCTGGTCTCAGACAGTGGCACTCCGTACTGATTTGACACGTATGTACTATTTCCACTGTCTGGATAGAGTCTCAGACCTGAGCATTCCATCAACATGTTAAGCCCTTCTTCCAAGGCCAAGAGGAACAGGAGCCAGTCTCCAGGCCAGCAAAACACCTTTTCTGTGTGGATTCAGGAACGTGTTGCTGGAGCTGCAGTCATGGCTCTGGTGCCTTGGTCAGCCTCTCCACTGTCCTTCAGCAGCACTGGGATCCACCTGGCAGATGCTTCTGTCAAACACTGACTCCAGAGCTCTCCTACAAGTGCTGCTGCCTTCCTGCAGCAAACAGCTGGCTTCCTTGAAAGCCCAGGCATTCTTCACCAAACCTCACACTCCATTAAATCATAAGACTATCTCAGCTTCATCTATTCCCAGTATTGATGAGGGGATAGATAGGAGAACAGTGGCCAGTATTTTCACCTATAAATAATGTTTTTAATTTCAGTCTTTTGTTTCTATGTCACCTTCTTAATTATGTTTGGTTGTGGGGTTGGGGTTTTGGTTTTTTTGGTGTTTTTTCATAGGCTGACAGACAATTTGAAGGGAGCTAAATATCTTTTTAAATGAAAAAAAGAAACAAGTGATTTTTCAAGCAGCTCAATAGGGCTTTGTCCCTTCTCTGTTGATATACTGCTAAGTCTTACTGGAGTAGCAATAAGGTAAAAGGTATTATAAGATGATGAAGAGCTCAGTGGCATCAAAGTTATATCTGATAAAGTGTAAAATTTACTTCAGAGTGCATGGACACTGCAGAGGCTGGCATGAGCTATTTTGTGTGATGGATCTGTAACTGCAGTTATGGTTGAAAAAAACCCCAGACAGTTGGATGAGAGCATTAAAATCTTTTCTTCAGTTGCCAAATTTTTGCGGAAAATTGTGTTCTGGAATATTTACTTGCCCTACAAAACATTTGCTTTGTGAGTGGCAGGGCCATTCAGATGTGGTTTTACACAAATGGAACACTTGGAAGTTAATCTCTGTGGAGCTGGCAGCTAAAGAACAAGTAAATTTGCTCAAAAAACACTGGACTTCCAGATGTACTTGGATAGGCCCAGTATCTGTTCAAAGAATCAAACTCCCCCTGTGAATCACCAGTTTTGCTTTTTTAGTAGTTCCCTCTTGTCCTTATGTATATAGTATCCCTCAGTGTCAGCAGGATACCCACCTGCTCTGTTGTACCTCTCCTGGTAGTTTCAGGTGGGAAAGCTGGGGGTGTTGAACTTCCAGCCAAGCAGCTTCAGTGACCACAGCCAACTCCTCCCCCAAATCTGAGCTGGAACCAGACCAACAGGCCAGATCCCTGTCCTGCTGTCTAGAAGTGAAAGGATCTCTTGGGAGAGACAGGGAAGTTGACAACACTTGGGAATGTGTACAAACCAGAGGTTATTTATCTTTTTACACTCTTCAGTGCCTGCTTACACAGATTAATAAAACTGTGAAAAGTTAAGCCAAGTGTACTTTTTCTTTTTAGCGTGTTTTCCTCCCCCCTCCCCAGTATTTTCATGCTGGTAGAAAAGCTGTTGTTAATAGAGAGTGAAGAAATGCTGTTCTAGTGGGTGGAAATGTGCAAGCTGTAAAACTGATCCAGGTTCTGAAGTGGACAGGACTTATCATCTCCTGAATGCCATGTTCTCAGCAAAAAACCCCTCATGGTTAAATCAAGCCACTCTTCCTTAAAAAAAAAAAAATATATATATATATAAGCTGCTTGTTTCACTGATAAGGTCTCCTTTCCTGCTGATTAGGCTTGAAAGTTGTGGTCGTTTCACCCCAGCCAGCAATCAAACCCCAGGCAGCCGCTCATTCACGCCCCCACCAGCAGGATCAGGGTGAGAATGGAAGGGTAAAAGCTGGAAAACTCATTAGTTGATATAAAGACAGATTCATAGGGAGAGTAAAAACCACACACACAAATACATAGAAACAAATAAGTAATTAATTGTTTCTAAGGGGCAGGCTGCTGTTCAGCCATTTCCGGGAGAGCAGGGCTCCATCATACACTGTGGTGACTTGGGAACACAAATGTCATCACTCCAAATGCCCCCTGCTTCCTCCTTCTTGCCCTACTTTATAAACTGAGCATGATGTCCTAAGGTCTGGAATATCCCTTTGNCGGGGAGCCCGCGGCTGCCTCACTCGCGCTAGGCCGCGGCCACGCTCCGCGTGTTGTCCGGGCTCGGAGCGCGGCGGGACCGTGGCCCCTTTGCTCAGGCATAGGGGTTTCGTGCAGTTCGAAAGCTTTCCAGGAGCTGAAGGGAACTTAGGGGAAAGATGGGGTAGGAGTGTTTACAGGAGTATGTGGTGACGGGGCGGGGGGGAATGGCTTCACACCGAAAGAGAGTAGGTTTAGATTAGATAGTAGGAGAAAATTCTTTACTGTGGGGGTGTTGAAGCAGAGGATAAGGTTGTCCAGAGAAATTGTGGATGCTCCATCCCTGGAAGTTTTAAAGACCTGGTCGGATGGAGCTCTGAGCAACCTGGTGAAGTGGAAGATGTCGCTGCCCGCGGCAGGGGCTAGGTTCGGACTAGGAGATCTTTAAGGTCTCTATCCAGCCCAAACCATCCTGAGATTTTTTTTCGGGGAGCTCTTTTAAAGGCTCTCAGAGCCTTGAATCTGAAAATGGCTGGCCTTGGATNCTCCATATTATCAACCCTGTGTCCAGCACAAATCCAAAACACAGCTCCAGACCAGCCACTGTGAAGAAAGCCAACTCTACCAGCCTAAAGCGGTTCGAAGTGTACACCCCTCACATCAAATAGCATTCTGACTTCAGACGATCTCCGTGTATCCCACACTTTGCAGTACAGGGGCCTCAGGCCGGGCGGTGCAGGACCCAGAGAGGGACAGTTCAATGCAGTGCCTATGGAGGACGGCGGGACCGGCAGGCGGTTAGAGAAGAAGCGATTCTCCTGGAAAGGACCTCCTGCCGCCACGCACTCCTACGGACGGGCACAGCCACCGGAGACCGGGCACAGCCACCGGAGACCCGGCACAGCAATAGCAAGGGACGGGAACCCGCCCGGCAGCTGCGCGCCGGGTCGCCACAGCGCATGCGCGCGGCGGAGACACGGCCAGAGCGCGCGTTCCCGCGGNTGGATGCTCCATCCCTGGAAGTTTTAAAGACCTGGTCGGATGGAGCTCTGAGCAACCTGGTGAAGTGGAAGATGTCGCTGCCCGCGGCAGGGGCTAGGTTCGGACTAGGAGATCTTTAAGGTCTCTATCCAGCCCAAACCATCCTGAGATTTTTTTTCGGGGAGCTCTTTTAAAGGCTCTCAGAGCCTTGAATCTGAAAATGGCTGGCCTTGGATGTGTTCTCGCCTGACTCTGTCCGTTCCGACCCTCCCAGGTGTTCAAGCGCTTCGTGGAGATCGGCAGAGTTGCCTTCATCTCCTTCGGGCCACATGCTGGCAAGCTGGTGGCCATCGTGGATGTTATTGACCAAAACAGGGTAAGTTGTGAGGGCTGAGCCTCTGTTTCCTCCTTTCTGCCTTAGCAGAAGCTTGTGTGCTAAGGCTGTATTCAAATAAGCAATTGATAGAGGGATGGGATTTAACAGCAGTTGTATTTGAAACCTTTAGGACTATGCTTTTTCCCTCCAGCAAGTGATAAATCCCCCTCTCTGCTGTGTTTCCTTGGTGTAGAAGTGGACAAGGGATGTCAATTGCAGTCTAAAGCTTATGCATGGAATGGCATTAATATATGTGTAAAATGACTATTTGGGCTGGGGGAGGAGACTCTTCCAGTGCACATCTTAGTTTTGTGTGCTCTTTTTTTTTTAATTCAGTTTGGCATTTTGTCAAAGGCAGGCCTTTAAAATTCTTTCTGTAAAGCTTAAGATGTACAGGCAAGACTTAACAATCTCCACTTTTGTCTGCATATTAACTGTTTCAGTTTTGGATCAGTGTTGTCAAGATACTGTTCATACATTATTAGGAAGCAGCTGTCTGAATCAAATGCAGTGGGAAAACTGCTGCGAACCTCCCACATTTGTTTCCCTTTTTCAGGCACTGGTGGATGGCCCCTGCAGTGGTGTCAGGAGGCAGGCCATGCCCTTCAAGTGCATGCAGCTGACTGACTTTGTCCTCAAGTTCCCACACAGGTGAGTTGGCATCTTTCTTGACCTGTGTAAAAAAAAACCCCATGCCATCACTTGGTGACTGATCCTTGCTATGTCTAGAAGGTTCAAACAGTAGTGGGTTAACAGTAAAAACTTGGCAGACTGTGATATCATAATTGAATATATTTAGATTTTCATTGCCAGTGTTTGGCTGATAGCTGCTGTTCACTAAGGAAGTCTCACAGCAGTTGAGACATCTCACAGGTGGTTCTGTGGTGGATAGTGTGGGAGAAAGCAATGTAAATGCTGCTGCAGCTTTGCTTTTGCTACTGCTTAAGTCACCTTCAGGCACTAAATAGGTTCCCTGCCTGTAGAACTACACTGGAATTGCAGGAGGCTGGAGTCACTGTTCTTTTAGCTCAGGTGATGTATGAATTTTTATAATTTAGAATCAAAAAAGGGCAGTGCTTCTGATCCTGAATCAGTGCTAGGAATAGCTGCTCATTTGAACAGTGAAGTACATTGGGAGCAGATCCCAGAGGTCCATGATCAGTGACACGGGGTCTGGTTGGAGGCCTGTCACCTGTGCTGTCCCCCAGGGTTCAATACTGGGCCCAGTATTAACTTACTCATCAGTGACTTGGATGAAGGGGCAGATGCCTCCTCAGCAGGTTCATTGATGACACAAAGCTGGGAGGAGTGGCTGATATCCCAGAGTGCTGTGCTGCCATTCAAAAGGATCTCAGCAGATTGGAGAGACAGGCAGAGAGGAAACTTTAGAAGTTCAGCAAGGACAGGTGCAGGGTCCTGCAGCTGGGGAACAATAATCTCGAGCAGCTGTACAGGCTTGAGGCCAACTTGCTGGAAGACAGCTCTGCAGAGAAGGACCTGAGGGTCCTGGTGGACAACAAGCTGTCCCTGAGCCAGCAGTGTCCTTAGGAAGAATGCAGCCAGCAGGGTGAGGGAGGTGATCCTGCCCTGGTGAGGCCACGCCTGGAGTGCTGTGTCCAGTTCTGGGCTCTTCAGGACAAGAGAGATGTGGATCTCCTGGAACTCAGGTGACTGAGCACTGGAACAGGTTGCCTGAAGAGGTGATGGAGTCTCCCTCACTGGAGATACTCAGGAACCCCCTGGACATGTTCCTGTGCCATGTGCTCTGGGATGGCCCTGCTTGAGCGGGAAGGCTGGAGAAGGTGACCCCCCTGTGGTTCCTTCCAACCTGACCCATTCCGTGGTTCTGTCAGTTCTAGCAAAGCACTTACTCAACAGAACATTAATTAGGCCACAGAGATGCATGTGACATTGACTTGAAGTAAGGTGCCTGAAGTACATCTTTTCCTTGAATGAAATTTGGGAGGCCAGCATCAGGGAGAACCATTTTTTAATAGACACTGAATATGATTTTGTGACTGT
The DNA here is from genome assembly GCA_013397155.1 of Irena cyanogastra. Taxonomy (NCBI): domain Eukaryota; kingdom Metazoa; phylum Chordata; class Aves; order Passeriformes; family Irenidae; genus Irena; species Irena cyanogastra. The sequence continues at coordinate 156,958 of VWZV01005850.1, read as the reverse complement.
TCCGATGCAGTGCTCGTCAGAAGTGTGTGCGACTTGCTTGGGAGAAGGAAAATATAAATGAAAAATGGTCAGCGACAAGATGGGCAAAGAAGATTGAAGCCCGAGAAAAGGTAACAGTGTTTCACTGCATGAGGAGTACATGTACTGCTTCTGCTTGGTAAAATTAGGTACAGTCTAAAGGCTGCACGTTTTCAACAGCGAGCTTGGATTAAAGATAGACAAGGCATAGGTTTTTAACTTACCAGCTTAAACTTCTTGTATTTTAACAGTGGATGTGGTTTTGTTCAGTTATTTCTGTAACAGCCTCTTTGCCTGCACCTCTTTTCCTGCATCCTGGGATGGTGCAAAGGCCGTAAACTGTGAGCTAGTTCTAGAAGTGCAACTAAACCTCATTTGGAGATGCTCAGTTACTTTTGGAATGCTGCGTTGTACTACTTGTATTTATCAGAGTTTCATCACTGATTATTTTCACACAGAAAGCCAAAATGACTGACTTTGATCGCTACAAGGTGATGAAAGCGAAGAAAATGGTAAGTGTTAGAATGCTGCTTCTTCATGGGGTTAATGCTTGTAGCTTTCACTTTAGAGTCACATCCAGTGTTAGTAGCTTACTTTCCCAGCTGGCTTGGATTATGGGATGACACTGTCGCTGTGAATGCCTTGAATTTTCCATGCTTTTTTGTATGTCAGCACTATCTCTTCCATAGTTGGTCAGACTTGACCTTGTATAATCAATGTGTCAGTCCTCCCATCTTACAGCTAAGGAAGGAATTGCCTGCTGATAAAATCAAATATTCTGGATGGGTTGCTGTTAGTATTTCACCCTCTAATGAAAATCATTACATGTGAAATATTGAGATGCCTGAGCTACCAGCCAGAATGATAATGTCCATTTGGTAGATTTGGAACAGTTCTAGTTAGAATTTGACATTTCAAATATAATGCATGGTAAAGGGTGATAATGAAAATAGGCAGACTCTGAAAGCTTAGAATTTGAATTAAGGCACAATATTTGAACTCTTGCTCTTTTCATTCTGATGAAGTGTAAACATTTTGTTTTTTTTTTAACAGAGAAACAGAATCATCAAGCATGAAATGAAGAAGCTCCAGAGGATGGCTTCTAAAAAAGGCAAGAAGCCAGGGAAGCCGGAGAAGGCAGCAAAGGGCAAAAAGCCAGAGAAGGCACCCAAGGCTAAGAAGCCAGAGAAGGCAGCAGCACCGAAGGCACAGAAGGCACAGAAATAAAATGAACTTCTCATTATGTATAACTCTGTGTCCTTGTTCTAATTTTAAAATTACAAACATTTGATTTAAATTTTGATCTTATGTTTGTTTTTATTTCTTACCAAGATGGTTGTCTGTCTCATTTTTTAATGTCCAAGTGTTGGATTCTAGTATTGCCCAGGAACATGCAGAAATGCTTTTGTCATGCTATGCCCAGTACTCTGTACCCAGTGCCAGTTGAAATAATTGCATTTCCAGTTATTTGAAGTAAGTCAGATCCTGACATTTAAAAGTAGTCTGCTATTGGAATTAGTTGGGAATGTGCGATATTACTTGCACAGTCTTGAGTGTAAAATAGATGAAAATAATTACACTAATAGTTCTGTATAAATTCAGGCATACACTGAAAGGATGTGTTATGGTTAGAATACAAGAATGATAATGTTTCAAAGACTTGACAAATTGCTGTTCAAACACAAAACTATTTTCTAAAAAACTTCTACAATTTCTAAAGTAGTGGCCTGGAATACTTGGATGCTTCAGATGTCAAACACCATGTAAGCACAGTTACAGTAATTTGTGATGTATTAACAGGATGGAAAGTGTCAGCATGTATTTCAGTTTGCTTGCTTTTTGGAATGTTTAAGGGTAAGATTTTGTGTCAAGAGCTGAGATTAACTCCAATTCATTAAACTATGCAGTTTATAATTTCCATTATTTAATCAAAACCATCAAGTAAAAGGGAGCATGACCTAAAAATTAGTTCATCTGAAACACTGAACTGCTCAATTTAGTTTTTGAATTATAAAATAATATTTACAAATCTCAGTGTCAGCATCCATGTAATCTCCTGTGTTTCCTCCTGTAGTTTCTTGGCAGGAGATACATCAGACTTACAAGATTTCTCCAATGTGAAAAGAAATGTATCCGGTAATTTAAAAGCAAATTACTTTTTCAGTCAAATATAAATTGGAGAGGGAAGTATATATTTTATAGAATAAAGGTTGTGAGACCTTTATATTGTCATATACGTACTTGAATATATGTTGTCAAATACACTGATTAGCATATGTTGCTAAAAGCGTGTGCTTTAACTATATATGTGGTTAGTGCTGCATTATTTCAGCCAGCATTAGGCATACCCAAACACTTAATAGTATAGAGTGTTGTCTTGAACTATTTATATACCCTTGGAAGTAGAGTTCAAGCACATGGTTGATAGGAAGGGATATAACTGCTGAGGAAAAAAAAATCAGAAATCATGCAAATTGAGACTGAAAGCCATGTTCAAGTGTCTGGAGACCTTGATTTTAAATTGGATTTTGAAGTGATTAAATCCACCTACTCTGAAACTCTTTGACTTGAAAGTAACTTCAAAATTCTATCAACCTGGAGGTCCTTTAAGGTGAAAGATTTGTCCCTTAGGGTTCTTGATTTTTTTTAATGTACCACTGTTAAGCTTGGTTATGTAAGACTGAGGGGAAAAAACGGTAAAAGTGCCTGTACAGAAAATAGATGTGCCTTCAATCATGAGGAGCTCAGAAATGCTTTTTTTTCTACACCATTGGCTCCTTTTTAAAGGTACCTTCTCCAGAACATCTTTGCCTATGACTGCAATTTCTCCAGTGCTTTCATTCCTACCATTTGGCAGCTGCTGAGGCAGCTGGAACTTTCCCATCATAGGAGGTGTACAGTAATCCTTGGGAGCTGGGATTGTCCTGAAGAGTGACCTGGTGGTGGTATAAAACACATGTAGAGCGTTGTATCTGCCCTAGCACTGTGCCACGAGAGTGGGGCATTAAAGATTTAGGCAGTGCTGGGGGGAGAGAGCATTCTGTGCCTTAAAAGAAAGCTGGGCTCTCTAACACCATGCCTAACAAGCAGTATTTCTGTCCAAGTACTGCTTTTTACAATTTGGCCGAAAGGGGAAAAGAGCAATAACAGAATATATCAGGTTTTGGTACCTGCATTTCTGTGCATTTCTGACTGGGTGTTCCATGTGAGCAGCACCTGGTGCTCCTTTCAGCAACTCCTGAAACCTCTCTGAAACCTGCAGGTCTGTATTCTGGGCAATATTCCTTTCAGTCCATGTGCATTGTCCAGCCATCTGGGCTGGTTCTTTTTTGCGAAGCTACGGGGGAGACGAAGAGCTACAGGAGTGCAATTTATTTCTGAAGGTTGCCACACGATGGCAACGTTAGCTCTTCATAAGGCTGTTCTAAGGCCAGGCAATTGTGCTGCCTTCCCGTGCAAGGAATGGTGCCAAACAAAAAGGATGGCACAAAAACTTGAGAGCACTGGACTTGCTTAGCCAATTCTTCATTTTGCCTTTATAGTTGACTAAGGTGTTCTTTGCTGGACGGTGGATATGCTTCTTATTTTACTTTGTGGAGCTGAGCTGATCCCATAAAGAAATGGAGTCTGCTGTTTAGAAAGTGCTTGAAGTCCCTGTGTTTGTTTTCTCATATTACTTCATACAGAACGTGTAGTGGGCTTGCTGGGGCAGAGCAGGGCATCTACCCCATCCCTGAGATCAGCAGATAGTTGCTGTATTTCCTAAACCAATACCAGTACTTGGCAAACCCAGTCCTAATCTCTGTGCTGCAAAATCTGGGAGACATGAGCAATTCCAGGAGTAGGATTGGGCCCCTTGGCATGATCTGTAGTTAAAAGGTGTAAAACCTGCTAGTACTATAAACCAGCCACAGTTCTGGGCCAACTGATTTGCTGGTGATGCATATTTCTTCTTCTTGAAAAATGCTGTATTTGCATGCTTTTGGTTCTTGACTATCATGTCTGTAACTCTGTTTGGCATCTGAAAGTGTTTCATTTTTTTTTCATTGAGATGTAACAGACTTGAAAGAGAAATCTCTGCATTTCCTGATGGACTTGTGACAAATCTGGTCTAATTTACAGTTCTATTTGTTTTGTCTTGCTTCAATTATAGTGCCTCAAGTGTTTCCAGCCCCACAAGGTTTCTCTGCTTTTCTCCTGTGCGCACTGCTAAAGTGTCTCTGAAAGCTCCACGTGCCTGCCTTTTATCGACATGAAGGGGTGCTAATTTCTATTCACAGCCTTATTGGTATATGAGTAAATACAGCTTGCAGGGAAGTGGTAAGTGGAGCAAATTACAGGGATAACTGTGTGGTCTATTCATTTCAGGTCTTCAGCTTTTTGTTATTCCATTCTGTAATTCTGGGGAGAGGGAGGGGGGCTGGGTTGGTTTGTTTGGGGATTTAATTTGGAAATTTTTAACGTCGTTTTGAGTTTGAAGTTGCGTGTACTGTTGTCACACTCAGGTACTTTTGAGTTTGTCCTGGGATTTCCTTCACTGAAGCAGAAGGATCAGCTTTTACCAGTTTAAACACGACACCCCTGGTTGTCCTGCAGTCCTTGTCCCTACCTTGACACAGGTCCTGTGGGTACTGGTGATGTACCCACACCCTTTTCCCTGCACAGCTTCATTCCTGGGGGTGTGCAACTTTCAGCTCACGGTATCCTCAAGTAGGAATGTGGCCCAACCTTCACTTTGTGCAGCTGTCCCTGTATCATATTCTTGTTTTAGATAAACAAAGAGTTGGTCATCTTTTCCTCACCTCCCTTTCAGTGATGACAAAACTGAGTGGGCTCCAGGCAAGTCTTTCTGGCAAACTCTCCATCTCCCCCATAAGCTTTCAGACCACTATATGTATCCAAATTAGAGAAGTCTTCCACCTGCAGTCAGCTATTTGTGCTGGTCACCAACATAGAAATCATGCCATTGCCACCAGCACAGAGCCACTTCCTCCTTCCTAAAGTGCATTGACCCTGTTCTTGTCACAGAGGAAGCAGTTTATAACATTTCCCTGGTGACGCCTGGTTGGAGGGTATTTTTCAGGATTATTTAGTTCTGTAACTGTTCCTCACACATAGTGAGGAGAGGCCCTGACTTGCTCATCATGGCCCTCAGCAGAGCCGAGCTCTTCCCTCGCATCCACTTTGGGCTGCTGGTGGAGCATGGGTGGTGTTTTGGAGCACTGTGCCCTGATAAAGGTTTATGTGGCAGGACCTTATCAGGAAGTTCTGCTCTGATGGAAATGACAGATACTTCAAAAAAGTAATGGTGTGCATATTTAAATAGCATGAAAGAATATTATTTTTGAGATCTGCTGGAGCTTTACCTAAGGACACGCAGTGGGAAGAGCACAACATCTGAATATTTTTCACAATAACTCACCAGTCAAGACTTCTTATTGCCACTGTTTGAGCCTCCTATTTACAGAAGAAGGGACCATTGCTAGCTGTGTTACTGCCACAGTCAGGTGCTATGTAAAAATGTTCTAAAGAAGACATGGAAAATAGGCTTGAAGGCTTTTTCTTTCTTCCTTCTCTTCCTCCCTGGAATCCCTGAATAACTTTACAGGGAGGGGTTTCTTCTTTGTTTATCTTTTATTTCTACTGCTTGTCTCATTGACACTGCACATGTGAGTCTTAGCTCATCCTAGAAGTCTCTGTGGATAATGCAAAAAAAATCAGAGTTCACGGCATAATGAAATAAATGAAGTCTGACTAGCTGAAAGTGGCATCATTTTTGCTCCGGTTGCTTGAAGCATTTTTCAAGGTCCAGGGAGAAGCTGACAAGCTGCTGCTGTTGGCGATGCATGCAGATCCTCATGCCAGATGTGAGCAGGCTTCCTCAACTCCTAGCCACCTCATGGTGACCTTGGAAGGAAGGATGTTCATACTGGATGTGCCAGGTCTCTGCTAGCAGTACAGCAGGTCTAGAGTGGGAGGGAGGGTTGCATTTAAGTGTCAATGCAGGCAGTTGTGCCACAGGACAATTATTCCAACAGAAGACTTAAAAGCATCCACACAATCCATAGTGGAAAATAATTTCTAGCACCCTATAGAAAATTTGGGAGTGTAGGCAGAAGAAAGTCCCAGTGCCATGCCACACAGTGAGCGTGCTCAGGGTCACAGGCACTGCCAAACACCCCTGGGTGGTCACTGCTCAGACAGGGAATTTGGTGTCTTCATGGTCCTTGGAAGGAGAACATGCCTGATGAGCTAGACCCTGACAATCTGACCTTTCTTTCTGGCCACTCTACTCAAAACTAACAAGAAATTGGGCTCCGGGGCTATTGCTCTGTATCATTAGCAGATGATACAAAGCCATCCCTGGGGGCATGGACAGGATGAGTTCTCCATGCGTTCAGTTCCCTCTTTTCTTCTCCCATGCTGCTCTACTGGGAGTGACAAAGGTTCACAGCCCACTCCTGTCTGAAAGTTCCCAGAACCTAATCCTCTGATTATTAGAAACCTTCTAATTGTCAACCTAAATTTATTCATGACCAATTTATAACCAGGAGGCTCCACTTCTTGCTTCTGTAACTGCAGGGCTGTCAGGAAAGATTCATGAGCCCATATGTTGGTCAGACCCTATTTTCAGCAGCCAGAATTCAAAGCTCTCAGATTAAATACTGCCTGATTGCTCCATGTGTTGATGCATACGCTCTCCCCCATCCTGGCATCACAGTGACAGAGGACTTTCCCTAGTGCAAAGGTATGTACACAGCCAATGGAGTGTCTCTGTGGTCCCAACCCAAGCATATGCCAATAACTCCTTCCAGGAAAAGAAACAGATTGCTTCTGTCTTATTTTCTCTCTCTCTTTTTTTGGGGAACATGGAAATGTTCTGTGCATCAGTCTGCGTTCATTTTCTCTTTGTTTCTGTGTGATCCTGCAAGTTAGAGCTGGAGGTTTGCTGAGATGCTCCAAGGAAAGTCATATGCTAAGCCTGATGTCCCCATGGCTCCTGACATTGGCACACAACAAACCCAGGAGGGCAGGCTCTGCCCCCAGGATGTGGCCCGTTCACGTGCAGAGGTAGGAATTGACCTCTGGCAAGGTCTTGGAGAGCCACAGTCACACTCTGTGGGGAGGCAGGGCATGCAGCACCAGTAGCTGCTAAGGTAAATCTCAGGCAGCAATGCTCTGTGCTCCCACATGGCATTGTCTGTGCTCCCTTTCAGGCTTCCTGAAAGCTGCCTGCAGTTTTAAGCCATGCAGGGAGCTCTGGATGGTGCAGGAGAACCTGTGTTGATCCTGGCCCTGTCTGTGAGGTGCAAGAGCAGGCAGGGACGAGCTGAGCTGCTCCCTGCAGAGCCCCACCACACCTCCTTTTCTCTCCCCAAGCACCTCCATAGTAAGACGAGCTTGGACAACTCCTGCTCAGGAGGCCAAGGGAATCAGCCGTGGAGCTTTCTGAACCCCCAATACTAACTCTCAGCCCCTCTAAGCCAAGTAACTTGTGCACAGGAATTTCTTCTGTGACGATACAGAGTTTCCAGTGACTTTTCCTGGCCACCTTCCATAAGCGTGGTAGAACCAATGCTTTAAGTTTTAGCTTTCATATTATCCAGATTCTGTACTGCATTAGTATGTAACTCTGAACTTCATATAAAGTGTTAGCAAGTTCTCCTCACAATTTAGACAAAATAATCCTTTTCCAGCCTGAGAACCAAGGACACTGTGGCAGCTTCAGGCCCCAAAAGTATAAAAAACAGCGAATCAAGGAGAGCAAACTGGGAGGATGTGACTTCATAGCCTGAAGCTGTAATTGGACAATTAACCCCAATATGTAAATGGACCAAAACTTATAAAAGTGTGAAAACTCACGACCCATCATCCATCTTGGGTGTAGCCACAGCCAGGCTCTTGTACTGTCCAAGGTGTATCCTTTGAAGGCCTTTTAATAAACACCTACTTTATTCTTTTAACACTGTCTAGCCTCTGTTCTAGGCAGCCTCTCGTGGCATCAGCACAAGTGGATGGCTAGGCAAGGCCTTTGTTAAGGAGAAGTGAGGAGCTTTGAATGTAACAATTGCCAGCTAACGTCAGCCAAACTCATCACCTTGCCAAGGAGAGCACGGCACCTGTGCTGGCAGGGCACACCTGGGGGTCTCCAAAGCAATGGACACGGCACCACATGCCCTTTTTATTTTGCAAAGGGTATAATTTACATGGCCTGCTTTACATATTAGATGAGAAACTGTCTCAACAACAGATCTCAAAATGAGACATCGGTGCTAAAGCTTTTATATGCGGTGGGGTGGAATTGTTCTTCATCCAACATCCTGTATTTTCAAACAGTGATCAAGTTAGGGATACACAGACACACATGCATTTGTTTGCTAGTGAAGATTGCAGATGGTGCAGGATTAGTGAGATACTAAATAATAAAGATCTGAATCTCTTGATTTACATGGTGACAGTCCAGAAAAATGGTGTTTCAGATTTATTGCAGTGCTGCAGTTTGTATATAGAAACAAGAAAGAGAGAGGAAGATAAGGCTTAAAAAAGGGGGATCCCTGCCTTGGGAAGGACTGACTGAAGAGGACAGAGGTGTCTGGGATGAAATAGAGGTAGAAAGTCAGTGTTGAAGTTCAAGTTGTTATATCAGCTGCTGGGAGCAATGGAACCCAGTGGGATGGAACCTTGTTGGGGCACCCTCGTTGTGCCACCTGGAAGGTTCACCCTCTCCCATGGGCTTGGGATGCCACAATACATCTGGACTGTCAGTGACTGGTTTCACATGGGGCTGAAGTTCAATTGTTTCGAAAAACTGGTGGAGGATGGAGGCTGAGACACTTGGTGATGCAGGGTGGTTGGCTTTTCTTGGAGGAGCAGGCTAGGAAAGAGTTATTTCTCTAATACAGCAAATACCTTGGACACTGAACATGGGTGGTAAGACTTTTTTCTGGCTTAACATGGGAGAGCTTTAAAAATAGCCCTTAGAAATTAAAAAATGAAAAGAGAACCCTAACTCATTTGACTCAGCTCATGTTCTGTAAAAACAATACTTGTTCTGATGAGCGATTCAGAGTTTGTAGTGTTTATCTAAAATGTTAAATGGAGGAATGAGTAATCACCTCTGAAGGACTTAATAACTCTTTGTCCCTTCCTCCATATGCTTGTGTTTGAGTCATGACAACAAGGAGGATACAACAGGTATTTGTGGGAAGTATAAAGCCTGTGCACTCAGGGAACGTGTGGTTCCTCTGCAGATGATATTGTTTCCTCTGGCATCTTAAACACTGCTCATAAAGGATTACTCTCTCTTCAGGATGTGACCTCCCTGCCTTTTGTCTTGAGTCAGACAAACGGTGACAAAGGCATCCCAGCAGCATTAATTTACTCTAATTACTGCATTGGGGATGTGCAGCTTCTTCAGCATATTTATGAAAATTCAGTGCATTCCATAAATGACTTGGGTGGGCTAATTTCCATGTGAACAGTGAGGAAAACCTGAGATACACGAGTCATTCCCACACACAGTGAACTGAAAGAAATCACCCACATCCAGGTTTTTCTCTGAGTTAGGGACTCTTGCTTGTCCCCTGTAGGCATACTGATTTGGGAAGTGGGTCATGGGTACGTCACACTTTGAAACCAGATGCAAAACTCAGTTTTGCACCTTACCTGCTTCTCAGCATCTTCTGTGTCCCTGTGCCAGACCCAGTCTGAGCCTAAATCTCTCGTCATTCTGCTTGATCCCTATCGCCTTAATTTCCCACTTCTTTCACACCTCCTGCAAAGAAAGGGTGAAGTACCAGGGTTTCCTCTACAGCTCCTCAGTAAAGCACTGAGACCCATTACCAACAGATACAGGAGATAGTGGGGTGGGAAGAGAAATTTGAAGGCTTTCTGAATAGCTTGTTTTTAATCAGTGCTTGATAGGTATGATTTATCTGGGCAGGGTTTGGGTCTCAGAAATTCATTCAAGCTTATAATTATCTTGGCAGATGTGAAAAGTCATATTCACAGCCCCTCAAACCCATTAGAGCCTCACACTTTTCTAAAAGGAAGAAAAAACCCTTCAGCTTTACTTTCTGAGAGGCAGAATAGCTTTCTGTTCCTTGACAGCTCTTGAAATCTGCCCCCTTTCCACTGCCTGTCTTTGGCTCCCAAGGGAGAATTGAATGCAGGTCTACTGGGACAGAAAGGAAAAGAAAAAAGTATTTCTGGGAAAGAGGAAAAAAAAATCAGCCTATTTTCATCCTTCTGCAGCAGGCATTTCTTTATGAGGACAAGCAAGTGGAAAGGCAAGTCAGGGTCTATGAAATGGAGTCAGGGTTATACCAGAAGATTTTGCTAGTGCCTACAGTGGAGTAATTTGGGGGAGCACAGAGATGCTGCTGTGGGTGCAACAGCACCCACAGCCTTCTTTGCTCTCCATTGGTTTCCTTGGATTTTGGCCTGCTTAGAGAACCCTAGGGAAGGGTCTCAGCTCTCCTGTTTCAAAGTACTTGCTCCTGGCTAAGCTGGATCTGCCAGGAGATACCAGCAAACTGAGCCCCCCACACTGCTGTCCTGTGCTTTGCAATGGGCACAGAACTGCTTTTCCTCCTGCCTAAGTACAAGGGCAGAAGGATCAGGCTTGGAAGATCTTTGGTATTGGACATTGTAAGTCAGCTGGCCTGAGCATCTGGTCAGAGATGTGGTTGTTTTGGAGACTCACATTTTGCCTGCAAGCTGGGTGCAGTCCCACCTCCCTGCTCTCCTCTGTCTCCCTTTGCTGCCTACATCTCCTGGGAGTTTCTTGGAGCGAGGACTGTCTCTCATCCTGCAGAGGTGGTGTCTGTCTGATTGAAGGATTGGCCTCAGCTAAAGCCAGGGAAACGTCAAGGAAATCTCCATGTGGGTGAGTAGGAATGTCTGTCAGAGTGTGAGAGGTGGTCAGGGGATAGAAAAGAAAAAGAAGAGAAGAAAAAGCAATTTCCACTGTTCACATATTCACTACTTTTCCAGAATGCAGTAGCAAGGATGCTACTTGTGGGGTCTGGGGCTGTGCTGGTGGCTCCCCAGCTCAGGTACAAGGTAGTCACAGTCCTATGGATTTGGAGAGTCCTCCTCAGGAAATTGGTTTACAATGCAATTGCTTCTTAGGTCTGCTTTTTAAATCTGGTTTTTGCATGGTGAATGTCATTAAAAAGCAGGGGAAGGAGGGGGGAAATAAAATTTTTGAAACATCATAATGCCAAGATTGGAGCATTTGTTTCAAGGCCCACTAGATTTACCTTACTGGTTTGGCCACTGATCACTTAAGTCTGTCTGCTACAGCAGCCATCCAAGGCTGTTTCTGATGTCAAATTCCTCAGATGTCAGGCGTGCATTTGAAAGGGTTATTTGTAGGGAGAGGCAATCCAGAGAGACCAGCCGGAGCGCTGGGCCTGTCAGTCACGGTTTGCAGTGCTGCTGCACTGACAGGAATCATTTTGACAGAAAATTGCATATAAATTGAATCATTTCAAAATTAAGAAAGGGAGATGAAAGCAAATGCTTCCCAAATGAGATGCCACCAATGAGTTGTGATGCACACGGTTCAGCCTCTGGAGCCCTGCAGATCCCTTCCCTGCACTCGCTCTCTCTTCGGACAGACCATCTTTGTGCCAAAGGCCAATAGTAGGTGATTGCTAATTACTTCATATTGCTAATTGTATTAGAAGTGTCAGGTTACTATCTGCCCCCAGGGAACTGGCCTCAAGGGAAGGGTTTCAGGATGTTCAACGCTGCAGTGTCCAGGACAGGCGGGGGTCCTTGAGGTTGGTGCTGGCAGCAAGGAGGGGATGCAGGGCTTGGCTTCTGCACCCCTTCCTCGTGCCCAAGGATGGCATGGAGTGGGGTGTGCTGGAGCCAAAAGCAGGGACACTGCTGTGGTGTGTAACCTTCAAACCACTTCTTTTCTTAGCTATAGTTCTGAGTAGCAGTGGAAGGGGTAGGGAGATGTACCACATTAAAATAAGATGCACTCAGTGAACCCAGAGGGCATGAAGGCCCCGGGGCACTGAGACTGGCACAAGAGCACACTGGGCAAGAGGGCTGAGTTGCCATCATTGTTCACACCCACCGTGTTGCATCACCTTGTGAAATGTCACTGTGGAGTGTGCACAGTCAGTGAGCTAGAATGGGGCTTGGGGACACAGGAGCCTCCTCCTGGGTCTGCCACTACCCTCCCGTGCTGCCTTGGTCAAGTGACTTGGCCCAGTTTCCCTCAGCCTCCTCCTCTTCTCTTTTTAGACCACCATATCTTCATTATAGCTCACAACAGCCTGTACTGTGCCTTTATCAGGTTTTTGAAAAATACAAATATCACTAAAGAGCAACGCTGATCAATCTGGTTTGATTTATGGTTTCCTGAAGGAGGCAGTTGCACATGTCAGGGAGCTGGAAAGCCCCCACACCTGAGACAAAGGGTTTCCTCCTGTCCCCAAGCTGGGCTGCTTGGGGCTGAAGCTGGTGAGGGGCTGGAGCAGTTGGCAGTGTCACCTGCCACAGTGAGGGACTGACTGATGGGTTTTGCTTGGCCACAGCCCAGAGCTGGAAGTGGGAAGTCATACGAAAAAAGAAATGCTTTGCAGCCTGGCAGCTGCCTGTGTATCCTGCCTGGCCATGGAGGGCTCTTGAAACACACTGCTTTCCAAAGCAATGCTCCAGACCCTCTTCTCCCAGAGGAAATGGCAGCTAGGATGCACCTACACCAGGTGCTGGCTGGGGGAGCTGCGCTGGGCAGGGCAGGGCTCAGCAAGCTGCAGTCTGCCCTGCTGGCTGTGGTGAGGGTCCTGTTCCCCTATGCCCCCCTCCTGGCTGCAGGCACTGCGTGCCCGAGAAAAACAGGTGTCTGAGCACCCTAAACATGGCTTTAATGCATTAAATGCCTTCTAGGCAGGTAAGAAATCTTCTCCCAGGTCTGTGTCCACTCCAGGCACAACTTTTTGCTGGATCATTACTGAAAGGCAAAGAAATGCTAAAAAGGGCCTGCAAAGAGAGTTTTTTTGGGCACTCATGTGCAGACGTCTGATTTGCTCTCCTGGCTCTGGGGTCTCTGTGGCCCCTGGTGCTCTAGTGGTCCCTCTACTTGGCTGGCACTGAGGTCACTGGGAACAAATGTGCTTGGGAGGGACACTTGTGTCTTCATCTCCTTCTGGCTCATATTTGCCCTCGGTATTGAAAAAAAAAAAAACCAACCCAGAAAAAAAGCAGCAAGAAGGGCTTTTATTGTGAAAAAGAGACTTTTCAAATGCCTGTTCCCCCCTTCCCAGCCTCTCCACTCCCCTCCTCACAGGGAGGTGGGTCTGGGATGAGGCAGAGTTTGAAAACTCACAGCTGAAGTTTGAAGGGTGACCTCCCGCCCAGGGCGAAGCGGTGGCACCCGCTGGCGTGTGGTGACAGGAGCCCAGCAGCCCCGGCAATGCGGGGCTGGGCAGCAGGGACAGCCCGGAGGGACACCCCTGGTGACAGCCCCCAGCTGTGATTAATGGCCTGGGGAGAGGCAGCGGGCTGATTAGTTGCTGGATAATTTTTTTTTTTAATTGCTACTTTTTTAAATTTTATTTTTGGGTTCTGTGTGGGTTCCTGGTGCAATATTGGAAGTGCCGCAGGCGGCCGACTCAGGAGGTGACCGTGTGCCGTGTCGCCCAGAGCTGGGCGGCGAAGCACACGAGGAGGAGCGCGTCGGCTGCTGCTGCTGCGAGACATGGTAGGATCTGGGGGTTTCCTTGCCGAGCCGATGGTGGGAAGCAACGCTGGGTTTGCCCCATGGGATGTGAGGTGCCACGGCGTATCCTGGATGTCTCCATCCTGGGGGCAGCTTGTGCGGGACCACGCGGGGGGTCGGGGCATGGTGAGCCAAGCGAGGCAGGGAGCCGCTACAGCACTTCTGTGTCCTTAAAAGCATGGGGATGGACCGAGCGGATTGTAGGAATGCGCTAGGGATGGTCCGAGCAGATTGTCAGGATCCCTGGGGCTGCTGTAACTAAAGCGCTGCTGTCAGCCAGGGAGGTGATTACACTCCCTCAGCCAAAACCCAGCTCTTTTAAGTGGCCAGGTGGCACTGCTTCAGGCAGGAGAGCAGCACAGCGTGGGGTGCAGGCAGCGAAGCGCAGATCGAGATCACGACGAGCTGCTCTCTGCTCTTTGGTCCTGACAAAGCACACCACTTTCATCAAAAACCCACAAAATCGGCCAGTTTGGCAAAGGAAAACTTCACGTCCTTCCCAAGAAATGATGTGCTACCCCAGCATCAGAAGGTTTATCCACATCTGTAGCATGTTCTCAACCTTAGGGTGGTGTTTCATGTCATCTAGTTTTAGTGCTCCAGTTCGGAGCGTCCCTTGGCAGACCCATGTGAGCAAGCAGGCATCAGCTGAGCTGGGATGGTCCCCCCATGCCCCATTAGCCCTGCCCCACCAGGGGACAGAGGGGTGTCATGCCAGGGAGTTTGCACTGGGGCGGGGGGCTCTGTCCCTGCTTCACCACCTCAGCCCTTGCCAAGCTTGTGTTGGGCAGGGATAGCAAACCTGTGATGGATGAGCTGAGGAGATGCCTGGTGCTGCTGCCAGAAATTGGTCATTTGTGTCACTGAAGCATTTTTATGTCCTCGAGAGTGTGCTGATGACTCAGAGCATCTCTGGGGACAATGCTGCTGCGCCAGCCTTCACTGGAGTGTGTGTGTTTGTGTACAGGGAACACTAGTGTCATGCTTTACACTTTACATCTACAGTTTGCATAGGCTGCTTTGGGTTTCTTAATTAATGAACTTAAGCAGTAGGAAAAAATTACAAGACTGGGGCTCAGGTCACCCATTTTGGGTTTGGAGATAACTCCTCCCTGCCAAAGGGAAAAGCAAGGCAACTCTCCCCATACCATCCCTCTGTCTGCAGTAACATTTTTCTGTACAAGCCTTTGCTATGAAGCCTTTCAAAGCCTATACAGCCTGAGCCAGGTACCTGGTGTGGTCTCCCATGTGAGAGTGGGGTATTCACTTTTTGCCAGGATTTCCATTTTGCCTTGGCAAAGGAAGGTCTGCTTCTGCAGTCCTTTCCCCTCTGTAAGCTCCTGCATTGACTGCTTTGATTTTGCCCATAATCTGTGCTTGCTCTGGGCACCTGTAGGCAGTGCAGTGGTGGTCATGAGGAATAAACCCAGGCTATGCCCCCAGCTGATCATCTTGCTGCTTCATTTGCAGCAAAACCGCAAACAAAATGCTCGAGATGATTTCTGACTCCTTTCAAAGTCACCAGGAGGGTGATCCCTTGCAGAAGGCCGGGGGGATGCCAGCTGTGAGCTCCTGTGTTGGTATGGAGAGCACGCTTGCAGCCGGCTTCTTGTTGGATCCGGCCGCCGCACGCGCCCCACCTGCCGCAGCAGAGAGTGCTGGGGGATGGCTGCATTGCAGAAACATCTTATTTCTTCTGGCTTCGAAATCTGCCAGAGAGTAGCTCACAGTTGCTGTTGTTTGCCTCGTATGAGGCACTCTAAATACGAGGGGCTGATTACACTGTATTAATCCTCTGGCATGGATTCCAAATGCCTCAATTACCCCTTCTTTTCCAATGCTCAGTAACTCCAGTCCACCTGCAGCTACTTGCCTGGCCCTGAAGGAAAAGCCCCTTTTCTGTGAGCCTGGCTGCACCAATGCTCATACCATGTTTGCTCTGCTTGTTCACCCCATGGATTTTGCTAGGAGAAGAAGCAGGCCGGAGGGTGGCTGCCAGCAGGCTTTGCCCAGGATGGGGTCTGCAGGACACAGGGAGCACTCAGAGCCAAGTGGCAAGCAGTTTTCTTCCCCCTTTTTTTTTCTCTTTTAGATATAATGACTCAACAGGAGGAAAATAGGGTTGCCTTTCTGCAGCAGAGGCCGGGGCTGGTATGAACAATTCTGTTTTGAAGAAAGCCCACAGGGCTGAAAGGCCCCGCTGTCCTCCTCCTTCTCCCTCCCCTTTGGAATCCCACGAATGCACTTTTCTGCTCTCCAGGAAGGGGAAAACCTGACAGTCAGCTCTGGGGAAACCCAACTGTCTGACTTGGGCAACCTCCACTGAAACTCCAGCAAGGGAATCCAGTGCTACTCCTTGCCAACACCCCAAAGAGGATTTTGTGAGCCCCCACTGGGCACCAAGCAAGCATTCCTGTTCCCTGGTGCTGGCCCACCAGATAGAAATGAAAACTGGATCAAAATCCCTCCTCCCCAAAATATAGAAAAAACATGACCCCTGATAAAATAAATAAAACTGAACTAAATGCCAAAATATGTGAGAGTTTTAGCAGCATTCCAGGCACTCACAAGCAGGATTGGCAAACTCATCAAGAGCAGGAGGAAATAAAATGTGATTTTATTGTAATGTATTCCTCCCCATATTAAATACAGCCCAAACACATTGCAAGAGGGACATGGCTTTCCAGCAGCTCTGCTCTTTGCCTCTGTTATGTGTGGAGGAGCTGCAGCAGCACAGCCTCTCTGGGGATGCCAAACCAGAGCTGGGGAGCAGCCCAGAGGTGCAGCAGGAGAAGCTGCCGGGGTGAGGGGAGTCGTGAGGAAGGGAGTCCATGGCTCCCAGATTCCAGTTCTTACGTCCCTGGGTTTGGAAATCCCAAAGGAGTCAGCTCCTAAGCCATGGTCTGTGGCTGGAACCTGCTGAAGAGCAGGACTGTCAGTTCCAGAATGCCACAGGAACAAAGCATATTCTTCTTCCCTAGAATAAACTCAGGGTTGGAGGCAGTTTGTGTGTGGGGCTTGAAGGGAAGGAGTCCAGCCCACGGGCCACAGGCTGCAGCCCTCCTCCAAAGCGTCCCACATAGAACCCCTGAGAAACAAAGGCCAGACTGTTCAAAATGAGCGGGCATGAGGCACAGATGTTGCACAAAGGCAAGCCACATCTGTTTCACTGGGGAAGGGGCCCCCTGCTTGCTGGTTCAGCAGGCAGATGGGAATGCTGCTCTGAAAACTTATGGAGCCGAGTGCAACAGGCTGGCCGGGAAACTGGGACGAGGGGAGGGGGAAAAGGGAAACCTGGCAGGAGCCTGCTCAGCAGTGGTGGAGTGAGGGAGAAACAGCCTCCCAAAACTGCTGCTTTCCCTCCTTGACGTGCCTGCCAGGAATTTCTAGGTTGTGCTGCTCTCATGTAAATGTGAGGGTCAGAGGAATGAGCACAGGGAAAGGAGGGAAGATGAGGAGGAGCTCCCTTGTCCCGTGAGGATAGTAGGACAGTTGTGCATTTGGGGCTGCCCAGGTCCTTACTGTCCCCTGTGAACATGGGATGCTGTTTCACGTCCTCAGTGATCTGGATGATTTGGGTTTAGGTTGATATCACTTCTAGTGGTGAAAAGTAAAGGAGATATTTGCACATGCGAATGACCACAGACCTGTGCATGTCAGTGATGTGTTCTGAAAGATTGCCATCAACCTCCTGGGAGATGTGTCTCCAAGAAGTAGAAGATCCAATAATGTGCAAGAGTCTGCAGTAAAAGCCCTGACTCTGAACTTAAACAGGAGAAAGATAGGGCATCTGAAAGCTTTTAGTTTGCTTACTTTAAGCAGAAGAGGTGTGGCATCCTGGAGACTGTTTATTTTTATGGTGCTTTGTGTTGACTTCTGGGATTAAACCAGAGTGGTCCTGAGCTGCACTGTACACAGCACCAGGATGAAAAGCTCCCTGTCCATCCCACACAAAACTGAGTATTAACTGTCTGCAAGCTGAGGTTTACACAGTGGGAGTGAGGAGAATTATGAACCTTTCTTTTTGCTCAGTGAAAATCACATGATTTTGGGGTAAGGATGGTGTCATCACAGGACAAGCAAGTCCCTGCCGGTATCCTGCAGGGCTTTAGTCCACACCAGGTGCAGGACAAGGTGTGTGTCCCCTCTGGGTCCCCCCAAGCAGCAGCCCTGACCTTGAGTGCATCAGCTGCACCCCATGGTGTGATGTCCTCCAGCCAGGTGCTGGCTACCTGTTTCTTTCAGGGTGTGTCCTCTGTCTCCTGCTTCAGGTCTTCCTTCTTCAGAGATACTGATCAGGACATTTGGGGTGCTGGGAGTCCTGCCACTCTTGTAAGCTACTCCTGGAGAGGGCAAGGAGTTTACAAGGCTGTTTTTCTGCTGTACTTCCTTGGCACATAACTCAACTGGGAGCAGACAGTGCAATGGGAGTAGCACTGTTAGGCAGAGCAGTTTGCGGCTAGGGCTGAAAGTCTGCAGTAAAAGCCTCCTTTTTGTTCAAAATGGTCCTTTGGATGATGGATGCGTGAGAAGGGGCTGTGCTTAGCCTATGGCTGTGCAGAGAAGAACCTCCAGATCCAAGATCCTCTCAAAACCAGAAACAGTCACTCTGGGTGGGACGTTTAGAGTAAGAAACAGGACATTTCATCCCTGGGAAGCAAAAAACTCGAGGGGCTGATGCAGGGCCTGGAGCCAAGGACACGCCAGGTTATTACTAGAGAGAGCCTGTGGAGCTTGAAGGTTTCCAGGTTTTTATAATTTGCTGCCCCAAGGCCGTAGTGATAACTGGGAAGAACTGTGAAGGCAACATTATTTGAGAAGTTAAAGTTGGTGTTTTGGCACCATCCCTTTGAAGTCAGTGCTCAGACTGAACGGTGCCAGCACTGTTTCATCCATTTATGCTGCTGCCAGAGTGCTGCCCTCTGCTAGCGCAAAGCACGCTTGTCTTGCACTTAGGCTAGAAATGACCCCAGAAACCTTGCAGACTGTCCAAAATTTAGCAAAGTACAGCATGTTTTAAGGTTTCATCCCAGGCAATTTAACTCCGTCATTTTCTGGTTTGGTTTTGGACATGTTGGTGGGGAGGTTTGTGTGTCAGCTCTGAGGACTTTGCTGACTCTGCAGGGAAGGACCCAGCACCATGTGGTGATGTGTCACATTTCCATCTCCCCAGCTTCAGCTGACCCAATGTTTGCTGTGACTCTGTTTCATAGGCTTTAAGGGAGCAGTCCTCTTTCCCACCTTCTCAGTGCCTGGATTGAGCTTCTCAAGCCACTTGTGTGGAAGTGGGACTGGAGGAGCACCTTGAGCAGGCAGGCATGGCCTACCTGCCACGTCCCTGTCCTGGAGCCAAGCAGGATGGTCTTCAGGGTGTCTGCAGAGTGCTGAAACGTAGTGGGGTCATGGTTCTCCCCTCTGGAAGGGCATTTTTGAGGAGAAAAAAACCTTCATCTCTGGAGGAAAAAACCCCAGACACAAAGCTGGCATGGGTCTGCTAGGAATTTCAGCCACTTTGATGGATCAGATGAAGGGCTGTCTTATTCTTCATGCCCCATGGCAATGTGGGTGCAGGCGAGTGTTGGTGGAACTGTCCCCATGTCATGGGGGACAGCAGCAGACCTGCCCTCCTGGCGAGCCACTCTGAGCCAGAGCTACCTTTGGGACTGGCAATCTTCATTTAATTGCTGTCTTTAAATTCCCACTCTGCCAGCCATCTATCTTCCCTGAGCAGGATAATATAGGAAGGCATTTATGCACTTGAATGATGGGCGACGGGACGCTGCCAAGCATTTCCTTCTGCTCAGACTTGCCCGGAGTCACTCCGGGGATGAAGAGGTTTTGTCTCCTTCCATGTCCTCAGCATGGTTATAGGTCTCTAGCCCACATGCTGTGCCCATAACAAACCAAGAAAATCTCCTGCGCAATATGAAAAAGAAGAGGCTGATCCAATCCCAGATCTGATTGACGTGCCCAGTCTCGCGTTGCACGTTGCTCCCGTTGTGAGCGCCGTGTGTGGGTGCAAGGCTCTGGAGACATTCCCAGAGGTGGGGGGCAGGCAGAGGAGGTTTCCCACTTGTTTTTCAAGCAGTCTTTGTTAAAATTGGTCACGGCAGGCTGCACCTCCTGCTGCCCAGGCGGTTTTGCGGTTCATTGGGCGGGCAGCGAGCACGGAGCTGGGAGGGTGAGCACAGCCCTGTGTGTTGCACCCCCTGTGCAGAGTGCACCCTGCTCAGTGTGCACCCAGCTAAATGCACAGGCCTGCCTTTGACCTGCTCATCAGCAAGGTTGCCTTTGGCAAAGTCCTCTGAGCTTGGGAGTCTAGGGCAGGCAGGCGGCCAAGAGTGACAGGGCCATGGCTGAGCCATCCTGGCTCCTTTGGACACCTCTTTGGTCCTGTGGGATTTACTGCTGAAGGCGTCTTGCAGTGCCGGTGCAGGGGCAGGAGGCCTCTTTTGAATGCCAGAGGAAAGCAGGAATCAATCCAGTTTTCAACAGCCACGTATTTCCGTGGCATCTTTCTAGTCTCAGGGCTGTTTCTTACATTCTTGGATAATGAAGTTTGGGGTTTGTTTTTCTTTTCTCTCAAGCTCGACAAAGCCAATTTGATGCACTTTGAAAAGAAATTGAAAACAGGCTTCTCTGCTTCAAGTTCTGCCAAGGTTCAAGCATCCTGGGAATACAGTGTCAAGGATAACCCTCCCCCACCTCACCCCCCAACTAGACTTAGAAAGTTTTATCTCCTAGCATCAAAGCTGCACAGCTCTCCACTGTGCCTTCAGAGCCTGGGCCGTGCTGTATGTCCCTCTGATGAGTGAGAATATATATTATTTACTTATTGGCATCCTGGAACAAGTAGTACCTCTCTTAAGCCTTTTTATGGATTTTGCCTGCTGGAAAAGGACCTAATTTCTGGCAAAGACATGCTGTACTGTCAGCATGTCAGCCTGGCAAAGCAGAGCTGTACGTATGGTTTGCATTTCAGGCTGAATTGAAGCCACAGCTTAAACTGCAGCATTTTTTTACAGCATGGGCTCAGAGAAAGACTCTTTAAAAGAGAAAAGTATTTACCCAGGGCTTGTAAATACAGTATTATTTCTGCAATGTTTTATCACCTAGGTTATTATTAAATTTGCAATATCAACTGCCAGAAGTTGAGAGACTGTACTTGCACCTTTTTTGTTTCTTTTTGTTGTTGATGTGGCAGGGAAACCCTGAATGGTGCTGGGGAAGGGAGCCTGCACTGGCCCTTGCCCAGCTTCACAGCCCAGGGTTTCAAGTTCAGGCTAGGAAAGCAATGGGGCTCTAACTTGTGATGCCCAAACCCGAGCTCACTGACAAGGAAGAGAAAGTGGGTTTGGACAATAATGATTCCTTAACCACTTGGACTGTAAACTGACTTGCCATTAAAAACCCAGCAATCATTGCCATCCATTTGGCATACTCTGTTTCTGGCTGTGGGTTAAAAAGGATTTTTCCTGCAGTGCTTTGAAGGTTCTCCATGTGGCTCCCATATGCATTCTCCCCTCCAGATACTGGAAGTTTTGGCAGACAGGCTTTTTAGATATTCAGAGATGGTATAAGCAACCAGAGGGTTATTATCCACTGGATAACAAAATCAATCACCCTGAAAATCCTCCGTGCTGAGGAAAAGGGTTACGGGGGTTTTTAGTGAGAGTGGGATGGGCTGTGCCTCTCCAGAAGGGTGGGACAGGGGTGGTGCTGGGAAAACATGCCCAAGAAAGCACAGATTGGGAAGGGACTTGGCTTGATGCAGATGGGAATACTGAGATTTACAGTTAGCCCTTTCCTTTGAGATTGATTCCATAGATATCACTTCTGTTAATTCAGCATACTTTGAGGCCAGAGGAACAGATGGTAAGGCACTTACAGTGATGATTTGAAAGGACTGTGGGTATCAGGATACCACGATCAGCCCTTTATATGCCACAGTTATTTTACTATGGTTAAACTGGGATTTAGACATTGCACCCCCCTAAACTCTTGCTCAGGAGGCCAGACATGGATTGCAGGTGTTTGAGAAAGAATGTGCATCTGCACTCTGCAGAATTTGCTTGAAATCTGGAGCATGAAGGTTTTGAGTAGCTGAGCTTGGGTGTTGCCTGTGTCACTTGGCATTGGCTGTGGTTCCACAGCAAATCAATATCCCATCCAAGTGGGAGAGAGCTGTGGAGGCATCACAACCAGCCTCTTGACAGAAGTCCTGCTGCCCCTCAGGGTGCTTAGGAGTGCTCATGCTCATCCCCTCCCTAGAGAGGCACCTAAGACAATGATTTAGCCATGTAGTTTGATGCCTGGTGCAGTTAATGCCAAGTCTTGAATAACCCTGCTGGTGATGTAGGACAGGACTTCCCTCTCTGGACAGTCTCACCCTGGACTAGGTCCTTTCCACTCTGGGAAGAGAAAAAGCAGAGGTCCCCCGGCAGGTCCCAAAGACCAGTACCAGACAGCCCCTGGTACCTGGCAGAGGCTGGTGTAAACCCTGTCTGAAAAAAAAGCATTCAGCCCAGCAGATATATTTTGCTGCACTACATTGTATTTCTGGGAGAGAAGCAATTAAGTGAGAGCTATAAAGCTGAATCACTCCAAGTGCACCATCAATAGCTCTTATAAACTGCATTAAATCTGCTCACTCCTCAAAAGGGAGGCATGGAAGGAACACCCCTATGGTTGAGGCCAGTGAGTCAGTGGCTCCTCTTACCCACCTGATGGAGTGTCTTTGCAAGGGATGTGGCTCCTCACCAGAGGCTGTCTGAAGCAGTCTCCCCAAGCTGAGAATGTGAAACCTGATGGATTTTAGGATAATGCTGTGTCAGCTCATAAGCTCATGCACCGGGGTTGCCTGGGGCAGCTGCTCATGGGGCAGGAGTTGTGCTGATGATGGGTCCCTGTGGTCAGTGGGAGCCTGTGGTCCTAAAAGCCCCACAGCTGGAAATGCTTTTCCTTGCCCAGCTGCTTTCTGGAAGTAATTCTGGCTGCTGGCTCTCACCTCCCCAGCTTTTTAAGTCTTTTTTTCAAGCTTTTCCTCTTATAAACAGTCTCTTATCCCTTCTTTGGCAATATATTGTCCTGCTGTGTCTGCCATGGATATGCTTGTGCTTCCAAAATAAATAATTGGAAAAAAATGTATCCACTTGACCATTGCCTTGACTTCCAATGTGGGTTTGAGCTGCTTGGAAATGCCTGTTGAAAACAGAGGAACAGTGCCAAGGTGCTTTTTGTGGCTTCAGCCTCCTGAAGTGTGTGAGGCTGCCCAAACCCAAGTGAGTGAGGCATGGGTGCAGCATGCTCCTGGGACTGGATTGGCTTGGAGAATGTCACAGTGCTGCCCCACCACTGCCCTCTACCTCAGCCTAAATGGGAGTGTCCTGTGCTTAGGGCAGCCCCAGCTCTTTAAAGGCAGTTCCTTAGTGCTGGGAATCAGAGTGCTTTAGGTTTCACCTATAGCATAGACTGTATCATGGACTCATAGAAGGGTTTGGGTCGGAGAGAACCTTAAAGATATCTAATTTGAACCCACCTATCATGGGCAAGGACACTTTCCACTAGACCAGGTTACTCTGAGTTTCATCCAATCTGGCCTTGAACACTGCGGGGATGGGGCCTCCACGGCTTATCTGAGCAACCTGTTCCAATGCCTCAACACTCTCTCCGTTAAGAATTTTTTCCTAATATCTGATCTAAAGCTCTCTTTCAGTTTAAAGTCCTTTTTCCTTGTCCTGTCACTCCACATCCTTGTAAAAAATTCCCCTCCAGCTCTCTTGTGGGCCCCTTTAGGCACAGGAAGGTGCTGTAAGTTCTTCCCAGAGCCTTCTCTTCTCCAGTTGAATAACCCCAGTTCTCTCAGCCTGTCTTCATAGGAGATGTGTTCCAACCCTCCAGGAGTTTGCACCCTTTTTTTTAAAGCAGAGCCAGTCATAGGTCCTGACTGACACTTGGAGCTGCCTTGCTTTTGCTGGATACAGTGATGGGCAGAGCTCCAGAGGCCTTGTCTCAGCACACATTGAGATATCCAAGTTATGGGTTCAGCCTGCAACCAGAATAGGAACCCGTGAGGGTGCCCAGAGTAAGGTCTGAAAAATAAAACCTCTTAGGAACTGGAAAATGTTCACATCTAGACAGGAATTCGCTCTCATTTGGTCTTTTTTTTTTTTAATTTCTTGAGTCTTTAAAGTGAAATATTTGACCATGAAAAATTCATTGCCCATAAGGCCATCCTGTACCTTGGCGTCGCAGATATGGCGGCCTCTGTGTGGGGAGTGAGCCCTTGCTCTGATTTGCTTCTGAAGAGACCAGGTAATTTCTGGCACAAATCGTGGCCTCCTGCTAGAGTGGAATACCTCTTTCAGGGATCACACAAGCAGAGGGGCTGCTTCTCTAAAGCAAGCCCTACCGAGGGCTCTGCCTGCAGTAACACTCCAGCATCATTCCACCTTTCCGTCCCCGCAGGCCCAGCGACCGTGGCGAAGGATGGGGAGGAAGCCCCCTGCCCCAGCAGCTGTCGGGGTGCTGCTGTTCCTGGCCCTGCTGGCTCTCATCCACCTGCCCCCACCACCGGAGCACTCCCTGCTCCCGCTGCCGGCCTCATCGCCCCCAGGGCCCCCGAGGGGGGTGGCTGCCCCCCTGTCTGGAGGACAAGCCTACAGAAGAAGGCTCCCCATGCCCCGCGCTCACCTGCAGCAGGAGCAGGCCCCTGCCCGGAGCAGGAGGCGGCGGGGGCTGGAGAGGGACACTCCCCCTTGGCTCTCTGCTGACGACCTCCAGAAGATGTGGCTGCTGTCCAGCGGGCAGGTGGTCTCCAAAACCCGTGTGCCTGCCCACGGGCAAATCATGCGAGTGAGGCTGCGTGCCGTGGGGGGTGCCGAGGGGGATGTCTTGCCAGCCAGCCCAGAAGGAGACTGCCAGGATGGGCGCTGTGGGCTCATCAAGCGCCCCGGGGACCTGTACGAGGTGCTGGCCTTCCACCTGGACAGGGTGCTGGGGCTGAACCGCAGCCTGCCCGCCGTGGCCCGGCGCTTCACCAGCCGCCTGCTGCCCTACAGCTACACCGACGGCGCCCCGCGCCCCATCGTCTGGTGGGCTCCTGACCTCCAGCACCTGGAGGATGCCAACAATGACCAGAACTCCTGTGCCCTGGGATGGCTGCAGTACCAGGAGATGCTGCAGCCCCACAGACCGATGCTGGTGGCCAGGGACGCTCCCTGCTCCAGCATCCCGCGCAGCGAGTGGAGCCGCCTGGCCCTCTTTGACTTTCTTCTCCAGGTAGGGCTGTGGTGATTGAGACCACCTGTCCTATCAGCCATGGCACCCGAGTTCTCCTGCACCTGCACCTGTATTGTCTGACCATGGTCTCCTGCTCTGTGGGGTCACACTGGCTGTGGTTTTTGGGATGTATTTTCACTCTTCAGCTGATGGGGAGCGGCAGAACTTCATGCAGAAGCACTTTGGCCTGAGTATGGTCCATGTTTGGGACCTGCAGGAGAAACACAGGCAGGTTGTGATGAGTCTGTCCTCATGTGGGCAAGCTTTCTGCTGTTAATTTTGTGCTGGTAGAAGCTTGGGACATCCCTAGAGACATCCCCTCAGCCTCCTTAGGGATAAGCAGCATGTCTTGCATCAGCCCCATCACATCCAAACTCAGGGATGTGCTGCTGGAAATAAGGAGCTGTGCCTTGGAGAGCACTGCCTTTCTCCTCCTCGGCATTAATAGCACTTAATCTTCTGTCTGGAAAATCATACCCTGCTGCTACGAGGGATTACAACAGTATCCCAGAGAGTTATCAGGTCTTGGAGGGCAGCTGTGAGGAGGCAAAAGTGATTTCTGTGGAGAAAAAGAAAGCCTATTTAGGCACCTGGGGGCTGGTTATCAGACAAGAGAAAACTGCCTGAAAGGGCAAGTATTAATGCAAAAAAAAGTAAAAAGGGAAGAAAGAAAAAACCCCTGCCAACTACTAAAATATGTTTTCCTTATTCTTTCTCTTTTTTTTTTTACAACTATGGCTGGCAGAGGTAGAGCAGTTCCGGCTGGGCTTGAAAATATTTCAGCTGAAACAACCAGAGAAATGAGAAGATTAACCAATCCCCTTCCCTTCCCCAGGCCAAAATACCACTGAGTGCAGTGGAAGGGCTGAGACTGCAGGAGAAAGTATCTAGTTCCAAGGAGAGTTCCCCCTCAAGGGCTGAAGCAGTACAATGATAAATTCAAGGGCAATCCACAGGTTATCCTCAATAATTCTAGTGGAATCCTGCCATGCAGAAAAGTCAGATAAAGGTAAAGAGGATAATATAGAAAGGGAGTAGCATCTTTCAGAAGTGGCTTTAGCATCTCACACCCTTGTTGGGGAGGGAGAAGTTGGCGAGATTTGAGCCCTGTTGTAATTGGCATTGAAATCTTGGTAATTTTCCTCAATTTCTCTTAAAATTTGGCCTCTTCTATATTCATTTCTCTTGGTATTTGCCATAAGGGAACCCCCCACTACATGCAAAGTTGTAGTGGGGGAAAAATGCCAGGCGTGGTAGAAAAGGGGCAGCTGCTGATGGCTTTGTCTTGCACTTAAAGACAGCCAAAACCAAATCAACTCTGCAGCCACATCCCTGCCCTGGGACACTCTCTTCCCAGCCAGGGGGAGAACAAGGAAACTTTCCCTAGGGGAAGCCATCCCAGGCTGAATCATAACTGGAAAAACCTATCAGATGCAAGGGGTGCCCCAGGATGGGCACAAGAGGAGCTAAAGGTGAGATTCTGGTAGTGTTTGAGCTTGGATGGGAGAAGGTGTGGCTCATATATTTGTGTTCTAGCAATAATACCAAAATTCCCATGAATTAGAGCTGTTTAGGATCTGGAAAGAAGAAATTAATACCAAAAAAATCAAGAGAGGGTCAGGGGAGGGAGGGCTTGTCAGCATGTCAGGGCACTCTCAGCATCTCCACAGCCATCTGGTCCCTCTCCTGGGGCTCCACTTGAACACCAGATCTGCCTCCACCTCACACCTCTGTGGGTTCAGCACCAATCCACCTTGGTTTCACAGGTGCTTGTGGGCGGATGAGTGGAGCACTGAGCCCATTTAATGTCTCTCCAAGTTCCCTCAGGTTGTCTTCACCTTCTGTGCAGCCTGCAAAATAACATAGCAGGTGAGAGAAACCGGCGTGCTGAGCTCTCTAGTAGGCAGACCGAGGAGATGTGTGGAGGGAATGTGATATTTTGTTCTGCTTCCATGTGTTTTCTGACGAGGTGCTCAAGCACTTTTTAACTGGAGTGTCTCCCAATGGAGAAATACTGACCTGAGTTCTTCATTAAACCTCAGAAAACAGAGAGGTTTAAGAGGCTCCAGTGTGGGACTAATCCTTCTTCTCAAAGGGTTATGAATGGAATGGCCATAGAGATCACAATTCGTGTTTCCCTGCAGCATCTTCTCCAGTGCTTGGTCAGTGTTTGGGTTCAGACTGAACTCTGTGTCAAAGCACAGCCTGTAATTGGTAACTTGTGCTAATTCCCAGGGTGAAGGGAATAGGCACCCTCTGTGGGTCACTTGGCTTCTGACTCGCTGTCGCCTGTAGATCCCTTCCGGATCACCTGAGACCTGCTCCAGCCCTCCCAGTGGCTCCAGGAGCCTCTCTGCACCCCGAGCCCTGCCTCCTGGGCTGGCACCAAGCAAATCAGCGAGTCGCACATTTTCATGTTGCAGCCAGAAAATATATCTATTTTGTACTTTATATCTATTTAAAGGAGCATATATATACATGGGGATTTTTTGTAAACAGGCCTTGAGATCGGGAGGAGGTGAGGCAGCTCCCCAACAGGGTCATGTCAACACACAGCCATGGGGAGGTCTGTTGACAGCCAAGGTCCTGTCTGCCCCATGAATCACCCCAGCGGATGTGCCCACTGCTTCTGACAAAGCTGGGGAAGCTCCATAAATACTGAAGCCAGGTCTGGCAGAGATTTGTGTCTTTTAAAAGCCCTTTGTTCCTCCAAGGGTGTGGTTAAAACACTGGAAGTTGTCAAGCAGCTCCAGGGTTTCTGCAGGGAACTGGGATGGGAAGCAGGAGGTTTGACAGCCTGGATGACATGGAGCCTTAGCAGCACCTGCAAGTGATTAAACACAAATGTAGCTAAAACAAGTCACTGTGGCTCGACTTAAATGTCAGGCTCTGCGTATGCGTATGCACAGACCGCTTTTTCCCTTGCTGATCCTTTTCCATTCATCTTGCTATTGAGAGCTGCTCAGGTTACTTTAGGGATGGATAAAAGGTTGCATATGTGACAGGAACCAGATGAAACTGTCATACAGAGCACCAGGACTCGGAAAAACAAATTACTTTTGAGGTTTCAGACTCTAGGTTTCTTTGGGTGCTTTGTTGTTTTTTTTTATTCACTCATCATCGTGTACGTCTTCCCTTCATTTCAGCTGGAAGCACAACCCCTTCACTCTGTGCAGATACAGAATGTGGAGGTACCAGGTGTCTGAACTCCGTCAGAAAAGCCTGTCACCATCACCTTTATCATCACCTTCATGCCAAAGGGGTTTTGCATGTATGCTTCCATTCCTCTCACCAGTGTATGCAGCTTTTTCATTGCACATCTCCTGAGGATCCCTACAAATGTTTTATTTTCCTCTGTACAAGAACAGCTCACAACAGGACCTCCCCGTCCTGTTAAGGTCCCCAAATGTCTCCTGCAGGTTCATGATCGCCTGGACCGCTACTGCTGTGGGTTTCAGCCTGATCCCTCTGAGCCCTGCGTGGAGGAGATGCTCCATGAGAAGTGCCGGAATCCAGCAGAGCTGGTCCTGGTCCACATCCTGGTATGTCTTCCTGTTGTCCAAGGGCTGCTCTGGGGCTAACATGAAGGAGCCTGGGAGGCACTTGCGGGGCTGAGGTGGTAGCAAAGGGAATGTAGGTCCATGGTGATGCTGGGTCCCTGGCGGGAGGTATGCCCAGGCATGGAGGGACATAGATGTTGGTATCTGCTTTCTCCCAAAAACTCTCAGGTTTTCTCACTGCATTGAAGAGCAGCCTAAACCCCCACACTGGTGACTCTGCACTGAGTGAACTTCTCCTTCCTGTCCTGCTGGCAGGTCCGGAGGAGTGCGCCGTCCCGCCTGGTGTTCATCGACAACGCGGGCAGGCCACAGCACCCTGAGGAGAAGCTCAACTTCAGGCTCCTGCAAGGCATAGACAGGTAGGAATGTGCACGTGCTGAGCAAAGGCTGAGCTGGCACACAGGGGATGTCCAGCAGCCCTGTGTGGGCTCACCTTCTTGCTGCTGCTGGCCTCCCTGGTGGGGCATCCCTCTGAATCAAGGCCATCTCCCACCCAGAACAGGCTAGGCTCTCAAAAACATTCCACATACCCCTGCCCTGAAACTAAGTCTTTATTCTGCTCTGGGTGGCTGATGGCAGGCTCCAAAGCCTATTTCCCCTCTTTAATTGGCAGCTGCACAAAAATAATGAATAATCAGGTATTTCAGCATTTTTTGCGCCATTGCCCATGAGGCATTTTGGCATGCTAGAGGCCTCTTGATTTGGAATTTGTTTGGGTCTGTGTCTGATGGAGCTATCCTGCGTGCTCACCATGGGTGGAGTTTTAAGCAGAAGGCTTCTTCCTCTGGGTGGACGTGCATTTCCTCTTGAAGCATCCCACTGCTCCTTCCCTCTCTGCTCAGCCTTCCCTGGATAACCCCTTCCCTCCCTGTCTCTTCTGCTCCCCACCGCAGCTTCCCAGCAGCGGCGGTGGCCACGCTGCGGTCGGGCAGATTGCAGAGCCTGCTGCTGGAGTCCCTGCGCCTGGACCGGGAGCTCTGGGAGAGCCAGGGTGGTGCCGAGGGGCTGCGACCCCTGCTCCAGACCATTGACAGGCGGGCACAGATCCTGCTCCGCCACATCCGAGAGCACAACCTGACGGTGTTCGAGGACTCGCCGCGCTGAACCGACCTCCGGCTGGCTCACGGTGCCTGCCTCGCACATCCCGGCAGCCGCGGATGTACCTCAGGCCCTCGGCTGGGATGCCGTGAGGCTCCGTGCTGGTGCTTGGCTCTCCACAAGGTGTTTCCCCTCGCCTTGTAGGCTGACCTGGAGAAGCAGATGGAATCACAGGGAGTAGGAAAGATGGGGAGGAGATGTCTCTTAAGACAACCCACAACCATCTGAGAAAGGCGACAGTCATCAAGTTACAGTCTCAGGATGGATTTTCAAAGGAAGGGCACATCCGTGAGGGGTTTTAGGTGCCTTTACTCACACGCACACAAATACACAAAGCAACCATGAAAACTGGAGTCTTGGACAGCTGAACTGCTGACAGAGACCCTGGAAAGAGTTAAAGAAGCAGTGGAAGAAGTCACTGGCAGCCTTTCCGTTGCTTGTACTGGGCTTTTTGATGATGCCTTCACTATTTCCAAAACATCCTGGACAGAGAAACAGGGGGAAAGCAGAGGGGAGCTTTCTAAGTGGATTAAACAAAGACAAGGCACTAGAGCTGAGCTCTGCCTTTCCCCCTGCAGAAGAGGTGATGTGTGCCTGGGAGTGAGTGTGAGCCACTGCCTGAAGCTGAGACTAGGCAGGACCTTGAAGCGCAGCAGCACTGGGCAGCAGCTGCCCTCACATAGCCCATGGTGCCATCCCCAGTGAGAGCCACGTGCTGTGTGCCATGTGCCGTGATCCATGCATGTGACTTGGTGGGCCTGGGCTGCTGCCAATGCTCTCAGTGTCGGATTTGAAGATTTAAATCTCTCATTTACTCTTTCTCTACACTGTCAGGGGATTAAAGGCAAAGCTTCCCCACTTCTGAAAAGCACTCCTGGCTGCTCTCCTGGGCATGACTGCATGTAACTCTTCCCCAGGCTTGCAGAAATATGTTTTAACAAAAATGCCAGGCTATTTTAGAAGAAGGCAGTCGAGTGCAAAATGCTTTCTGAGCATGCTGGCACCTCTGGCAGAGCCCATCCTGTTCCTGTCACCCTTCAGGCTCTTTCCCAGCAGCCCATTCTGATGAAGCAGAGCAGCATCCCAGCTAGGCAGGTCTTCAAGTGTCAGGGCTGAGAGACAAATCAAAATCAAAATGAACAGGAGGAAAAGAGATGCAGGGATGGGCTCCATCATTCCCTGCAGTGTGTTTCCCAGTTGAGGCATACAGTCAGTGTTTGCCTGGAGCAGTCAGTTCCTGCCCTGTGGGTTTATGATTTGCCACCAGAAGGCTTTTTAAAGGCCTCCATTTCTCCAGTGTTACAGGCAGAGCATTCATTGCTTCAGGCACTCCAATTCACCTGTGCCTTGGAAAGTCTCAGTGAGACTGGCATGGGTAGCCAGCCATGGTACCATGGTGCAGCTGTCCCATTGCAATAACTTTGGAGAACATGGCCACCCATGCAGTGGGAGAGGAAAAGCTGGGTATGGATACCTTCCCTGCTCCATCCTTCTCAGCACTGTGTCAGTTTGAGAGCGTGCAAGGAGGTGCTCTGACACCCATGCTGATAAGCACAGACAATCACCTTTTTTCCCCTTCTCCCTCTTGCTGAAGAGAGGGTGAGGAGAGACGTGGGTGATGTGAATCAACAAGCAAGCACGAGTGCTCTCAGGAAGCATCAGCACTCAGCATCACAGGCACAGCAGCATCCAAAGTGCCATCAGCTTGTTCCTGGAGTCCTGCCCTCCAATTAGCCAGGGAGAGCCTTTCCCCCAGCGCTCTCCACCCCGTGAATTATCACCCTATTTGCTGTGCCATGAGATGGATGATGGTCATGGAAACCCTGCTAAAGCTTGAATCATGGGGATTTATTACTGGGAGGTGAGCTTAGCCTTATAAGCTTGAAAGAGAACAAAATAATTTACCCTGGGTCCTATGAAAAGCCATACCCAGGCATGGCTTTGTAGGAGTAAAGGATACTAAATGCAACAAAATTAAATCCAAAAAATATGCTGGGAAAAACTGTGATGTAACAAGAACATTAATTATGATGTACAGCAGCAATCAGAGTTTTGCTTTATCTCATTGAAGTGAGGAGTTTCATTAAAGGAGAGGTTTTTCAGCTCGTGTAAGCCAGGTTCTCAGCGAGAATCAAGAGATGGGTGGGGGCTCTGCGCAGTGGCCAAAGCTGTGGGCATTGCTGACCTGGACCAGCAGCTTTTGCCTTGCCTCTGGTTGCATCTGCTCAACCTTAACATTGCACAAGGTAGTGGGGTTTTTTTTGCATTTCTTTAGTTGTAATGTGAGTTTGCTGGCTAAACACATGTGGGAACATCTGTTAACAGTTATACATGTGAATAAAAATCCCTCGTGATTTAACAAAGAGCCATGTATGGATAAATGAGAGAAGCAAAAGCCAAGATCTTGCTGAGACTGATCATTAATCTTTTCCAATTAGTCCATTTTTCCATGGGCTTGCCTATGTAACCAGCACAGGCTCTGAAATGTGGTCATGGCTGTTCAGAGGGATCCTGTGGACTGCTTGCATCAGCCTTTACCATCTCATGTTGGGTTCGGTTTGCTCCAGCTATCAGTCTGTTGTACTTCCTATGACAAACTTACTTTCATGGTTATAACTACTTTATAGTTAGAAATATTCGTGTGGGACCATGCTTGACAAACTGGATTTCTTCTGAGTGGGGGTGCTGTCTTAGCAAATTTTACTGCACATCGTCACAGATCATGTTGGGGTGTGGTCACAAAAAAAAAGATGGTCCAAGCTGGCTGCAGGATGGCTTTGTCTTTAAGAGGGCAGCAGCAGCAGCTAAGCAAGGGAAAAACCAGTGAAGAGACAAGAGCTCCTTGACGGAGGGAATCTCTGCAGCACCCTCCTGCTCACCCTTGGCACCTTGGAGTGTGCTCTGAGAACAGCATTTGGGAGCAGGGGCACGCACCTCCACGGAGCTCCCGCAGGAGGGAACTGCTTCATTCTGCAGTGATCCGAGCGACCTGACCCGTGTTTCACAGCTCTCTGGCTGTGCACAGCCTCTCAGCTGGCAGAAAATAGGGCTGGGGGTTGGAAGGCAGGGCTGGGTTGGCTCCAAGCTGCCGAGCACACGCACTCACGTGCAAAAACACGCGTCGTGCCACTGCTCCTGTTCAGCCTGATCTTAGCCCCCAAAAGCTGGAGATCCATGGGCACCCCGAGCAGCCTGCTCCAGTGTCTTGCTGGCCTCACCCTCTGTAAACTAAATGCCCATTTGCTGCACTTAAGGGCCACTTCTTGAGCTGGGCACAGGACACTAAGTAGTCTTTTCTGCAGCCCTGTATGGACCTTGCAGAGCAGCCCCAGCACTCACTGAACCCACCCAGTGGCCAGGGGTGACACCAGTGGGGTGGCACTTGGGGATGAGAAGCACAACCCACCCTTGTGCTTCCTTCCACTTAAGGGTGGGTTGTCACAGGTTATGCTCAGAGAGCCCACAGGGTGCTCTGCAAAACCCACCCATGCATCCCCGTGCTGCATAGGGGAAGCGTGGGCTGACTGCTGCCTGAAAGGCAAGAGCTAGCAAGTAAATCCAAATTCATTGTTAAATCTCTGTATATAAAAATAATCTGGCTTTTAGAAAGCAATTTATTTATCCTTTCAGTACTTACTTAAATATTCATGCGGAAAAGGGGGGAAAAAGTCTGCTCCAACATAGGACTATTGTTGTAGCAACGGTCTTTGAGATTAATGGAAGTAAATTAGCCTGATGTTTTATTTACATCCAGAAAAGCAATAGATAAACTCTCCTTGTGATGGATTTTCTTCATTAGCTGGGCGAACGCCTAAGGTACAGCTCTTGACATTGTTTCTTCCATGTGGTTAGACAAACGGTTTATCAAAAGAGGATAAAATTGTCAGGAAAAGAAGCAGATTAATGGCCAGTAAAGTGAAGATCATTGAATTTATGATATAAGTAGCAGTATCACTGGAGCTCAAGAAATGGCTTATTAGATAAGCACCATGTACACACACAGGGAAGTGCTGAGCCCCCCTGGATCTGCCGCATTGTCGGCGGCTGCTTCCCAAATCCCAGTGGGGTGGTCTCCACACTGAAGCGTCACCTCCCTCCTCCTTCCCTCCCTTTAGGTTTGGGTTTATTCTGTAACTCTCTCATTTGAGCTTGCAAACATACAATTTCCTCTCAATTAAAAACCCTTAAGATTTCAGAGATGATAAGTTCGTCTTCATGTCTGTGCTGATGTAACCATTTCTGCAACTTATTTTGGCAATTTTGGCTGCTTTTATACCAGGGATAATCTTGCCAATATCCACAACAATAATGTACAGGTCTTATGATTATTTGTAAAAAGTCCCTCAGCATTAGCGGCTTATGGATCCCATATGGCTCCTGCAGCAATTATCTCTGAAGGATAATTACCTACCAGATAAGGCAAATGGAAGAAAGGAGACAGGGAACCTGGGAGAAACTAAACATTCCTGGGGATGGCAGAGGGACTGTGTTTCTGTGGGTTCCGAGGTCTCTGCTCTGCTAGACATGGGCTCAGGTTTTCAAGCTTCAGAAGAGGGATTTTGGGTAGATTGACGACTAAAACCCATTAATTTAACTGGTGCCATTAATCTTGGTGTCCGAGTGCTGTCTCCAGCAGGTGGCATTGGCTCGACAGGCTGTCTTTTCCCGCTGCTTGCCAAGAGTGTTTTAAAAGTTTCATCTCTGGCAGATTTCAAGCTGCTAAAGCGTCATTAAGTCCCTAATACCTTTGCAGCCTAATCTGCCCAGCTGTACTTTATATCTCTTCACCAGCACCACCTTTCCCCCCGCCCCCCCATTACTCTCTTTCCAACAAGAATCTAGATTTATGGAAGCAGAGCGTTGCTCCATGTTGGGAGCAAGACAGAGCAGGCGTCTGCTTGAAGAACAAAACACCACAGCACCCAGGGCTCTTCCCACCCTAGTGTGGACCCAAATGTGCACCCAGGTGCTCAGCACCCACAGGATTTTTGGATTGAAGATCTTAAATGGTGGTCAAGTCCAGGAGTTTTTCCCTAGAGCTATTTTGGATAGCTGCCACTTCGGTAGGATTGTCTCTGTTCCAGAGAACTCATAAAGTTCAGGACATTTTGAATGGGCCCTGCAGCTGTCCCTAGGACGGATTTTAAAAGGATACATCTCCTAGAGCTGTGTGTGCATCCAGCTGGCAGATAACACAAATCCAACCATGCTCTGGGGTTTTGAAATCCAGTGGTTCGTAAGCAAGGCAAGCCAAAGATGGGAACAGCCTCTCCCAGACAAGAGTAGTGTTCTACCCTCAGACTATCACCATGGGGTCCTTGGCAATTTCCCTGGGTTTTTTGCTTTGCTCATGACTGAAGGACCTGCCTCATGCTTCCTCCTCTTCTGAGCTGAGCCAGTTTTTATTCCCCTGGGCCACACCCAGCATCACTAATCCAAGAGATGACATGGGTGCAAAGGGATTTCTTGCAGCTGGCACCCTTGGGGGCTCTCCTGGGAGGCTGTAGTTGGTGATGTCTCTGCATCACCAGGCAGAAAGGAGGCTCATGTGGCAAGGACTGAGACATCAGCTCTTTTCTTTCAGTCTGTGAGTTGTCTTGCCAATACCAGGAACTAATATGTCCATCTGCAGAGATATAAACACAGCAAATGGGCTGCCTGGCCTTTCCCCAGCTGTCTGGAGGAGGCAGCGTGTGGTGATGCCTTCAGAAAGCACCTGAAGGGGATGGGTGAAGAGTTTTGTCCCACTAGGTGCTCAGCCCTGGGAAAGCAAAGAGAAATTCTCTGTAGACAATGGTTCAATCCTGTCCCCAGTCGAGACAGATGAATATGA
Source organism: Irena cyanogastra (assembly GCA_013397155.1). Taxonomy (NCBI): domain Eukaryota; kingdom Metazoa; phylum Chordata; class Aves; order Passeriformes; family Irenidae; genus Irena; species Irena cyanogastra. Next base: position 121,428 of record VWZV01005850.1, on the reverse strand, counting down.
TGGGGTTTCAAACCAGGTACAGGGAAGAGCCCAAGGAAAACCTGAGTCCTGTCTCTGCCCAGAAATGGAACAGGGTGTGCCCATGCAGGGGTATTTCCCTGGCAAGAGGTGAGCATGACTCCATGGTGCTGCTGGCCAGGCTCTCTGCTTGAGCAGATGTGGTATCACCTCTTCCAGTCCTGCTTTTTGAGTGAATTTTGCTTCCTTGAATTTAATGGTTGGCCATATCTAAGCAGGGATATAGTTTTTATTGAGGATGAGGTGAGTGGATAGAGTGGTGCAGGCTATGTTGCCGTATTTTTGCATGTATTTGGTTTTAATTTCCCATTCTGGGCATCTGGGAAAGCTTGGAGTAAGCAAAGCATGTTACATCCCAGGGCTCTTTATGTACATAAACAATTGGAGGTTTATTGACTTGACCTTCCCTGAAACAAGTTCTTGGCTCCTCTGAGTTAAATCTTGGGGAGAAATAAAGGGATCTAATAAGCTGAGCTGCAGATTTGGGCTTCCAGGAAGCACATCTAGGTGCCAACAAGATACCAGGAGGCTGAGATTTACCACAATTGGGACAAATCTCTTTTAATGGCTTTTGTTCAGTTCACCAGGGTCTGCCAGCTCTGCTCCTTGCCAACAGTAAATAGTCTGGGAGCAGGGAATTGGTGATTATATTAAATGTAAGGCAATTCAGCATGGTTTGACTTGATTTGGAGTGTGGGGGAGAACGTGGCACAACATCTATGCACGGAATGGACAGGTTAGGTCAGACACTTCCTGCTTCGTTGCCTGAGCATGAAACATGGTATAACAGGGAAAGAGCCATAATTAGGTGCTCAGGAAGAGTTCATCCTGCCCATTTGAGTCGAAGTTGTAAACTAGGAGGGCAGAGATCAAAGGCTTCCACCAAAGGCCAGAGCAATTTGCTGAGGAGCTTAACTGGAGGGTTAAGTGCCCTTGCGGGGGCATCAAATCAGCTGCAGCCTCTTCCTTGCCTTTAGTTTTACTCCTCTTCCAGAAACAGGAAACAACCAAAGTGTGCAAGATACCTCTACTTCAGCTGGGCATGGCCTTTTCAAGCCTGATCACCCTTCAAGAGGTGGGGGAAAAAAGCTCCAAAAAGGCACAGCCGTGCTGCTCTGGTGACAGCCCCTGGGTGGGCAATGTCCGCTCCAGCCTGGCCCCAGGCTGTGCAGAGGGAAAATCTGCTCAGTCCTTCCCTGCCTCTCCCTCATGGTGATGCTTTTGCACTCAGCCTTCTAAAAAATCACATCTTCCTGAGGCACTTTGATTGCTCTAGGTAGACGCTGCCCTTTTTTGCCTGCAGCGTTATCCCTTCCCTGCCCCTGCCTGCTGGAGCTGCCTCTTGCATGCCGCACAAAGCAGCCAGGCACTGTCCTCTGTTTTATTCGCTTTTGCCCACCTCCTGGCTTGCCTTCACATTAGCTTTAGGGGATGTGGGGCAGGGGAAGGGCTTGGAAGTAGGGAACATATGGGTGCTGAGAGGCAGGGGAAGACAGGTGAGCAGGTACCTGCTGGCTTGATGGATTCAAACCCTGGCATGGTGGGAGCAGATGTGTCAGTGCAAGCACCTGCATGGATATGGACAATAATTTCTCTGTCTTTGCAGAGCTACGGCCTTGAAGTTTGTCTCTTGTATTCTGTAGGGACCACTGACTGCAGAAAACAGATGCCATCTGTCCACCGTGCCTTGTAAATCAGATTTTAATCATCTCAGGGAGAGGTCTGTCTCCAGCTGAGTGCTGCAAACCAGGTCTGCAGGAGTTACTCTGCAAAATTTACATTTCTGAGATAGGTTAGTGATTAGGGCTCCAGCTTCATACCAGGGAGGCTGAAATCCAATTTCTCCCCTCTCACAGATTTCCTGGCTGATGATGGAAAATAGCTTAGGCCATGCCTGAATTGATCAGGTAAGTGCAGATCTGTTTCTCACCTCCCAGCTGACCTCTCTTCCCAGCACACTCCCTCTGCAGTATATTTGCATCTAGCGTGGGCAGAGAGGCTCCCATAATGAAGGACACCACTGAGTCAGGACCATGAGAGGCACCTCTGAGTTCCAGTTTTGCTCCATGAAGACTGAAGCCACAGACTGCAGAGGTGCTGGTGCTGGAGCTGCTGTCTCCTCCAGCACTGTGAGTGCCTGATTCCCAGCAGCCACAGGCTTCCCTGGTGGATAACATGTTTGTTTCAAGGGCTGCTGCAGTAGGCTGCAGTGGGCAGTGGGGGAGAGAGCCAGGGAGGGAAATGGCACAAGATCTGACTCTGTTTGTTCCTGTACAGCCCTTACACAGGTCTGCAAGGCAAACGGTGTATTCCTACAGCAATGAAAGTGTACTGGCTGAGGATGGTCACAAGCACAGGTGAACTGTCCTTGTCCCTTTTTTCAAATCATTATATATTGCAAAATCATTGCAGGTATTACAGGGAGGCTGCAAAGCAACCTCTTTGTGAGTAAAGAATCAATAATTTGTTTTCTTCTTCCTTTTATGAAAACAATACCATAAAATCATGTTGGTTTATTAAAAAGGCAATACTCTCCAAGCACAAATGGCAAGGCTGATCACAGCCTGTCTGTGGGGAGATACAGCTCTTTTGTCCACAGCCTCTGTGGACTTGTTTTTCAAAAGAGAGCTTAGCAAAGCCTCTAAAGACATGGTAATTTATTAGTTGGCATTGCCAAGTTTTGACCCTGAGGAACTCGCAGGGGCAGAGCAGACAGAGCCCAGCGTTTCCTGCTGGAAGCTTTGAAACAAATCTCTGGCCTTTCTCCTCCATCCTCAGAAAGGAGATTAGCCAGGCAGGATGGCTCCTCACAGCTGTCCCAGGTCACTCACCCCTGCCATTTTACACAGAAGAAGTGCATCCCCCCACACTGTGTTGCATCACATCACAAGAGGGTGGTTACAGCAGTCATATCCTGGGACAAGTCAAGTCCTGTCAGCTCATCAAACTCCAGATCTAATGGTTATAGTGATGCTACCATTAATTTTTTGACTGTGATGCCGTTAGAATTTAAGCTCTTGCAAGGGTAGAGGAGAAGAAAGGTGCCTCCTGTCAGCATCTTCTGAGAGGCTGCAGAAGCAAACCTGCATCCTTGGTTCACACGAGCTGGGGAAGCCATCATTCATTTTGCACAAAATCTTCTTCCCCCACCTCTGCAGGGCAGTGGAGATTGCAGCTGGGCCACACATTAATGAACTGGATGGGGTGAGGGCACAAAGGCAGCAAAGGCTTGTGTGGAAACCATTTAATGGGGAATCAGTAAAGGAAATGCCCTCTTGTCCCCACCTTCCTGCCCCTTACACACCCTCAGGGAGCTGTTCTGTACTGTATCTCCATGGAGGTGCTTTGGCTGGAGATCTCTAAAGGTTTGGGCAAGGCTCATGAGGCTGGTACGAGGTGTCTGATGAGCAAATTCTGGAGCTAAGGGCATCAAAGCTTATTTGTAAAAATGGGCTAATAAGGGGTAGTGTGGTACCCAGCTAATGGAGAGAGCCCAGGCTCTGCTGCATAAGCCCCCCCCACAGTGCTGGGATTCATTTTAATCAGCACTTAGATAGGAAGAGAAAATATTCCCCATCTATTTTTCCTTACAGATTAAATAATTCATTCAGCCAACACCCTAATGAGGCACCCACAGACATGTAATGAATAAATATTTTAAAAACAGTTAAGTTAAACGTTAAAAACCACCCCCATCTCTGTTCTGTAGGTAGTGTTTGGGGAACTAGGCTGGAGTGGGGAGAAGGTGTAACAGCCCCTTTCCAGAAGAGCAAAGGAGACTGCAGATTAAACCAAATCTTGAGCTGGTTTCTAATGAGTCTGCTGCAGCTTTTCCAGGTGAACCAAAGAAATTAAAATCCTTGGGCAAAACAAATATTTCCATTCAAGTCTTGTCATCTTCCTGTTCCCTAATCTTCCCTCCAAATCCTTTTTTCTGACCCAGATGCTCAGCCCAGCCTCAGCTGTGAGGATGCTGGGACTGAGAGGTCACACCTCTTTCCAGGTGAGACTGTGTTGTCCAGAGCATGTTGTAACTATCACCTCACTGGAGCCCAGGGAGCCCTCACCAAGGCTGGCTTTGTCCTACATCCCTCCTTCACTTGTGAAGAGATCCTTCACTTGTGGTCCTTCTCACAAGCACCTTTTCTCCTTTCTTTCTTCCTCTGCAAAGGAAGAGAATTTAAAGATTAAATCCCACTGGGAAATTAAAAAATCATAGGTCCCTTGAGACACAGAGTACAGCTAAATCCAACTGCACAAGCAGGGAAGCAGCTTTTCTACATGTTGGGGGAAGTTTGGCATGTAGGAAAATATTTCTCAGCTGAACACTTTCCCTCTGGTTTGGATTAATAGCTTGGGTCCAACTTCACTACTCCCATAACAAATAAATCTTAAACCATAACTAGCCCAAGAGAAGAAGTAACTGCTGGATGTCTTTTCAATGCCATATTTTTTTCCTCTGTAAAGCATTCCTCTTTTAAAAGCTCTCTGGCTCTTCACAGCTTATTTTCCTTGGATTTTATAGAGGTGTCGGTATCAAACACATGCAGGCAAGTAAGCTTCCAGGTGGCAACATACACAAGATACATGTGACAAAAGGTACAAGGCAAGATGTTCCCACCAAAACAATGTTTAATTTAGTGCTTGTGAATTGTCCATGAGGAGATCCAGACTTTTTTTTTAACATATTCAGCAATTAGTCAAAATTATTTGACACTCTGCAAGACCGCACCACCAGTGTCCACAGCCCCTCTGCAACCATCTCTGTCACAGGCTTCTCCTGCCCAAGGGGATGGACGTTTCCATGTTTCTTTTCCCATGATTTTGGAATCTTCTCCAGCTCCGGAGAGCACCCTATGTTGAGATGAAGTTGCCATTGTGTTGGAGCACTAGGGGAAGTTATTAAACAAGAGCTCAATGTATCATTTCTACTACTCTTAAACTAATAAACAATAGCTGTTCCCTTCAAAGGTACAGGAACAGCTAATAAAACACTCACAAGCTCTGTCTTTCAACCCCAATAAAATCCCAGCCAGGTGCCAAAGAAATCCTTAAACCCAAGCATTGAACTCGATGTTGAAATGTCAGCCCCCAGGCGTGAGAGGAATATGTCCATTTCCTCAATGTGCCTGGGAAGAGCCAGAGTTTGAAGGGCTTAATCTTTCACTTCTGCTATCAGGTAGAACAAAATGTTTCACCTAAAACCTGGTAGTCATAAATCAGGTCTTTGAATGCCTGCAGAGAAGTCCTCGAGCAGTTCTCAGCTGCAGGTGTGGAATGAGTTTGGACAGACTTTTATCTCCATTTCAGCAAGACAGGGCAAAACATGTTGTACTCCACAATTTTTTTTACAGTCTCTTCAAATGAAACTCTTAATCAGGTGTCTTTTTTTATTCATTGCACTGTCTCTGAAGATGGGAGGAAAGAAAGTAAACGTGGAAAATAAAGGGGAACATAAGTGGCTGCACTGAGATAACCCTCTTGCATGGCAGAGGTCCTCTCTCTGGGAAGGGAGCTTGAAACACCTCAAGGAGGAAACAACTCTGATAAATGTTGGGGAGCAAGGCCAGCACACCCACACGTTCTCCATGGTCCTTCGACTTGGCCAGGAAACAGTGGAGGAGGATAGGGAACCTGCCACCAAATGCAGAGAGCCTTTAATCCCACTTTTGCAAAGAGTCCAAGAGCAAACTTCTGAGGTGGGAGGTGACGCACCAGTCCCATCCAGACCTGGCAAAGCCTGGCCTTGCACCATTGGTGCAAGCCCACTTGGTCCTTTCTCTGGCTTGCTGCTACTCTGCTGGCACCAGGGGAGTGGCTGATGAGAGCTGGCAGGAGCCTGGGCACGTGTTTGAAAGCTAGAGAGAAATGGGAAAGACGTGGCATTAATTAGGATGGCTTGGGACCAGCTGGAGCTGTCAAACTGAGTTAACTGAGGAGAAAATGGCTCACAGCTCAGGGACAGGGCGACCTGGTGGGCTTGGCAGGGGACATCAGATGAAAACCACAACCATGTGCCAACCCCCTGCTCTTTCCCAGCCTCGGCCCTGGAGCATCACTCTGGTGTCACTACGGATGCAGCTTGGATAATGGGAAAACAGAGTGAGCCCACTGTCAGCAGCATTTTCTTTTGAAGCCATGCCATCACATGTGGGATCCCACTCTGGCAGAGTCTGAGCTGCCTTCTCAGCTAAACTGGGAAATTATTTACCCCGAGCCACACCTCCAAGTGAACAATGGCAACTTGGTCTTGGTGATGCCTGGTCTCAAGCAATTAAATCAAGCTCAGTGAAGCAGCCCGGAGCCCCGTCGCTTGGTGTGCTGTGGGACCATGGCTCTCAGTAGGCAGGGTGTTGAAAGAAACACTGTACATCGAGGTCTGAAATATCTGGAGCTCTTGGCAGCTGGAGAGCTGGGCTGAGGTAGCAGCAGGTGCACATCAGGTGGGTGTAGAGGTACCAGTGTGGTTATTTAAATGCTTTAAATGGAAACAGACAGACCCTTTTAAAATAAATTGCACTGGGTTATGCTTCTTGTTGCCTCTGCTTCAAGCTGTAGGTTTGCAATTAGTTTGCATTTATGGATCGTTTACATTTTTAAAGCGTTCCAAAACACTTCAGCCTAAAAAGATGCATTTCCAGTCTGTTTAGATGTCGTGCAGAGGAACAGGTTCCCCTGTGAGTCAGGCAGCTCCAGAGTTAAAGAATGAACGGATCCCTTTCACAGTGACTGTCAGACTTCCCCTGCTGCTGTGTATCCATGCAAAGGTAAGTGGGCTGCCAAGGCAGTGTGGGTGGCTGGAGCCCCCCACTATGGCAGAGCCCAGCAAAGGTGGCTGTGCCTGTAGTGCTGCACATGGGTTTCACGGAGCTCCACGCTGGTCTCTTTCCCAGTAAGCAAGGACATTCAAGGGCCTGATTTTTGTTTATTCCGCTGCTACCCGTGTGGTTGTTTACATGAAGGCAAAGGGTATGAAAACAGCTGTCAGTCCAGAACAGGGACAAAAAGGGGAAAGCCCCATGCAACTACAGCTGGATGCACTGACTGCACCTGGCTGTGTTCAGGCACAGTTGCTTGCTCCTGAAGCTGTTGATCACCTAATGGTTGTCTGATCTTCCTACAGATCATGTGGGATTGGCAGTAAGACACTCTTTAATTCCACCAAGCAGAGAGGGTTCCCAGGTAAATGGCTCGTCTGACCTGGAGCAGCACAGACCAAGGTGCACTACTGCTCCACGTGGGTCATTTTGTGGGTCTTTGTTTCCCCTGAAATGTTACTGCTTTGAAACAGAGCTGAGAAAGCAGAACCAAGATGCTTGCCTAGAACTGTGCAGCTTATTTGTGTGTGGTGCTTACCTAAGTGGCCCTCACCTGAGCTACTGGTGAGGATGCATCAAACTGGCCACCAACATGCTCTTGCTTTTGATGGGATAAGGATTAACTCAGCAGGAGCAGGGTAAGAGCAGTGGTGCTCACCTTGGGAAAAACCGCATCGGCAGCTGTGTTCATCACAGCCTGGTGTGACATACCTGCCACCCTTCCCTACACCACTGGTGCAGTGAGTGTGCTCTGCTGGTCAGAATTTTCCCAAATCTGGGCTGAAAGAAATATGGTTGGTTTTTTTTTTTTCCTCAGGAGAACACTCAAATTAGGTCCTTGCTCAGAAAGGTCATGACACCTAGAAGGGAAACACGCAATGCAGAGGATGAAGCTAATTGCTCTTTGGTAGTTTTCTTTCTGCCTACCAGCTTTGCAGCACAGTTTTGGGAGGGAAAGGCTGCCCTGAGATTTCCACTGAAAATTCTGCACTGCAGACAGGCACTATCAGGTCAGGCCCACCAATTTCCCAGCCCTTCCTCTAGCCTGGGAAAAGGAAAATGGTAGAAATAAACCACTGTTTAATCAGAATCTCCCCTCTGGACCCTAATTAATTGTTGAAAATTGTTTCAAAACCAGTTTTGAGTGGAAATATAGCTCTGGAATTTACATATTTCATAAAAAAAATCTCCCTAATTCAGTTTGGTTCTTTTGTTTTGCTTGGTTTGGTTTTGTTTGTTTGGGGTTTTTTTTGTGGTGGAAGGAAAAGTTGTCAGAGAAATGAAATGTTTCTCACAGAAGCAGTTGGGACATGTGACTGTGGTGTTTGGCCCTTTGGAGCTGCAGCAGCAATATCCCTTTGTCCACTTTCTCCAAGGACAAGCATCTTCCAGGCATCAGCAATAACCAGAGGATGTCCTACAGTCACCTCCTGCCCAAAATTTAGCAGTGAGAGGCAGGAAAAGAACAAGAACCCAAAGCATCTGAAACCTTCTCTCCCAGACAATTGAATCCCATTCTTCCCCCTAAGCAAACAGCATTTCAAATTGCTCCTCTGAAGCACCATCACCATCCTGAGGAGGGAATTTGGAGGAAGAAGAAAGGAAAGAGATTTTTCACAGCTGTCTGGCTCTGAAACTGACAAGTATCCATGTATGGAGGAAAGCACCCTTCTCTGTCAGAAGGAAATAGATGAAAAAGAGTGCTTATGAAATATGGAGGGCAGCACTCATCTTCCATTGTCCTGCAGAAGCCCTGCTGTCAGGGGCTTCCTGGCCACAGCTGGAGACACACACAGGTGTTTTCTCATGGAGCTCTCCCTCTGCCTAAAGTACAGCTGAAATTTTTCATCTTCTAATGGCAAAACAGAAGATGGAATCTAGAGAAGAGCACATAAAAAGGACAAAGTAATGGAGAATGATATAAATTCTTGAAACAGAGGAGCAGGATTGGGATGAGGACTTGTACAAACATCAAATCTTGGGGTCTCATGCTAAAACAAAAGGCTTCGATCTACAGTCCTCCACTGGTGTCTCACCTGAAAAATAGAGGAGATCTTTCAGTAATTCACTTCAGATTACTCCCCCACATGCTACCTCCCTCTCCTCCATGTTTCTTGGAGTGAGAATCCCACAAAACCCCAAACACATTTCATAAAAACCTCGGCCAGATGGCCACCAGTGCCTCTACCCCACTAGGCAGCTTCAGCAGCAGCCTGAGCCTGTGTCTAACCCAGGTCTGTCCCACCTTGCCACCCACACAAGCAGACCTGGCCTCTGGGGCTGGCAGGTGGGGAAAGGCCAGTAGCCAGCTCTGGTTTCTAGCACGGGTGGAATCACCCCAAAGCAGGAGATCCATCGGAGCCCACACAGCAGCTGCTGCCCCAGTACCTATTCATGGAGAGCAACAGGGACCTGGCAGGTTTTTGCCAGGCACACTGAAGAAGCAGGAGGAGTTGACTCATCACAGAAACATCACACCGCTAGGAACATCCACGGGCTAACACTGCTGCAAACCCACAGTGGGAAAACAACACTGCTGCTGGGGATGGAATGCCTGCATGTCCCACCTCCATCCACCTTACCCACACGCTGGCTGGCTATTGCTAGAGGCCAGGATAACATAAAAGCAAGGGGAGACAAAGGAGCAGGGAGTCTCCAGGGCAGGGAACAGAGACGTTACCCTGAGTGGATCTGTCGGTGGATGCTGCATTATGCATACAGGGACATGGCTAGCCCAGAAGGTACATCAGGCAATTGGAGTGAGCTGTTTGAATACACACCCAACAAAGGGAAGCTCCATTAAATTTTAAAGGTGACACATTTGAAAATGGCAGGACTAAGCGGCATTTAAAGGTGGCGATCGTTGCCAAGTTATTGCGAGCAAACAGGAGGCTATTCCATGCATCTGTCTGAACGTGCCAACAATTAATTTAGTAATCAGCATGTTCTGAAGGGACAACTTGAGAGGGTGACAAGCAGGGCTAGGCCCTCAATCAGTGTAAATTCACCATGGCTTCTATGCTGCAGCCAGCCCCACGCTAGCAGAGGGTTTGGCTGAAAGCCCCTCAGGAGGGACACGCTGGGGGAGGTGACTTCTCTTACATAAGGACGGTGGTGTGCCTCTCACACGTGCAGATGGTGATGCTTCTCATACCACCCACAGCACAGATGGACTGTCAGTCATCACATTGAAAGCCATTCCAAGAGTGTGCCTACCCCAGGTCCAGCAGGGGAAAATTAAGTGCTCTTTTTTCCACTAAACCAATCCTACCTTACACTAGCACAGACACCAGAAGCAAAAATATTATAGAAATAAGTCTGCTATTTATACAGCTCAGCAGAAGAGATACAGCAATAAAGATGCTGAAGTCACTGTTCTGTTCAATGCAAATTAAATGATGGTGTGCTTAAGAATTCCTTTCACCCAGGCATCCCAGAAAGCACCAACCTCCTTGCTGTGGACTTGGACCAACTCCTGCCCTGAGGAGGCTAAAGGCTTGTGTCAGGGCCCTTGCCAGTCCACCTGCAGCAAATGTGCCTCTGCCTTGGAGCCATCGACACCAACAGCCTACAGGGTGTTGAAATGTGTAATATCCTAAGGGTCTTCACTTAATTTGGGTCCTGTGAGGTGTTGGTGTCTTGGGACAAGAGACATCCACAGATCCCAGAGCACTGGACATGCAAAGTCCTAAGAGATGGAGGCAAAAAAGTGGCTTGAAATGGAAGAAAGAATAAAAAATTTAAAAATCAACAGAGAGCTTTAACAAATAATCCTGTCGTACATTTACCTTGAGAAATGTATTTAGCTCTTACAGATTGAGGTGACCCAAATATTTTGATTAACTAACTGCAGTCACCTTTTGGAGCTGTAAAACCCAACCCTGGGTGACCAACCTGGGCTGCAACTACCCCACCACGGCCCACCCCTACCACCCATGGAGGCGTTACCATCAACCTGCAGCTCCTGCTCCAACACTTCACGGGTCCAAGCCCTCCATTCAGCTCCTCTTCATCCTCATACATGTCAGTAAGAGCCCTCCCACAGCCACTGGCTGATCCTTGCACTTGGGCTATTTAGAAGGAGATATGAAACTGCAGCCAGAGCAAATCCTCCTGGATGATCCATCTCTGCAAGCATGGACAAACCCAGCAGCAGCGAGTTCAAGACCAGCATCCTGCACTGCCCCCAAAGGGTTCTGGATTTAATCCCAACTACTTCTTTTCTTCCAGGGCAGTGTGGCCAGACAGCACCAGAGAGCATAATGTATTCCCTTTGGGAGCAGGAACAAATGATGCAGTGGCAGAAGTTCCAAGTCTCTTGCACAAGCAGCTTATCAAATGGAGCTCCACAAGCTCACCCAATGAAAAAGCTCTCCTGGAAATAGACTAATGCAGCTCCAGTCCTGCCTTCCTGCACACGAGAGAGATGCAGCCTCAGCCCCTGTGCACAGAGAGTCTGCATTCACTAGAGGACAGAACTTTAAGTGATGCCAGGCAAACATTCCTTCTGATCCATCAAGAAGTGGCACTTACGGAGAGGAGCAAGGGAAACAAAGAGCCCATGGGACAGGGGAGATCTGGGGCTGAGAAATGGAATGGGCCTGCAAAGCACTGATGGCAAAGTTATTAAAAGAAAGAAAATTTACTAGTGAAAGCTGCCAGCACTCCAGAGCAGTTCTTGAGGTAGTACAAATCACCACAACATTACTGTGCCCAATTTATGACAGCTACAGGCTGCACCAGGGGCCCTCACTACTGTGTGCTCTGGCAGAGGAGAAATTCAGGCACAGCAGTGAGGTGCCAGCAGACACTTTTACACTGGGCAGGTGTTGGAGGAAAATGGCAACATCACCAGCACAACTTCAGTGTTCAGCTATTTGAGAAATTGAAAAGGAAAAAGCCCTTCTCTTTTTTTTTTTTCCCACCTCATAAAGTACTCATAGCACTGATGAGGAAGACAGAATCTGAATGCACATTTTTGGAAAGCACATTTGATTATTATCTGGAAAAAATGAGTCTCTGTCTGAACACGAGCGACTGTTTCCTGCCAGAGTTAAGAGCACAGAAACCCACACACATGATACTTCATTGCTCTGTAGCCAATTTTGTTGATTAGTCATTAGGATATGAGAAGAAAATAGTTAATGTGCTGTAACCAATCTGCAAATGTTATAAAATCTGCAATCATATGGAACTAATTTTAAGTGAAATTGGATGATCTACAAATTACAGGCAAAGGATTACTACAAAAAGTATGAAGAAACGCAGGCAGGAAGGCAACAAACAGATCAATATCCTGCTGAGGATGAACAATGGTTAGGAGAACACAGGCAGCTCACACACCCAAAGAAAACTATTTTTGAGAATTGATACAAAATGAATGCTGACTAAATTTCAGATGTCTGAAGACTCATTCACTACCAAATAGGATAGCAACAACACCACCTTTGTGGGGCCAGCAGGATGGCCACAGGGCTTCAGCTTGAATGGATGTGGGGATGCAGGACTGCTGCAAAATCCTTTTGTGAGTGGGAACTCATCAGCCAGCAAGTTCCTGGTCAGCCACAGGTCCTGGAGGCTTCCCTGAACAGCCTGATTTCACTGCCATCTTTCAGGAAATTTTTCTCACCTCAGCTCTGACATATATGGCATGGAATGTGCAGTCACATGGAGACTTTGGAACACAGCTCGAATACTCACTTCAGCAAGAAGCCCACTAAGGAAACAACAGTGGGAATATTCCTGTGCCCCTTTAAAATATCAAGGCAAAAACCATTAGGTGGCAAGGTTACAACTGCAAAGCAAATGCAGACTTTGGGACTCATGTTCTGTTTCTTCCCCTCCTTTAAGTCATAAACACGTTTGAAAACAAAGCAAGACATAATGAAAATGAATATACAGAAGTAGCACTTGCCCAAAGGTTCAATGTCGTGCTGTGTTTTGCTCATTTTTCAATCTTCCTGTTTCTTGTCCAAATTTGTACAGCCATTTGTACTCCCCCTCTCCTTAGAACCCATATTTATAATCCTGCCTTGAGATGCTCATCTGTCAGCCCAGAAAGCAAGACATTTATCCTATTCTTCAAATGTCCATCCAGACCTTGGGAAGGTGTGGACTGGGAGGGAGAGGAGAAGAAAGCACTTTTCCTTTTGCTGCAACACTCATTATAAACTACAGAGAATGCTAATGTCTATCAGAGAAACATCTCACACTCCTGCCCCTTTCCTTTTCCCCTCCTCAAGAACTGCACTCGTGACTCGAGCCATTTTTCAAAGACAGCACCATCTAGGGTCTCCAGTTAAAGCAGATCTGAGCAGGATCAAGTCCAAAGTAGTCAGTGCGTCTGGCAATGAAGCCTGATTCTGATCTCAGGGAAAATGAATTTAAGTCTAGACTAAACTACTCCTTCCTTTAGAACTACAGAGGTGTGAGTGTCATCAGCCTGATCCCTGCCACATGCTCTGACCAGCCCAATTCCCTGGCACACCTACCTGTTTCCTGCCTGTTTCCTTCCACCAACATCCATGAAGACCTGTGCACAGAAAGCTTCCCTTTGCCACCACCTGCCTATTCCCTAGCAAAGCATGTACCTATTAGGAGCTATTATGAAGCAATTATTCTGATCAAACACACAAAAAAAAGGATTTTCTTGAGCAGATTGCTGTAAATGCAATATCTTCCCCATCAGCTCTCCCAAATCACCCACTCCTTTCTCACACATCTGTACATAACTCACAAAATGAAAACCCCTAAAACACAGTAAATTATTTTATCTGCTCCATCCCTTCTACCTCTTGGAATAGTGGTGCATTAAAATCTGATTTTAAACATGAAGCTGTAGTCTGTAGTCATTCTCTTCAGTCAAAATATAAACATAGGAAGCTAGAGATACACATTTTATCACAGCAATGGACAAATTTATCACAGTAATGCTTTTGACAAATAATAAAATGCGAAAAAGTATTGAGGAGGTTTACAGCAGTTTAATGAAGGCTCTCGTACAAAATCTTGAACTCAAAGTTACAGTCAAGAGTTACTGAAAAATATAACTCACAGTGAAAAAGCTGATGAGAATTGCCCACTTAGCCATGGAATTAACTGCGCTTTAACGCTGTGCTTAAATAGTCACCACACAATAGGAACAAATTTAAATCACGACCAAGGTACACACAATTCACTTCCATTCTGTTTTCAATTACATGTATTCAGCATGTAATTTAAACTCTGGAAGTTACTCTGAAGAACACAGAGGTTTCTCTTTTTTTTTTTCCAAACACTCACTGGAAATAAATACCATTGAAAGAATACATGTGGAGTGCAATAAAATGGACACTTAGGCACTGGTACAGTCTAGTCCTCTTCAAACTACAAGACGAGAAGTTTTAAACCACAGATGGAGTGGAGAGCAGGTTAGAGCTGTACAGGTAGTGCAGCAGGTTATGTACTACACAAGAGCACATCTGCAAAAGGTCCCAGAAGATTTTTGTTGAAGATGCAGCGTATCCACACCAGGTATATCGTGAAGGGCTTAATGTTTTCTGAGAAGGTGTGATTCTGATGGGACAATATATAAGGCATGTAAGTGTTCTCCCCTTGCTCTTGTATCCACACTTCGTATTTTACTTCTCTGACCTTGAGATACCTCAGATTCCAGGGGATCTGCCAGGACACAACAAGTTTAGCTTCACTTGTGCCCTGGACAGAGGCCTGACACTTGGCATCCCTCACTTTGCCAGGGTAGAGGGTACCAGACCACTTCTGCCTCTTGGGTCCAGGCTTAGACTTCACAGTCTGCCTGATCACATGTATAAGAGACGGGATGTTCACCTTTGTGTCCTGGTAGGCACGGAACAGCCACTCAGGGTTGCGGCAGCAGAGGTGCCGCGGCACCTCCGTGCTCTTAATGATGCGCTCCTGCTCAGCTTTGTCCAGATGAGCAATCCCACCCTGATCCCAAGGTCTGTCCGGGTAGGTTACGGTGTCCTCCCTGTCAGTGTTCTGCCAGGCAATGTACTGCAGGTCCATGCCAGGAAGGGTTGCCAGGGTTTTGTAGGGGGTGTAGTGTTCGGGGTTGATAGCATATGGGAAGAGTTCCACCACGGTGGCCCCTCTTGGCAGGAAGAGTGACATGACTAATTGGGCCCCGTGCATGCTGACCAGCATGGACGCGTTGCTGATCAGCTGGACAATGTCAGAAAACGAATGCTCCTCCAGAGAGACGGAAATGGTTTTCATCTGAAACTCCTGAGCAAGAGCCAGGATTAGTTCTGCCTCATTTAGGATAAGTCTGTTGATTGTCCGACTGAACACTACGATGTACTCCTCACTGGAGCTTTCTTCCAAGCTGATGTTCAGTTTCTGCATCATGAATTTGGTGAACTGCCTGATCTCATTACCAGAAACCAAGATGTTAGCCTTTGGCCCTTGTGGCTGGACAAATCCGTACTGGTACCAGGTGGTGATTTTGGACAGTCCCACATAGGATTTGGTAAAGCAGAGGAGCCTGCCAAGGGTTTTAAGCTCCTCCCTGAGGAGCGGCTGCTTGTTACTCAGTAACTTGTAGAGGTCAAAGTGAACACCTTCACTCCACCCTTCCATGAAGAAGAGTCGAGCCTCCAGATCTAAGTCGGAGAACTGCTGCATGGTATAATAGATGGGGAGGAGGTCATCATGAAAGACGTGCATCAGGTTGTCTGGGTTGAACCTGTTGGCAATCAGCGCCACATCAGGCACGAAGACCGGCTTTGGCATAAATTTCAGTGCAGCAGCTGGCAGCTCCACAAAGTTGAAGTACTGGGTGTTGTGATCTTCCACAGAGGAGAGGTCGAGCAGAGCCGGCTGGAACCTCCGGGAGCCCAGGTTGGGCAGCATGACAGAGGAGTTGCTGTGAAAGTAAACAAACTCCTCAGCCTCGGTAGAGTAGCAGAGGGACTCAAAGCGGCAGATGCGGTCGGTGTGCATCCTGCCAGTGCACACCATCCTGGTACCGTTCTCCACCAGGGCCTGCAGAGCTGCGTGGTAGTCAATCTGAGCCTCAGAAAGTTCCTGAGACTGGCGCATGAGGACCAACTCCTCCTCCACCATGGCGGCATGATCGCACAGTTTGATGTACTTCCACAGCACGGCAGCGAGGATGGACACGAGCAGGGCATTGAACACAGCTGCTATGTTCATTCTGTAGTTAGATCCTAGCAGGACGACAGGTGGGGAATGCAATGGAGAGGGAACACGTCTTTAACACTCTTTGACATGGTGAGGGCAAAGACCTGTAGAAAATAAAACAAGAGAGGAACCCTTAAACATCAGGTTTACAGCTCCACCATAAATCTTATTTTACGGACTATTCAAGAGAGTTTAGGCTTCTTTCAGTAATTTTTCCCCCTTCCAGGAAATGAAGGAAAAGAAGAAAAAAGTGACAAAGCTCTCCTCAAAACTGTAAAAAAATATAAAGCAAACAGAACTGGGAGCTGCTCTACAGGAAGGCTCCTCTCTCATTTTCATTTCTATGCTTTTGAAGAAGAAAATGTAGAAGACTTTAAGGATGAGCTCTGTGAAGATCTGTTAGAAAGAAAAGTATGTTCTCTGGGACTCTGGATCACTCTGCTTTTTGCAGAGCACTCCCACAGTGAGAGGAAACAGAGCACTGCAATCACTGGGCCACCTGCAGAGGACTCGGAGCCCCAGCTCCCGCTCCCGCTCTGTATGGCTGAAAGCACCCAGCGGTGCCCTCACCTTCACTGTGCAGGTAGCAATGGCTCGAGGAGTATCGCCAGGACAGATTTCGCTGCGCTCCAGTGTGCAATGTGAACTAGTGAACATCACAGTCAACTTCATTTCATCCAGGGCTGGGGGAAGGACTTGCAGGTCTATAGACTGCCCTGAGGGAGAATCCCAAGTCACCAGGGTGTTGCTCTGGCTGCAATCCAGGATCAAAGGCTAGGAACTGCCATAGTCTCCCAAAAGAAATATTGGCATGGAAGAGAGGAGAGCTCTGCTCTTTATGCGAGGAACTGATGTGTCATTAAAGCAATCAGACCTTTGTTTAGTGAGAGTCTGGCTTGCACAGCACAGCCAGCCCTCATACAAATGATAAGCTAATGCATTTGAAGGCTTTCACTATTGGCATTTTCCCATTCCAACCTGAGAATCTTTTCTGTGCTGCTCCAAAGCCTCCTTGATTCTTTTTCTGTTAGAGCCTGCCACTGTTTTCCTTCTATGCAGAAACACTACTGGCTTGTATCAGAGTATTGATTATAACTTCAACTGTGAACTTCAGTTGAGGTATTGATTCACCTATAGAATTTATGGGCTTCAATTTTCATTATGCATCAAGATTCACTGCTAGTCAGGCTGTAAATAATTGCACCCGTGACTCATGGGGAACTTCAGGAAGAGAAATTTCTGATTAGTATTTACCCCACTAGATTGTTTCTAGCTGCCACTTTTAAAGGTAGCAATTTTAAATTTCTTTTGGTGCAAGTTTGCTGTGGGGGGAAAAAAAGCACTGTCTCAAGCACATGTTCTGACATCCCAAGCATCCTTTAGCATTTTAACCAAGAGACACTTCTTACATGGCAATGTGGAGGAAGTTAGCCAGGCATATTTGGGACCAAAGCAAACACCTCCTCTACTGCCAAAAGGAGCTCCTTTGAAAAGAGCTACTGCAACTTAAAAGCTTGATCCTGCAGCTTGGAATGGAGAATCATTCATGGAACTCAATGAAGTCAGAAGGGATTCCTACACCTCATGAGATCCCAACAGCCTGGGGGTTCTGTCTTAGGAAGAACTGAAAGTACGTGGGAGTCTGAATAATGCCAAAGAAATGAGTGCTAGCTGTAAGCCACACCAACTCAAGAGGTGATCTCGGGGGATCTGAGCAACAAATTCATTTCAATTTCTAGCTACTCAAATGAAAGAGAAATGAAGTCCACCTCCTTTGGCAAGTGGTCTGAAAAACTGCTTCATTTAGAAACTCCCTAAAAGCAAGCAGCAAATTAAAAATGTGTTGTTTTGATTTCAACCATGGAAAAAAAGGAAAGGGACCTAGAGTGATCATCTGATTATCAGGGCAGGATCAACTCTCCATAAACCATGCCCCAAAGATGCTTCTCTATCTAATTCTTAGTACTCATTCATCTCTTCAGCCAGCCTCTATCGAGAGAGGCATGAAGGACTGTGATAAACTCTTTTCTTACACTTAGCCTTTGTTTCCACCACAGCAATTTTAACTGAGTCTTGTCCCAGGTGCCACAGATATCCTGCACAGAAAAATGATGGCTGTCATATCACATCTCAATCTGTCAACAGGGGATGACTGCTGCTTCTCACGGTTGTGCAACTCTCAACCATGGCTATTCCATGGACAGCCTGGAATAGAAACCCACTGGGGACAGCAGTACATCACTCAGGTTCTGGTAAAGCAATCAAATCAGTTTTCAGGAAGAGAAAATTTTGATGGGGACAGATCCTGAATTATTTTATTAGTACCAACTTTCAAAGCTTTATTTTACTTGTTCACTATCTTTGAAAAATGTCTAATGATATCATCCAATTCTGTACCTAACCTCTCCACTACAAACCTCTCATCTTGTCAGCACAGCTTTAAGTGATTTCAACAGCATCAGCAAGGAAAGGATCGAGCCCCAGCAGCCACGTGCAAAGCCTGATAATCAGTTCATGGAGACCTTAACAAGCAAGTACTCTCCTGCAAGCATACACTTAAAGGAAGGCCAGTCTGCAGGCATTGTGAGAGTTAACTTCTGTGAGTCAGAAGAACAAAGCACCTACAAGTTCAACAGAGTCAAAGTAAGTTGCAACAACTTGGCAGAGGAGGGAAAACCACATGGCTTCTTTATTATTCCATTATGGCAAGGTGAGTGTGTATGTGTGGGTGTTTCAAAGCCATAAGAAGCCCACAATCCATAAAAACACCAGTGATACCACCTGCATTTCAGAGGCGTTTTGGTGGTGGAGAGCTCTGCTGACCATTACAAACCCTTTGAGCCAAACAGGTCTCTTTGAAAACGGCCTGCTCAAATGTTTCACCCCTGACTGATTTGTCCTTTCCCCTCCAGCCCCAAGGGAAGGGCATAAGAGGCACTTCAGAGATGGACGTAGCCTGATGGACGCAGCCAATGTTCAGAAGTTAGCAATTCTCATTTCAGACTCTGCCACAGACATACCTGCTAAATGGCTAGGAATGAACAACTCAGCTTTTTAGTAAAAATCATCTGCAAGGCCCTCTTCTACCTCTTCCCTCATTGCATCTCTTTCATTTCCCTGCACTTAGCTGAAGTGAGTGTATGTGCTTTAGCCAACCGGGTGTCAGGAATGGATGTTAAATGTTAGCAATGCTAAAGTAATCAATCTTCATTTCTGTTCCCCATTGCCAGTTCCTAAATCCTGGCTCATGCTGCTTGGGAGAAAGCTGCTTTTGATGGAAGTGAACAACGGGATATGGACAGGAAGGGGTGTTGCAGGCAGAAATGAAAGGAGAATTTCACAGGTACTCAGAGAACTGTCTTAATTCTTTGCCTGTTTTCCCACATTTTATCATCCACCTTTTTTTCAATCTGACACTTTCAGTGAAAACAGACCTTCAAGAACTATAATTTTTTGTCCCTCAGGGAATGACAGAGCATAAATAGTAACAAACAATCCCACTGTTTGCTTTTACATACCCAAGAGAGGCTGCACCAAGGGAGTAAAGTCAAGCAATCACTCTCCACGTCCTCTGATTCCTCAGGCCCCCAAGCTGAGATCAGTTATAAAGTGCTGTCAGCAGCAGTAGACCTCAGACAAGAAACCTTCCCAGGAGGCAGAGGGTAACACTGAAACAGGTGAAAGCATTTAGTTTTCTACCTGAAGAGAGCTGCTTCACAAGAAAAGAAACTTTCATTACTAAATCTCCCTCACAAAATGGGTCTGGAGCTGCCACTCCCACGGTGTCATCAGAGAATATCCCAAGAACTGAAAGGCACTTGCAGAAGTGGCAGGCCAAACACACTGCTACTTTTCTTAAGAGCAGAGTGCTCTGTGCTGTTTCTTTCTACACAGAGGGCAGCCTCTAGGCCAGTCACCCCCCCAGGCTACCCACAGACTCCCTCCTCCCCATCCCTACCACGTTCATCCACCCTCTTGCTTCCCAGTGACACTGGGATACCCAGAGCCCTGCTCCACATGAGTAATATGCCCCAGTTACCAAAGAAATCGATTGGACTGACATTTCTTCACTCTCTGCTTTGAAATGCTAAGGCACCATCCTTCAGCACCAGGAGACACGGCAACCGATAGACCAGAGCCAAGCCAAAGAGACGTGCACGTAAAAGCTGCACAGAGCTTCTCGCTGCCCAGCTGGGCAATGATGTCCCACGGGAGGGGAGGGGATGGGATGTGCCCTTGAGGACTCCCAAGAGGAGTGGGCTGCAGGGGAGCAGCAGGAGTGAGAGAGGGAGGTGGAAGAGGCAGATTTCCCTGGCAGTGATGCTGGGCAGGGCAGGGCAGGGCGGGGGTGGGGCAGCAGTCTTAGAGCCAGACAAGGGGAATTCAACAAAAGCACTGGTGCGGGGGCAGCTCAAGACTGTGCTTGGTGGAATTAAGTGCATATCCTGAGGCTTGCAGCTCAGCCACAATGGATGCCGCTCCAGCAGCTAAGAGCCTGTGGGAGGCACTCTATTTTTGGTCAGCTCATCTTTACTCTTTTTCCAACAGTTCACAGGCATGAAGAGCTTACCCCATTTTCTTTCTCCACTCCCATTCACTTAGCAAAAGCATCACAGTTTCATTCTCACAGCCCAGCTACTTCTCCTCTAACTAGCACTGGCTGCTGGTGAGCAGGTAAAGCCCTCAGGAATATTCATTTGGTTTGTTCAGCTGGCACTTCTGGCAGAGCCCTCCAGTGTCTTGCAGGTCCATAACACTCTCACGGAAGTTTGGACACAGCAGCACCTTCTGCCTGTTAGCTACAGGTTATCTGATGTATTAAACATCCTCAGGAAGTGGTAAGGACTCAGGAAGCATAGATGGAGAAACTGTTCTCCATCTCCTGTTAACATGCCTAGGAGATCAGAGTGGGTGGGATGAGAGAGGAATTTCCACTAATAGGCAGTTGGCATAAAGAACTGTTTGGATTCATTTAGGAGATGAGTTCTGTTGTTCTTTTTTTAATTGTGAAGCTACAGTAGGATGAATCACTGAAGCTATTAATATGATGGACAGTGTTCCAAATCTCCCCTCCATTTTAAAAATTGCAATCTAGGTAAGAAATAGGGAGAAAAGCTACAAAATCCACATTAAAAAATTCCAACTACAAAAAAGACAAACAAACACTATGAAGACCCCCAAAGGGAAAAAAACAAGACCTTGATTAGGGAGAACAAGGGTGAGCAGGGTGACCAGCATGCCTAAAGAGGAGTCACCTGTTCCTGCAGGTATTAACAAAATGAGAAGTGCTGGTTTTATCTATTTAGGCCTTGATGAACTTTTGTTACCAGCTGCCCGAACATTTTCCAGGCCAATGTTCAGCTTCCCATAGCTACAGCAGGCTAAAAAGCCTCATAAAATGGAAAACCAAAAAGCATGAAGGAGACACATTTCCAGAGAGCATCACCCCTCTGTGCACCGAGGGAAGTGCCTCCTCATGGAGGCCAACTTGGCTTTGGCCCAGCTGGTCAGTTCCTGTGCACAGCCTGCCAGTGGTGGCAGGGTGTCCAAACAGAATCATCTCCACAGTTCCCAGGAACCCAACACAACTGGAAGTGGACTGGGGCTGCCCTTGCCACAGGACAGCAAAGGAGATAGGGCAGGAAATGGGTTTCTTGTTAGGGTAACACAGTGGGAGGGGTAGGAACAGATATTCCCTCCTCAAGGACATTTTCCCCATCAGCACTCCCTGTCCCTGGATCTATCTCTTGCTAGACTGGCTTTCCAGGACTAGTACAGGAAAAGAAAACTATGAAAACATGGCATTTTGCACTCTCCCTGCAAAATGTCTTCTGTTCTTTCTCCCATCCCTGATGCAAGAGGCTTAGCTAAGGATTCAGTGTATATAACACATGCAGTTTTAAATACCTACTTCATTCATCCTCAAAGCAGAAGTTGCTAGAAGGCAACTTTCCCAATTGGAAAGAGGGGGAGTTAGGATTCGGCAGCCAAGAATTTGCTTTTATTCTCATCTCTGTCAGATTCCCACAGGACTACAAGCAAGTCAATCCCCATAGCCCAAAAAGCTGTTATCATCTTATTCACTCTATTTATTTAATGAGATACATATATCTTTCACAGTACATAGCACATTAAAGAATGGATGGTACACTGAATGATTGATATACTGGAACATTTTCTTTGTAAAAAGCAGCCAACTGTAGAAGTGCTGACTTCTTAAACAGGAAAAGAGCAGATTCTTGTAGAGGGAGTAAGCCCAGCAGTTAAAGATAAAAATATCATTATTGAAGCCTGATACAAAGAGGGGACATGAAAAATAAGAATATCTTGACTGTGTAGTCTCAAGAAGAATTTTAAAAATAGAGCTTTATTCAGAAAAAAAATCAAAATAGAACAATATATTTGAAAAACCCCTGTCTTATAAAAACCTTATCTATAGATAGTTGTGATCAAAATTAGGTCCATCTTCAGTTTTTATGGTTCAGCATAAGTGAGGAATAGAAAGCTGAACTGTAAATCTTTCCATACAAGCCTGCAACCAAGGAGACAGAGGCTCTGTGCAATGGTCCCTACTGCAAAAGTACCTTCCATATGATCAGGAGAAGACTGGTAGCTACAGGACACCTCCCAGCTGCACGTATGGAGAGAAAACCTAAGTTTTCTTCCATTTAATTTCCGAGTCTGTGACAGCTGGGACAGGAAGAGATCCAACCTGACTTTCACAATGGCTAGCAGCCATTGATTTAATATTTGTTGATACTCCTGCCTTGATCTACGAAACAACAGGTTAAAAAAAATTCCGACACTAAGCAGTCAATGCATAGAAGCAAGCCACAAAGCTGAGCTAAAAGTATAAATCTAAAAAGAATACTTATTGGGCTTTTAAGATCTGCATTTCCAAGTTCTCCATCCATAATGGAGTATGAAATTCTTTCCCCAAACAAAATCCCAGATCTCAAGAAAATTCCCCTAAAAAAGACGCATTTTTGAGAAACAAGCTTGAGGTGAGAGATGTAAGGAAAATGAGCTAAAAAGGTGAAGAAAAAAAAAAAAAGGTATTTCTCTCAGCCCTCAAGTCTTGTTCACCTTCTGAGAGTCCCAAGCCTAAGATGAAAACCCAAGTTATTCAAAATAACCATGGCTAGACAGTGGGGAAAGCTTAACAGGCAGAGTTCATTCCAGCTGATCTTTGTTCACCCGAGTATCCCATTGAAACCTATCTGGTTGCATTGTCATTAACAGCCCTGTCATATGAGTAAAAAACGTCTGGTTTTGCCTGGTCTCTTGCTTTTAGTCTGTAAACAAGATACCTTTGTCAGGAAAAAAAGTGTCAAGAAAGCAGCAGGTTTATCTTACTTCAGTGGTCTGCCTAAAGCAAAGACGGCGTGGGGATGGCTGAAGGGAAAATTTACTAATGCTGCAAAACTGAATTAAAAAGAATATGATGCAAAATCCCAAAGTACTGAACAAGAGGATTTTCAGCCACTCCCACTGTGCCTCTGGGCTTTAGCTGCCATTTGTTATTCGCTGTATTTTATCTACCCTTTCTTTCTGTGCTCTCCAGCAGGCAGAGTACCTGTGCTATTCGGGTACTGGGACTGGTGCTTAGCAGCATTCACAGCCTGAGCTCTCCCTGCTTTCCATCAGCATGGTGCCCAGGACCGCTCCTGTGTGCTGCAAATCCTAAGCAGGAGCCAAAATTGTTCGGAGCACAGCGCAGCCAATAAGAACAGTGACAATCCCTCCTTGGTTACCACAAGCTCCACATTAGCATGTTTTTAGGGGAAGGTAAAAAAAAAAAAAGTAATCCCATAGCAGCACGTGTCGTGCAAGAAATACATTTCTGCAAACCTACAGAATTTAGTCCATATCAGAGATGCTTTCCCCACGAGACTTCTGTTTAAAAATTATAAAGCAAACCACTAGTGAAACAAAGAGGGACTACAAAGACGTGGGATTACAAATGAACTACTGACTCCCTTCCCACATGTGCACACACATAGAGGAGGGGTTCAGCGTGAACTGGCATGGAAGGGGGGAGCGAGGAGATACCATCGAAAACATGCCAACCTCCCCCCGCCCCTCAGTACACTGCAACCAGGACTGCCAACAAAACTGAATTCAGAGTCGTATGTGATCAGCACAGCAAACGCAGCACAGTTACAATGACACCCGGCAAAGAAACACAGTAATTCAGAGCATCTGCAACCCTTTTAGTCTTGGGAGTACTATCACTGGTAGATCAGTGTTTCAGCACATGCACGCATACCTGGTGTCGCTAAATAACAGGAAATGCTATCCGGTGCCTCTCTTTCACAGGAGAAAGAAAAAAGAAGACACCTTAAAGCTATGCTTTGCAGGGGAACGAGCACGCTCCAGTCCTCTTCTTTCCTCACCACCACAAAGAAAAAGCAAAAATCCCATCTAAGAGCTCTCGGCACCGTAACCCGTGCACCCCCGGCAGCCCGAGCTACCTTTCTCCCCCAGGTCTGAGCATGCTCTGTCTGCCGGCAGTGTCCTATCGCTCCAGCTGGCTCACCTCAATTTGTTAGCCTCCCAGAGGTCAGCCTTGCATGCAGGATGATTTGCTGCAGTATTCCTGCAAATCCCCGACGGGCGGCCACACTGAAACAAACACCACCGCGCTGTTCCACGGAGCTGAGCATGTCTTGGGAGACAGGCGGCGAACTGCTTCGGGGAGGGGGGACACACGTATTTTAGAAATCCTGCTTTTTAGGATCATTAACTCCAGTGCTACTCCAAACACTTCACACAAAAGAAGAAAACAATAGGAGAGAAAGGAAAAATGTCCCTTGGTTGAAGACGTGAAAGCCTTTCGTCGTGCTCTCTAGTAATTCCCTTGGCACCAGGAAAGCAATTTCCCAGCTGTGATGGTCAGCAAATGGCTTAGAATTGAACAAGGCTGTGATTGCCCTCCTTCAGAGATCCAAGGAACAGTATTTTCATACTAAAGTTATTTTTTATGGTGGAAACAAGTAATTCCTAAAACACAAAGGCACACAAATTATCCAGGAGCTTCTAAAATAATCTACTGCACACAGGCTCATGGAGGTGAGTGCCTTCCACAAACCTTCACAAGCAGAGCTTGAACCTGTGGGGGCTGAGCAGCTTCATGAAGATGGCAAACCAGATAGAACTGACTGGGTACACTTCCAGTTCTTATCGCACAATGGGATCTACATGCAGATCACAGCCCTCCAAAAGGCTCATGGCACGAAGTCACACCACTAAACACAGGAGTGAGACCCCAGCCTGCAGGGACACTCCTGCAGGCAGACCACAAGCAAACACATGAGGCTCTGCAAACGTGTTGATTGTACGCAGGACACATCTTGTTGAATATCTGTCAGTGAGGATCTTCCCTTTGAGACCTAACAGGTAACATAAGAAGGATGAAAAAGAAGAAAAGTTCCCTAACACCTCCTCCCACATGCTCAAGGTGCACTTTGAACTACAGCACGAGCTGACACCTGTCCTGAGAGGATCTCAGAGAGATACTGGTCAGTCACATCTGCCTGGGGGAAATAAATAATAAAAAAGAGCAAAGAGAAGTGAGCCCACCCAGTGCCCTCAGCCTGTCCTACTGGGACTAAGGAAATCCAAAGTCACCCTTCTCTTTTTAAGATCATCTCATTGTCCCGTCGTGCCTCTGAATACAAAGATGTTGCCTTGTGCAGAACAAGTCTGATATTTTTCCTGTGAATTTTGAAACTCTAGGAGTGGAGTTAGATTTGGAGCTGACTTCACTTGAGAATACACATCTTGACTTTGTGTTTTCCCCATTTCAGAAAGCTCCACAGTGTGATCTACCTCCCACTGATGCTAACAGGAGCCTTTCCACTGACCCCACAGATCTTGGTTAGTGACTTTATCAGTGGGACTCATGATAACCTAGACACACCATGCTGGTATTTAGTTTCTTAGACAAGCTTTTATTTTACTGGAGAAGAAAGGACAACATATAGACTGGTCTTCTATTTATGAATAAGCTTCTTCTCTACCCATGGAATGAGTTACATTAATGGATTTCTAAGGTACAATTTCTCACAATGCATAGAGTTTAACCCCAGTCCTAAAGAGGGTCCTGTTTGTCAATCTGCCACACCACAAAGTACAAAACTACATCATTAAGGGGTGGGAGAGGAACCATAATCAAACAATTCCAGCAACTGTGAAATAGTAATTGTCCATTACTATTGCACCATGAGGCACTGAGTGTGGCAGTCCCAAGCTCTTCACAGCCACCACCTACTACAAGCTGGTAAGGTTTGAATAGGAGATCTTGGCTCAGAACTAAAAATTTGAGGAATATTTAATACCCCTCATAAAGTTGCAGCCTTCAAAAACAGCACCATATTTTAGAACTCCTAAAAAGCAGTACAGCACAAACAAAACTCATTAAGCTAGCAAGAAAGTCTGAATAGATCCCTCTTGGTTTAAGGCTGACAAAGAGCAGGTAAATCATTATTTACTGAATCTTTGCCGTGCACATATATGTTGCAGGAGTGCCTGCATCACTCTGAGTCACAGCATTTATTATTTATAGTCCCAGAAGGACTCTCTATAAGAAATTGTTCCTCTTGCAGTGCTTTTGAACGAAAAGTGCATTTCAGTTTGAGAGCACAAAAAAAAAATTATGCCTGAACTAACAAAAAAAGTCTTTGTACTGATAAATACAAAAAGGACACAAAGGAAGCATTTGGTTTCTGGACACCAAGATTGGGACTTCACACAGAGAGGATGACATTTTGACTCTGTAGAAACTAAAATTAAAACTCATGCCAAAAGGACCAGGACTTCAGCCAAATATTGAAAATTCCTAAGCAAGAATATACTCTGATGGGGCAAAAGGTATTTTTCTGAAGAATATCTCAGGGGCAAACCCCACTTTGCTCAAGTGCTTCAAGAATGACATGCTCCCAGGCTTAAGAGGTGTAGGATGCAAGTGTTAAATAAATATAAGGTTTAAAAAGGTTTAAGTATGATCAAACATATTTTGCACGCACACACACACTTAGGTTACATGTCTTGACATCAACCAGACAAGTTCATGGATATTTATTCTCCTCTGCAGATATGTGCATGTTTTATACATATAAAACATATACTTGCCTGCTCTCTGAATTTGTCATATGCTAAACTACTCACTCTAATAAACCCCTCCATCCCTATTAGGAACCACCCTAGCAGCATTGCAGGGACACACTGGCCTTTTCCTGCAGCTGTAGGCAGTGTGTGTGGGGAAGAAAGGTGTGGGAGAGTCACCTGCCAGTTCCCAAGGCAGGAGATGGCTTTGGTAGCTGTTCTGATTCAAGTTAGGTGTCACTTGTGCTCTTTCAAGTTCCCATTTGGCCATCAGTAATGACAGGTCAGCAGGGTGACAGAGATAAATTAATTCCCTCTCCTACAGCTTTGCCAACTGCACACCTGCAAATGTAATTAGTGCCAGTGTGTCTGCAAGGGAATCTGAGCTAATTCATGCTCATAAGAGCAGTTTGGTAAGGCAATGATGTTCAGCAAGACTGACATGAGAAACCAAGAGTAAATCATTGCCTGTGAGATCCCTGGGTACAGCCTCACCCTGGTGCTTCCCACAGTTGCTGTTTGTTAACTGGTTTTGCCCAGGCAGCAGGAAGATCATCTGCCCTCTCTCAGGTGACACCTCAATACTAAGCCACAACCTCACCTGAAGAAACACACCTCCCATCTTACAGACAAAAAGACGGAACCTGTCAATGGGATCCGGGTGGGATGCACCACACCAGCATCCATTTATATGGGAGCAGTTTCCTGTCAAAAATCTACCAACAATCAAAACCTCTTGTGTATTCCAAGGTTATATTCATAGGCTTCGGGGCTCAAGACAGAAGCTGCGGCCTCCAAGATCATAGGTGACAGTAAACATAGTAAAGGACAGAGAGGAATAAGTTACCAGTTCTGTCACTGCTGCTCTCAAAGAGCTGCTGGAGGAGTAGCCACAAGCCTGACACGCTCTGCTCCCCACACACCTTCCTCCCATCTTCTGTTCTCAGGGCACTTGCTGTGCAGAAGGTCCAGGGGCCTCCTGCATGCCTGGGAAACCCCTCCTGGACCCACAGCTCAGCCTCAAGTTGCAGGCCCTGTCAGAATTACTTGTCCTGAAAATTTTGGAGGAAAAGGAAGAGAGCCTCTTTTCCTGCCTGTTGAGACAAACAGGGTAGTCATAACCAGCAAGTCTTACAGATGTCTTAGGAAATTAAGACATTAATATCACAGCAAAATACAGCTATTGAAAGGAAAAATGCCCCTGAATGTGAACATCATAGAGGTGCCAAGGTATGGAAAAGAAGAGACATAACAGAAATACAAAACTTGCTTTTCAGGAACTGACAGGCACTTAGACAGATCTATAGGGGTGAACAGATAACAAGTGTGTGGAAGTATCCAAAGGATAGGGCTTAAGATGTCCAAGAATTTACCTGCCTTCACTGGATTATGCACCTGGTTCGCAAGTGGGCTGCAGCTGTTCCAGAACTGATGAGAACATCATGGTTCACAAGCAAGATTACAGGAGGGCTTCAAGGATCAGGGTCCAGGACTTGGATGATCTTTATGGGTGCCTTCCAACTCAGAATATTCTATGATAGGACTGTTGCCTGAAGCTGCCTTTGTTCTAACCTTCCACTTCTGTGTTCAGAGACTTTGTGCTTTCTTAAAACCTTGAGAATCCAAACCTACAAACCAAAGTCCTAGTACTTAATGGAAAGAACTCCACAAGGAAGCAGTAACAGCATCTACAGTCTTGATCAAAACAGCAGTTTCGATCCAAGCTGGAGCATGTGCTTCAATTAGCCAGTCTCTGACAAATGCCTGGAAGTAGCTAGAACAGCTGCATGACAGGAAAATAGTTCAGAGCCAAGCTAAAGGAGAATCTAAATCAAATCAGGGGAAATAAAAAGGTTTACTGCCATTTTGAGTCCCATAATTGCAAACTGATTGTTTTGCCTCCAACGCCCCCTTCAGCCACACCTGTACAACACATCCTCACATTTTAAAGGATGCAGCCAGCATACAACCCAACCCTATTCCTAGGACAGCAGTGTAATACTAACAACAGGTAGGAGCACAGTATCACAGAATACCCTCCTTGCAGTGTAACCTGTTAGACTGATGCTAAGGGAGCACAAAGCATCCATATTCTGGGTAGGGAGCATATCCCACAGGTGCTGACAGTCACATGAAATTTCAGAACAAAGCATTAGGTCTCACAAATCATAAAATAACTTATAAAGGAGGTAAAAAACCCCCCAGTGTTTTCTGACAGCATAAGCCATAGGACTGAAAAATATCTGCTGGCCAACTAAAAAATATCCTAACAACTGGGTTTTGGTTAGTACTTAAAAATCCCAGTCTGATTTTCCCCATGGAAAAGAAGAATTCTTACCTCGTCCCTCATCTGATTACAGTATCATCAGAAGGCCCAGAAGAGAAGCAGTAACACATGGCTGCAGGCCAGGCATTTACTGTTGCTCTGAGGGCTACTGCTGCTACTGACAGGAGGGAGAAGAAAGCAATTGAATCATCTTTCTCAGCTTCAACATGAACCACTGCACACAATAGGGGAAGTGTGATGAATACACTGAACTAATTGTAAAAGCCCATTTCAACTCCTCCAGGTGTCATAGGCAACCATTTACAGTTCAATACCTAAGAAGAGTTTCTTCATGCTCTCAACAGCTTGAAAATTCATGGAAAGACTATTGAATTTAGGCATGTTTATTAAGGGCACAACAGCAAGAGGAAGAAGTCCAAGCCTGACCTGATGGGAAATTTTTGTATTAGACTTGCTGTTGTATTTATTTGAATAATAATAAAAACTAAGGTGGGTAATTTTTGCCCCATTTTTTCCCACCAATAAATCAATGTATCATTTCCCTACAAGCCCTCCTTGTGACCCACTTGTGTGGAGGTTTTAACACCCCCATAAATATACAATATGACCTTCAATACACACAAGAAGGTGAAAGTTTCAGAGGAAAAGCAGGAAGTATCTGTTCAAAGAGGAAGACCAGCAAACTATTGACACAGTTGCACCTGTGACCCTTTGAAGATGGGAGATTGCTTACCCAACCCTGCCACAGCAGCTCATTTATGTTCCCTTCCTTCCTACCAGCAATATCTGCTGCCTCTGTTGCATCAAATGCTGAGTCAAGTCTTTGGCAATGAGAATCTCTTCAAGTAACTGAAGTGTAACCTGACTGTCACAGAGAGAAGAGCAGCATCAGCCCCATAAACCAACTGCTCCAGTTAAAAACATCTGCCCTCATTCATTTTGTACAGCTCTGGATCCATGTGCTGATATTTGCAAAGCCAAGAATAGAGTGGTCTTTCAGCTACTTTACAGAGTATTTCAAGACATCAAGGGCTCTCCAGACAGCTTCCTACATCAAGATGTGCTTTTCCATCTCCAGGCTTCTGCTGGCATTGATGCAGCCATCCCCAGAGAAGCCACCTAGCACAGGGAGGGTTGGAGCAGGGCTGAACTCTCTCACTAGCGAAGCATTCCCAAAATGAGCCATAGTAACCACGTAAATGCTGTCACACCCAGCAGCCTCAAAGAGGAAGGTCTTGCGACCTTGAAGACAAGACTAAAATATACATATGTATTTGCCATAGGCAGTGAATCCTATCCCAAGTCTGGAGAGGTCAGAGATAGAGGACATTTACAACCTTCCTGCCCTGGCTCATGCTGCTTCACCCCTTCTGTGGCAGAATGATGTGCTTATAATCTAACCTGGAGGCTGACAGGAACAATCTGCTGAGATAGCCAACCCTTCTTTCCAGGCAAAGGGATTAAAGCTACAGCACAAAAAGCTTCTCTTGCAACTATGAAGACCCAAATCTGCACCTGTGTTACTGCAGCAAACATGTAAAATGAGAAAGCACAGAAGTAGGGACTGACTAGAAAACAACCATCTTGCTGAGTGACTTACAGTTACACAAAATAACCACCATTTCTTTATCATTGAGGTGATGAACCAAACTAAACTCCAAAATACACCGAAATAAAAACCCTCTTGTCTCATTTAACATATTTAAGCGTAAAAATAAGCATGTACACAAGAGTCCTGTGTTCCAGTGGGACAATACATGCACATACATTAAGCAAGGTCTAGAGAACTTTGTGTATAATAGCTTGCCTTGTGACCTCTGTGCTAAGTATATATATATTTGTACATAATACATATGTATGACTATTGCAAAATTCATACAAAAGATTACAATTAAGACAGAGACTAGATATTTCTTCTATGTTTATACTCACATTAAAAGATGATTAATCAGTGATTTTATAAATCCAAAGAAGTTAATTTCAATGAGCTGCTAGCTTATCAGCTTTAGCTTTATACTTTGACATGACCATAACAGAGTCGGAAGCCAAGATGCTGCAAAGCCTTATACAAATGCATGTGGAACTGTCCCAGGCAACCTTACAGGAGAAGGGAAGGTGAGAGCAACTCCATTTTCTATTAACTCTCAGGTCTCTACATGAACATGAGTAACAACCTAAGTACTAAAGAACAGCCAGAAGCAAGGAGCAGAGGTAAGGACAAATCATTAAAAAGTGATAAGCACCAAGGGCCCTAACCTAGCTAAAGGCAGTAAAAATGCAGACACACAGAGAAAACCACATCATGCCTCCTCGAAATGAATCTGGTCATATAGTTTTAGTGCTGAGTAAGTGAACTGCCTCAGTGCAATACCACAGTGTCTGCCAGAAAGGACAGTATTTCATCTGTGTGCTTATAGGTCTGATAACCTATTTCCCCAGGTGTGTCTCTCTCTCCTTCTAAAAGAGAAAATTACACAGCAAATTAATCTTTGTGCACCTTTTTATTTTTCACCACTCCTCCTCTTCCCTCCCACCACTCTTCCTATCCGTTGTGAAAGGTAAGCAGGAATACATTGAAATTAAAATTGAAATAAATTACAACAGCAGGAACGCTCTGAGTCTGGTTTGGCTCACAAAAGTGAGTTTATGATACAGTTGAGTCAGTGCAAAAAAAGAGGTCATGAAAGTGCTGTCACACACCTTTCTGGAGAGAGCTTTTTGTCCACATAGCTACAGATGAAAGCCTCATCTGCTCAAGGAAAGTAATTTTCCAGTGCAAAGGGATTTCAATTCGCAATCCACCACCATCCCACTCAATTTACATTACATGTGGCCAGCTGGGAGAGGGGAAAACAACAGCAAAGTAAGCAATTCACAACTCACTCATTTCCAATGCATGAAAGGCATACCTGTGAGTGTTCTGTGTGATGGACTGTGGTAACTCCGTAACTACATATGACTGACTGCTTGCCAGAAGCACATGCAAAACCCCACCACATCCAGGGAATCATTGACAATACACACTGCATTCCTCTTCTGCAGGGCAAGTGCAGTCCCTACACACAAACTCAGAAGGTTTTTTTTTTTCCTGGGACAGAAGAAGGGACAGAGGCAGTTGATTTCAAATTCCTTCAAGGCATTTCCAAGGTATGTCACATAGACTGTGCTTAAGTATTTCATTGGTCACCTGTGATTCAAAAGTCAAATACAGCTTAAAGCTGCACATGAGTCTCTGAGCTTAAAGAAACTAAGGTCTAAACTCTCAGTTGAGTACTGCTCTTAGAACAAAACATTGATATTAGTACACCAGTGAAGACAACTGAACTGCCAAGAGTAAGTGTTATTCAGCAAAGAGTATGCAAAATTGAGCCCTGAAACATAATGGGTGACATTTTAGCACCAAGACATTAAAAACTGACAGCATGGCTTTGAGAACAACGTAGCAGAAACATCCCAAACAATCTGGTTTAGAAGCTCTGAGAAAGGAGAGCAAAGATTACTTTTCAGTATTAGCCGTAAGACTTCGCAAGAAGAATCTTTAAGAACATATATGGTTTACTATCACTGAATATAACTAGATGAGTAAGAAAGATCTGTGTGTAAGCCCACTTCATACAAGGTATAGACAGAGCATAACCAGGAAACCCATCATAATTTCTTGATGTCATTAAAGCATAGTCCTAATACACAACTCTCAGCTGAAGAAAGAGCTGGTCCTCTGAAACAGAAGTAGCCTACACCAAATTTACACAACAAGGATTTCCAATCAAGGACTCAAATTCCGCAATTCAGCTGCTCTTTGCTTCTTGAGCAGCAAAGAAGCCAGCAGATCAAACTTCAGAGACATCTTTCCCTGCTAATTACATGATAACAGTTTAAAACAGAGATTGTATCACACCCACTGTCTCTCGAGAGCAAAAATACATGTATAATCAAATTGTTACAGCAAAACAGTAAAAATATGAAAAGACAATTAACACCATATACAAAGAAATCTTTGCAACTGAAAACACATGATCTGTTTTCACTGAGAATAACATTTTCTCAGCTGAACTTTGGCAAGTAAATTGCGTGGTACAAAAAACATTTTTTCATAAATACAAGAAATCCCTTCTGTTATCAGATAAACTCCTATTCCTCTCCTCTTTAATCCCAAGCTCCATATATGCCACCTCCACACAAGAAACAAGAAATCCTTATTTAATATCAAAATGTCCCCTTGTCCCCTTTTCATGCACATGTGGCCTTCAGAACATCTAGCAGCTGAAGAAGGGGCTCCTGGATGCAGCTCAGTGAGTACCTAGATCTCTGTGGCAGTTTTATAAGGCAGAGTCAAAGGCCAGAGGAAAGGAGAACACTTGCATGTGTGTTTTGAAAGGAAAAGGTAAACATTTTACAACGGAAAAGGGAAACATCAGTTGGTTTGGATGTGAGAATTGCACAGCACAGCCTCTCACAGGTATGACAAAGCAAGCTTTGGAGCACAAGATGGTCAAAAGGCAATGAAAGCTGGAGACAGGATGGCAAAGGTTTGTGAAACTTTTCACTTGACACTGGAAAAAGCTTGCAGAGATGAAGGGGCAAATTACTGAGCTCTTTGCTTACATAGCAGTTGTAAGGAAAACTTCCAGGTTAACTCCAAATATACTTAAACTCAGGTGTGTCTCTTCTCAAACCTGAACAAAACAACTCAAAAGAATAAAGAAGACCTAGGATTAAAATAAAGGGGAGGAAGAGAAGAAACAAGTAGGAGGGGAATAGACAACAAAAAGAAGACAGATTTGGACAAAGGATGTATAACAGAAGAAGGTGCAAACTTCAAAGACTACTCTAAAAAAAAAAACAGACAGGGAGATTATCTTTTTGATCTGTATTTATCAATAAAACACCAAGAAATTTCCAGTCATGAGCTTGAGACCTCATTGCACCATATGAAGTAAACAAAATCACTTAAAACATAGGAGAACAACATGAGAATTTCAGTGGCAGCCGCAATGCTGTTGGATCAGCTGGTGGTAATTCAGTGAAACTGATGCTGTAAAATCAGTGCATCAGGAAAACCCAGCTTCCATTTCTCTTTTAGAGTTTCAAGATTGCAAGACGGATGACATCTAATTCAATATCAAAAAAAACCAAATAAAAACATTTCCATCTGTACACAAAAATGATGTATCAGCTCCCATTTAGAAAACTAGCTCAAATCCATGAGGAAAGACATAGATGACTTCACACTACCAGAAATATGTGGACAGCAACCAGAGCAGAGAACACACTGCATCCTCAGAAAGCACACACAACATAAAATACAAAGAAGCAAGAAACATGGCATGAAAACAAACTACAGGGGAGGAAAGAAAACAGAGCCAAAAAGAGTACTTCCACTAAAGGACAACCAGAAAAAGAACCAGGTAGAGAAAAAATCGTAGAATCAAAGAATATGCTAAGTTGGAAGGGACCCATCAGGATCGAGCCCAACTCCTGGTCCCATGTAGAACATCTCAAGAATCACCACATGTCCCAGAGCACTGTCCAAATGCTTCTTGAACTCTGTCAGGCTTGGTGCTGTGAGCACTTCCCTGGGGAGCCTCTTCCAGTGTTCAGCCACTGTTAGGGTAAAAAACTTTTTCCTGATATCCTAACTAAATGTTCTCTGACTCAGCTTCATGCCATTTCCTCGGGTCCTGTCACTGGTCATGGGAGTGAAGAGATCTGTACCTGTCCCTCTTTTTCCCCTTGTGAGGATACTGAAGACCACCATGAGGTCTCCCCTCAGTCTCCTCCAGGCTGAACAAACCAAGTGACCTCAGCCACTCACTCCCCACCAGGCTTCCCTTCCAGACCCTTCACCATCCTTGTTGCCCTCCTCTGGATATTCTCTGATAGTTAAATGTCTTCCTTACATTGTGGCACCCAAAACTGCCCCCAGCACTTGAGGTGAGGCTACCCCAGAGCAGGACAATGCCCTCCCTTGCCTGGCTGGTGATGCTGTCCCTGATGCCCCCCAGGACATGCTTGGCCCTCCTGGTTGAGTGGTGAGTTATTGAAAATTTCTACTTATTTCCCTGTTTGCTAGGGAGAAGTTATGCATTCCCATGTAACATCCTCAGTCTCTTCTAGTGCTTCCACCTCCTAAGCTGAGGTGCTGCAGTGCTGTATCACCTGCTACAAACAAGGCTCTCTGCTCATGGTTGGCAGACACAGGCAGAGTGTGAAAAGTGAGGAGAAGTGGAGGGATGCACTGTAAGGTATCAAACGATCAGGATTCCCATCTACATCAGTGCACACTGTTGTGTGACAGTAACATAGAACAACTAAACCTGCACTACCCTCAGACTGCTCTTCAGGAGGACAGGAAAAGGCTCATTTTTTTATCCTACTTCAAGCCACCAAAGCAGGTCAAACTTCCTCTCACAGAATGAGCTTCGCTTACCTCACATGGCACGGTGCCAGGTATATACACCCAATGGAAGCAATGCTTCTGGCTTAGATTTAAGGATGCGCTTAACTCCTGGCTGGATCTGCACTTTCAAACACATCTAATTGTGGGCCAAGGATTTGCATTCTTACACATCTTTAAACTTTTCAGGACATGTCATTTATCATTCTGACTGTGATAAAGGATGGCAACACCCTGCTCGTTTATCTTGCTCTCAATACACTGCAGAAAACAAAAATATAGATTTTTTTACAACAAGGTGGAGGACACTGATATCACTCTCCCTCTCTGATAATTTAACTACGGCGTAACATCATCAAGTTTAAATCAGAAGGAGGAAGAAAAGGCTTGAAGAAGAAAAAAAAAAGTGGGGGAAGCAACATTTACTGCAAAACAAACAAAAAATCTGTTTACAGATCATATCTGAAAAGAACATCTCTATTAAATGTGATTTCAGAAGAACTGACAAGGATAAATCCACATGCAGCTCCAGGTATTTCAGCCTAAATGTGGAAAATACACATTATTCTGAGTTTATGAAAGGCTTACTTTTATCAGTATTTTTTATACACACTTTCTTGGTTCATTTTAGACATACTGCAAGATTTTAAACCAATGGACTTGGGTGCTCACTGATTTTTAAAGACAACAGCTCCCTATTTTTTAACATGGTTCTGAATTATATATGGGCTGTGTACTCCTTCAGACAAAGGAACTCTGAAAAATTATGTTCTGCCTCTATCCAGGTGCTTCAAGTAATCTCCACCCTCCCACCTCTTCATCACACGAAGTAAAGGTGAAGACTGCACAACGTCGGTCACACTGCAGACCTGTTCAGATGCTGCCTCTAGCTGAAAAAACACAATCCATGTGTCGAGATCCTCATCTCAATTATCAGAAAATGAAATTTTTGCTACAGTAGGCTAGGCACGTCCTGAGAGGGTGCTGACTGGAACACATCCTCCACAGCCAGCATTATGCCAGACTGCATCCAGCTCCTCTCACAATTTTCTCCTGATGGGATTGCTCTCCCTCCCGACTTTCTCTTTGATGCCTGGCTAAGTGATTTTGGCTGCACCTGTGGTCTGCAATACATTTAACAAACAGCACAGGGTGCTCCATGACCTGGCTGCTCCGGAGCCACGTGCCTGCAGGAATGCTGCCTAGAGCATTAAGCCCACTGCATGTGCTTGAGTGCACACACCCCATTTTGGACCCGCTTCATTACCCTTTCCTCCACAAGCTTGCCTGGAGTTAATTTAATGCATCTAAGGACTGAAGTCCAGCTTTGCCACCCTGCAGTGCTATCAAGCATGTCACAGGCAGAGGATTTGGCCATATTCCATCTATGGGGTTTCCTTCAAAGTCCACTTCTTCTGAAAATGTCTGAGCTGATGCTTGAGCAGTAACAGTGCTCCATCCAACACAGATCACCACCACCATGGAGAGCTGCTGCATCTTTATACTGACCCTTGCACACCCAATCCCTCCCCCCCCATCACAGGAGTGGGACCATTTCCAAGCCTCCTTATCTGATACTTTAAAAGTATGGAACAAGACTGGAGTAAACAACAGTGGTCCGCATATTCAGGTTCTACTGGCCTGATCAGCTTAACACAATGTCTCTCTCCACTGCCACAGAAGGGCACTTGCAGTCCCCAGCCCAGGAAGTAGCAGCAAGGACTCACAAGAGTAACTAGTAAATGCTTTCCAGCTTCTTCCTCAGCAAGAGTCCCCTGAGCTTGGGGACTGTCATCTTAAGATCCAAATTCGCATGGAAGAAAGCTTTTTCCTTTTGAAGGGCGACTTCCAACTTCATCAACACTTAAGCAGGGTGTGATGAGCAGGAGGCTTGGTATAACCAGGACAGCTTTGAGAGAGAAGGGGGTGAGTCTGTGTTCAGAGCCACACCTGGATGTGCCTTTTATTACCAAAGTCAGCAGTGCAATCCCACCTCTGTCTACCAACAGGCTTCCTCCCAACCCACTTAGAAATACCCGTACTGTGCTTTCTACCAGTACTATATAAACTAAAAAACCTTTGAAGTTCAAACACAAATCACTTATTTTCTGATCTAGCCAATTGAAAAATGATGAATGACAACAGGTTGTGAAATTTATCTTGTCACCAGCCTATAATTGCTACTTGGAGTTTCAAATTATGGCAGAAAAAAAATGAAGAACAAAACTGAAGTGCTTATGGCTTATTTGGATTCTGGTTTACAAAGTAGGGCATTATCTTCACCAGTGTGTGAGGAAATGCAATTGCACTGTGGATCTCTACATCAAAAAACATCTATTTTAATTAATTATTTGAGTATTATATCAGCAAGAAAATAGTTACTGTAGTTATTTCAGAGTTGCTTATTGCTTTTATACATGTGATTTGTCTGCAAAGGTTAATATGAATTTGTCAAAAATCTAAGTTCATTTTACAACAGAATTACTATGGTATTAGGATTTAGGATTAGCATAATGAGATACAATGATTATTAGGATATCTAATGGTATCCTAACAAATACAAAAATATTTTGAGATCTTTCTAAAGAGGGACTGGATAAGGACTGAGCAGTAAAGGAGGAAGAAAAGGCTGCAATTTAAGTAGGTGTGAGATTGTTTACAGATGGAGAGTTAAGGATAAAGAAAGACTAAGGAACCCAATGTCAAAGAAAGAATAAAATCAATAACAAAACTACTGGCAGACTTCCAAGACCTTCCAAGTAAAATTACACTAGTTTAGGTGCACTTGGTTTAAA
Source organism: Irena cyanogastra (assembly GCA_013397155.1). Taxonomy (NCBI): domain Eukaryota; kingdom Metazoa; phylum Chordata; class Aves; order Passeriformes; family Irenidae; genus Irena; species Irena cyanogastra. The sequence continues at coordinate 82,845 of VWZV01005850.1, read as the reverse complement.
GTCCACTCATTCACCTTTCTTCAGTAAAAAAGTTACCCATAAATACCAGAAATAAAAGCCCACCAATCAAAAGCAATCAAAACTACATTTTTCAAGCTAGCTCTACCCCTCTGTTCTTCCCCCCAGGCTTCCAACTTCCCATCTCAGGACTGTCAGTAGCTGTCAGCAGATCATCTGAGAAATTCATCTGAACATACAACATAACTTGACAGGCAATACATCAGAAAACCTAGATGTGACAACAGCAAATTCCACCAGATGGTCCTGGATCATATCTATCTATTAAAAAAATTCTGACAGAAAAAAAATTCTAACCACACATAAGCAGAACTTCTGTGGAATGGAAAAAAAATCTGGTATATGGACTGTTTCACCCTTTGTCCTAACCATGCCAGAAAAAGAGACACACAACAGCTCCAGCTTGTCCTGTCATTAATATCTATATTTCATCCTCCTCTCTGAAGAGAAGACTTCTAAATAAAGATGCCTCTCCATTAAAGGCAATATGTACTACTAACAATGCTGCTTCTCAATTGAGAAAATTCTGTCAACGACTCTGGAGCACGGTCTCCAGGAACATCAAAACCACGTGGTTAGCCCTGGGAGCAGCTGCAAACTTGAAGCACATTCAAGACTCCCTGTTTGCCACCCTTCCCATCTCCCTGCTGCTCTGGCAGGCAGCAGATTCTGTTTGGGTTCAGGCTGCCTACAAACCTCATCAGTCTCTGCAGCGACTCTTTTAGGATAGACCTTGGCTTGTCTTGTCCACTGTCAGTCATGCAGGTCAAACACTGGCTGTCCAGACCTACCCTCAATCCAGAGGGGTAAAACTGCCTTTGATACATGTGAAGTACAAATTCAGTCCAGGTAAAACTCCCTTTGATACACATGAAGCACAAATCACATTCCAGCAGGCACAACCTGCTCCAGCCTCAGCTGCACATGAAACAGTGCTGTGGCAGGCATAGGGTCAGGGCTGGGACACTGTGCCACCCTCTGAGAGATGAGCACAGTCCCATGGCAGAAAACTCCAGGTTCAGAAGCATTTCAGTGATGCTGTCACTGTTCTTCAGCTGAGCACCACCAGCGTGGCCACAGCAGCAGCTCAGCCATGACAAAAGTGACAGGCCTATGAAACGTGAATCAAAATGGAGCAGGCTGTCACAGCTCAAGTGAGACCCTCCTTGATCCTGTTCTGCCCCTGCCTCCTACAGCTGTGTGCAGATAGATGTTTTGCTCTGTGAGAAGCAGTTGTGTCTAATTGCAAAAAACTACCACGTGTCCTTATCCTCCCAACTACCCACGCTTGGAAGTAAAAGGTATTTAGTCAAACATATTCTTAATTGGTAAAGCAAACAGACATGAATCTGAATGCACAGAGGGAAGGAAGACAGTGAAGGATGTGGTGTTATTTTATCATTGTTTAATAGACAGGATAGTGCTCCAAGTCCTTTGGAAATCTGACAGTTGCTTTGAATACAAAGCTGTGACTGTGGTAGAAAACAGATCGACTCCCTGTCAATGCACAAGCTGCATTCCACAGCTCAGGGCTGAGGTAATCTCTCTTCAGGCCAGTGTGGCAAAATCAGTTTCCAGCAAGAAACCAGACTGATCCGTTAACCAAAGAGTAGTTCTGTATATCACACAAACTTTTTTTCCTTCCCCTACGGACAGCTCCTTCCATTACAGACTCTCCTTTCCTGTTAATCAAAGTGCACCCATTTCCTGAGTGAGAAACACCTCTGTGTGGGATTACTCCAGTGCACTCTTTATTGTCTCCATCCAATCCATTTTACAATTATCACCTTTAGCACAGAGAGAAAGCTACTTTTACATCACAGACCTGAGAACAAAAAGCTTATGAAAAAGCCAATTCTCCCCTCCTCCTCAAACTTCAACAAGGAATATATGATTTTTCACTGCGCCTTTGTCATTTTGACATAAAAGAAAAAGTCAGTGACATTTTCAAGTTTTGTTGTTGTGCACCAGTGGGGTTTCAAATACTGCAGTATTTGAAGAACATAATTACATTTATAGACAATTTTGACTGGAACTTAAATATTGCAACAGCTATAATAGTCTCTTAGAGATAAGAAAAATAGGCATTTAGCTCAAAATGTATGTTCTGATTAAACTGAAAATGGACACCACCTTTTTATTGGACTGCCTTTTGGCATCTAAAAATATTTTCTATAAATACTAGACCATAATTTTTCAAACATCAACTTCCTACAGAGAGAAAAATACAAAAAAATACACATCTTAATATTTAACCATTCTCAGCTGAAATACTGTAAAAGAGAAGGCGTAATATGTATTTTAAAAAATTGATAGAAAGTCACTTTCTCCCATTCTGATATTTAATTATATCTCATTAGAAAAGCAAAAAATAGTGCAAATCAAAGTCCATGAATCAGCTGTTTATTTATTTATAGGCATTTATATACTGCTTATCACCATAGCAACCAGGAACCTTTTCTTCTTCTTGTTCAAAGGAAAAGTTGTAATTTCAAAATGTGATCCTTTGATGTCACAGTGCAAATAGGTACTTAAGTCCTTTGCTGCAAACACTTTAGGCAGGTGCCTGAAGTACATGAACCAAGTCAAAGGTGCAATGAAGAGACAGAAATAAAGAAAGGAAAAATAAAAGGAAAGGAACCATGAAACAAGTGAGACAAAGGGATAGAGTAAAGGGCTTTCTTATGAAAATCCACAATGCACTGTGTCTCACAAAAAGCCATGATCACCCTAGTACTTTTCACCTGTAATAACAAGTGTCTGGTTCATGGAGAACAGTCCAATTAATGAAGACCAACCAGCAAGGATGCCCCCTATGCTGAGGGCATTGGTGAATATTCTTAAGCAAGGATTTCTAATAGGATAGTAGCTTAAAAATGTGACTGTAGAGGACTGTCTCCCTTTTGAGAACAGAGAAGTCAGGAGCCTCACTTGGACTACTACTCTTTTCTGATCCCCCAGCAATCAGGCATTACCAAATTCCCACAGAATTAACAGACCTTTTTAGAAATGCCATCTGTTCACAAAACATCAAAGAAATGTGTAAATTAGAACACTGCTCCTGCATATACCATTATAGAATGAATTACTAGGTATGTCCTGCAATTGCAGTTTCCTCACGATACTGCTAGGAACTTCTTTTCAGACCCCCAAAAAAGACTGAAATTGGTTTTACACTATTTCATCTGCTTCCTTCCCACCATTGTATAGATGATACACATATATGAACAACATAATATTTCAGATTCTTTTTAAAGCTAATGAATTTCTAATTAGGACAGAAAGGGGGGAAAAAAGGCATCTTTGGCCTGTTGTCATTTTGTTATATAAGAGACATTACCATGAAGATTTCCTCAAGACACTGGTATACAAAGTTATCTTCACCTCTGTATTTAGCTTGATCCTAACTTCCTCATAAGCCAATACTGTCCAAAGCAGTTAAATAAGTAGTGTTGAGTTGTTGCTAAACTAAACACATAAATCTTTACTCAAGACTGGTGGTTATTTTGTAGTCTTTTTTTATACTGTATTCTAAATAGGGCAGAAGCTGCATGTATGACAGCAGGAAAAGTGACAAGTTCCTTATCTGGAAAAGCACCAGCAGGCACTGTTATCAGAGCAGACCAGCTCTTTTAAAGTGGATTGATGAAGCTATTTTTAAAAACACCTAATAACATCACAGAGGAGACTCTGATCTCTGCAAAGGTGAGCTGCACAGCTCGATACTCCTGGGAGGCAGCTAATGAAACTGAAGCTTGTCATACACAGACTGCGTCCAGTAATTGGCTTTGAACACTCCCAGCTGAGCCTTTCCCCGAGCTGAGCTCAATGCCCTGCTCACAGCTTGTGCCAAATGCAGGCAGAGCTGGGCGCTGTCTGGCATGACCAGGTGTGAGTGGCCCTCTCTCCCCTTCCCATGCCAGCAGGCAGGATCTGCATACTCGGAAGGCAAAGAAAGACACCTGCTTTCTTCCAGCCCCTCACACCTACCAGTTGGCTTCCAGGACAGCGAGAGACAGTTGTGTAGGAAAGGTGGCAAACTGGTGTTGGAGCAGGTGGTGTGCTGATGGAGAAGAAGGGAACACGTTCTACCACAGAAGGTGAAGGAAAGAGGGAAGAAGACCTAAAAAGAGAAGGAAGAGGGTCCCATGTCATGCCTTCTTCCAGCACAGCAGAACCACCAACAAATGCTAACCCTCAGTCAGTGCTCTGTGCCAATGGCGCAAAGTCCCTTAGGGACAGCTGCTGGCTTCCCCAGGAAGGCAGCCAGCAAAACAGGGGAGCATCACTCATCTTCCCAAAACTCCACCGATCCTTCCTAGCATGCTCTTCCCTGGCCTTTGTGGACCCACAGACCCACTCTACCTCTCCATGTAAACTTCAACACTGAATTCTGCAACCACCCTGGAACACAACCTAAGAAAATACTGTCCCACAGTGTGAGAAGACTCTTTGTCCTCTTGAAGAAACTTTATCTGCACAGCTGAGGATTCTGGCTCTGTGGTTTAATGCTCTCCTTTGCGCCACCTTCTTTTTCATGATTCTTCCTACCTCCCACTACTTCCTAGAAAAATCCACTGCTTCACACCCTAGATACACCCTGACTGGAAAAGCCATTTTAAATAGAAATCAGTTCCTTTTGCTGAGAAAAGTAATCTATGGCTCTGATCACTTGACAGTTTTACTCATGGAAGATCTCTGTGTTTTAAAACACCTCCTAAAGACCTTGCTATGTTAGAGCACAGGCCAGATACATTAAAAACTCTGGGGAGCAGCAACTGAATGTGGGTTAATGTCACAGAGAACCATTTAAACCCAAGCACTTAAGGAACACTTTAAAGCAACAATTTTTAAGAGAAAGGGGGTGAGAAAAAGGGGAATGAGAATATTCAATTTCCAGATGATTGAAGCAAACCTCAGTAAGTTCACAATGAGATGCAACTTGGGAGACTGGAAATTTAGCTGGAAAGAGATTTCCATATAGTCAATCCATTTTGCACATTGCTTAATAGAGAGTGGGCTCTAAGTAACTAGTTCCAAAACATTACCCAGGCATCTATAGTGCATGTTCATGGCACACTTCACAAGTGTTGGAAGCTGAACTCCAGCTTTGATGACAGCTAATTAAAACACAAAAGTGAGACTCCAAGTAAAACTGCCACCTTGCAATCATCAACCGTTCAAAATGCACTCTGGCAGAAAAGCAGACTGCAAGGCAGCTTTCCTGTATCTAGTTCACACATTTGGTATCTACCACGGTTTTGAAAATGACATTGCAAAATAAACACTCTGTCTTACAGCTGATATGTTTAGCATAAGCCAGATTTGTTTCAGGGAGAACGTCCTTGCAGAAAATAAGAGCTCTTCTGGTTCCCAGCGAAGTCAAGGCTTGAGGTAACAAGCCAATCAATCAGTTCAAGTGTTTTGAGAATTGCTCTTAAAAGGAACCGTTTCTGTTTTATTACCAAAGTCAGCAGTCACCGTTTAAAAGTCAGCATTTTTCAATAGTTACCCTACTATGGCACTGGTGTGAAAATACTGATACATTCCCTGGGCTCGAGCAGTTGTTCAGATACAGTCCTCATTCTCATCATCAGAGGAGAGTGTGCCTCTCCAATTTATTTATTTTCTGAAACACGAAGCCTTTATCTTCATAGCCCATTTAAACACTGGGTTAATTGAGGGGGGCTGGAAGGAAGCAAGGGGATCCAGCAGACACTGGTGAGCCCGCCCTCGGAACATGCATGTGCAATGCATCCAGAGCCGATACAGGCAAGAGAAACTTTTCCACCATGCTTAGTCAGCACGCAATAATTAAAAAGGTGCAGGGTGCGATAAACCCGGCATCCGTATCCACTGGGGCCAAACTCGCAAATTCACTGCTGAGCTTTCCAAGCCGAAGACAGGCGTCGGGGGGCTAGGGGGGTGGTGTCTCAAGGCACTCAGCCATCAAGGAAAACTGCCAGAAGAACATAATTACATCTTTACTTGCCCCAGTAGGCTTTAAACCTGCAGCGCCTTTGACCCCCGGGGAGGTTATCAGAGCAGTAACTGAGCAGCTGCCGGCGCCGCTCACCCTCACCGCTGGCTGTGGGGCCGGACCGCTCTCGCTGCCCGGCTGCGCAGAGGTGTCCGCGGCCGGGCGCCACCCCGCTCCGGGAGGGTTCCCTGGCTTGTCTGCCTCCCCGCCGTGGGGTCACCGCCGACCACGAGGGACATGGCCCCGCTCCCCTCGCTTCCTCATCATCCCCTCTCCCTTCGGGAAGAAGGGGACAGCCGCCACCCCCCACGAACCGNGGACGGGGCGGGTGGGCCTCGCAGGCGGCGGCCGCGCATGCCCGCTGCGGGCGAAGGGCATTGTGGAGGCTGCAGTTCGCGGGGCCCTGAGGGCGGGCGTCCTGCTTGGGCGCTCAGCGCGCACCCTGTCCCCGCTCCTGTCCCGCGTTCAGCGCACACCCTGCCCCTGGCCCTGCTCGGGGGTGTTCCGCGCACACCCTGCGCCCGGTGCCAGCTCCCACCCCTGCTCCCACCGCAGCCCGGCGGGTTCTCCTCCCGGCTCTCTTCCCGGGCCGCCCAGCCCTTGCCTCCTCGGCTGATCGTTTTCCTAGAGCCCTCTGCTTTTCCCAGCCGACTGTGTTGCCCACGTGCAGCTCCTCGTCTTTCTCCCAAATCTCTTTCAGCCTCCACAGAATCATAGAGTCATCGAATCATCAAGGCTGGGAGGGACCTTTCAGATCGTTCAGTCCAAGTGCCCACTCAGCACCACTGCTGTAACCCCTAAACCACTTCACCCACCACCACATCCAAATGTCTCTTGAACACTTCCAGAGACTGGGACTTCAACACACCCCTAGGCAACCTGTTCCAATGCCTGACCACCCTAACAGTGAAAAATTTGCTTCTAATACCTTAATCTCCCCTCTCCCAGTTTAAGGCCATTTCCTTTAGTGCTCTCATATTAGGCATGGCAAAAGATACCTGCGCCCACCTCACTGCAGCCTCCCTTCAGCTGGTTGTAGAGGGCAATGAAGTCTCCTCTGAGCGTCCTCTTCTGCTGTACTTCCCATCACCTCCCCACACTGTCCTACCCCTGTCCCTCTGGGTCCCTTTCTCACCCTCTGCTCCCGACATGTGCCTTCCTTGCTGCCGGCACTCCTCTCCCTCTTCCGCTCAGAAAGAGGTGCTAAAGCAGAGGGCAGCCATCCTTGCAGTACACGGCTTCAAATCCACCAGGAAAACCTGACAAATCTCAGGCAACAGCATCCTTAGTGGAGGACAGTTCCTTTCCACCAGGGAAATTGTGACAGCAGTGGCAGGTCACATTCACGTGGTGGTATTTGCTATGTGCCAGACTTCACCAGAGCAACCCAGAGACCATTACAGCTTGAAAAAACCTCCGAGAGCATGCTCAGCATGCAACAAGAGGTTGGATCGACTGCACAGGTGGACACGTGTGTGTAACAGCACCTCTGCTCCCAGCTTCTCCCGAAGTCAATGGGGCTTTTGTCATTCACTTCATGAGGCTTTTGTTTCTCATTGGAGCTTCCCATTTCCAAACCCGTACAGAGCTCTCACTCAAAGGGAAGGACAGATAGAAGTTTGCTAGCATCTTTCACATTAGCTGGTGTTTGTGTGCATAGCAAAATGCTCCCAGAGTGACAGGACTGCTAAACATGCACACAGGAATTTAATATAAAAGTTTAACCGTTGAAAAGTTTGCTCCTGAAAAGCTGATAATCATCTGGGGGAAATCAAATCTAAAATCTTAGTGCTCCTTCCTTCAGCCTCTTTTTTCTGCCTTACAGATTTTGTAGCTAATAATCTGAAGAATTAACTTGTGTTGCAAGAGATACACACAAGAATTGAGGGTTTTCAGGAATGCTTGTTGCTACTTAAAATTTAGTTTTGTTACATTCTCTGTGAATTCTGGTGTTGAGCTCCCATAGACTGACAAGGCAAATGTCAGGCTTCTGAGATTTGTTTTCCAGTTTGTTCAAGAGCTGTTACACTAATGAACTCCATTGCAAGAGATACCATCTACTCTGCTTCTCATTAAGTTTCTGAGTTATAGTCCAGTCTTGGATAGACTTCAGAATGCTGGACCTACATCCCTTTAACTAGAACAACAGTACCAAATAATCATTATCATCATAAATTTCATTATTTCATTGGGATTTTCACTGGAATGAAAAGTCACTATTTCAACAGTGTTTAGAGACATCTATTAATCTTCACAAAGCATTTGTGAGTAGAAATCCTGACTAAGATTTCACAAATACCTGCTTGCATATTCACACAAATGTCATCTGCAGTGCTACTTTTCCTCCTTGTTATGAAATATTTAATGAACCAGTCAAAAGCCAGACACTACAGTAATTTGAATCAAGTGGCCAGTCACGTATCACAGACAATGAATGGCTAAAGACACAGACATAATCGTTCAAGAAAAAAAGAACACCCATAAGCTGAAATGTGTTTCTATGAAATATTCATAGGGTTGTGGTGATTTATTGTCATGTCTGCCTCAGAATAACCTGCAATGGGAAAAAGAGCATAATCTGATAAACTTTTCATGCAAAACAGTTCATTCGTTATTCCTGGAGCAAGAACTTTGTAGACCCACATCTGTTTAAGCACATCGTCTGTTCGGGGTAGGGATGCGTTTTCCTTAATGCAAGGTTTTACAGGGGACACCTACTGGAAGCAGTGTGAACGTGCTAATGGCAGAGACAGCCCCTTCAGGTGCCCAGGCACAGGTGCCTAGTGCAATTTTGGACAGTTTGGGTTGCCCAAGACATCTGCACAAGGCTGGTAGATACAACATGGGATCTATAAGAAGAAACTGCCTGGCCTGAACTTGAGCTTCAACATAGTGTCACACAGTTATATTGCCCAAATCACTTCTGATGTGACCATTCAGGGAATAAATCAGCTTTTACAGACACAGGCAGAGGATGAGCTCACAACTGGGAGCTAGAACAGCTAAGTCACCCTTTACACTTCAATAGGCAAAGCTGTATCTCCAGCCTGAAGCAAACATTGGAACGTTTCCAACCCATACATCCTCTCCTCACATCACCTTCTATACCTCTGCTATAGCTCTCTCTGCACATACAGCCTCTTTGAATGAGAAAATACCAGAGGGTTGGGTCCTGGAAGCTCACTGCACCCAGCAGAGTCACTGATGTGCCTGCTCATGAACATCAACACATGGGACTGCAGCACTCCAGGCCTTGCTCAGCTGAAGTCAACTAGATCCACTGGCTTCTTTGTTGTGTGTCTCTGTGTGAGGCTGTCTCAGCTTTTTTGGCCACTTACCTAATGCCTCTGCTCTCCCTTGCTTTTTGCTATCTCTTTGTGCTGCACGAATTGTGGGCACTTGTGCTCTTATCCTTTCCACAGCAGGACGGAGAGAAGGATCTACTGGGATCTTGCTGGGATTTAGCCTCTCAGATTTTTTTAAATGTCAGCTTTGTGAAATGCATTTGGTGGGGGTAGTGGGACACACAATCCCAAGGGATGTAGTGGTCTTCCTGTGGTATAATCACAGCTCAGCAGAGCCTGTGGGCCAACCAGCCGGTATGTAAAACTGGATGAGCACTAGTGATTCCAGTCTTGTAAGAGGTATAAGCAACATCCGTGGAGTGTGCTGCTGCCTAATCATCCTGCCAAGGAAAAGTGTTTCAGCCAAAAACATCAGTGAAGCCATTTGGGACTGAAGGCACCATGGAACTCTCTGCACATCCGCTCAGCATATGCTAAATGCGGGCAGCAGAGAGAGCTGAATGAGGGACTTTGAAAGTGCTATATGCCTCAAACCTCTCTTACAAATTCATGTAGTTCACTAAGGAAATTATACATATTCATGTCATTTTACCTCAGGACTATGAATTTGTTTGGAGGGGATAAATGCTTTCTTTCCTCCAAAGAGCAAGATTTCATTAAACTGTCTCTCTTTTGGAAAAAGCGAGCAGTGACCCCAATCTCTGCAGTACCTGGCAGCCAGTAATAGCTGTATCATGATCAGTATCTGCCCTCTAGTAGCAATTTTTCACACACTGATGTCAAACACATGCAGGAGTAAAAAAAGAAATAAATCTGCTGCTGAGCAATGCTGCCACTGAAATGACTTGTGCCTATGAGGTGGTGAGGACCCTGGGTGTTCTGAAAGTACAGCTCTGATCCCAATGTTTCACTCCTTAAGCCCAAGGGCTGGGTAATTGCTGGTGTTGCCAAAGAAGGTTAAGGCTTTGTTTATCTTGTTGCAGGTAAAATGAGGTGAAATGAGCACATGTGCTATTAAACAGGGGAGCAAACATGACTATTTTATACAAAGAGAGAACAAAACAAGACTTCTAAGAATGACAGTTAAAACTATCCACTAGTTTCATGGTGATACTAAGAGAACAAGAAGACTTCCCAGTCCCACAAGCAGGGCACCAACCCCTGCTTCTGCTGCTAGCAGTGGACACAGAAATGAGCAGCACGTGGCAACCCACACTAGCATGACAGCAAAGCAATGAAGAGAGTAGCTTTTTCCTACCTCCTCCTGGAGTGCTGAGAGTGGTCTGCTTAGTTTGGAATGCAGGACAGTTAGATAAGCAAACATCTGATTTATTTAGCCATTCACTTATCTAACAACATGTAAGAGGCAAACTACTAAGCAATAAGGAATTTTTCCTTATAACAGGAAATCCAGTCATATATAGACTTGAAGTAGATGTTTCTGTTAAATACAGAAAAAGACGTGCACTAATCTAAATTCAGCTAAATGTAAACCTCTACAATACAAAAGAGGAATAGGTGGGTACTAGTGACAATGAATAAAAAAGACAGAAAAATGGAGAAATCCAATGGCAGTCGGCATCAACAGATGTGTCAAAAGCTCCCTTGTATGACAAAATGACTGTCTCATGAAATATTAGCAACTATCCAAAACTGGGAAAGTGTGAAAATCTTGTTGCTGTAAAAATTATCTAAGACACTCCTGCCAATTACAGACTTGTTGTGAGGAAGAGAGACATTGGTAATCATGACAGCGACTGTTAGAGTGTCATGTGAATATTCTCAGGCGATTATTCAAATCAATCACTTCTTGCCCGTGTAGGAAAGATTCATCACTCTTAGTACCTTGTGTCACTCAGCCACTGAACTGATGGTGCTCTGCTCTCTGTGGTGTTCTGTAGTCTGCACATTTAAGGTGACAGCACTGTCACGTATTTAACTGCTGAGGTAAAGAGCTGTCCAGCGGAAAGTAGGAGAGCATGGGCCCAGAATCCATGAGGAACGTTACACAGGTTGTAAGAGACCAGTTCCCTTCTGCACTGAGCAATGTCCCACCCAGAGGCATTTTTGAAAGTGGCAGGAGCAATCCTGGCTGTTGCCACTGTAGCAGGGCATGAGAGGACTCTAGATGCAGGGGAAATGAAATCCATTGAATCACTCTTCTTCCACACAGGGTGTTTATGAGACCTGCTAGCCATGTCTTGTCATTACAAATCCTCCAGCTCCAGTGCCTGTTCATTGAGAATGACTCCCATATTTGATTATGGTCTTGCCTCTTGCTTTCCCAGCCCTGTATGCTCTGACCTAGCCTCTCACACCTGCTGTTCTGCATATAGAGGGTCTCCTATCTTCACAACTTCTCTCATCTTCCCACCCTTCCTGGCAGGAATTCCTCTAACGAAGGGCTGTGTCCTGCTTCCATGAGAATTACTGTTGATAAGAGACATGACTGAAAATGTGCAATGTCTCTGTGTGTTCACCAAACTGTGACTACATAAATTTTGGTCTTTCACTTGGCATGATACATCTGGTCTTACCTTCCTTTTTTGTATTTCGTGAGGTATAATTTATCAATTCACTTTTGTGTTTTTAATTAATATACCCCATCAATTCCTTCTGCCTCTTCCTGTAAACTATGTATGCATAAAGGCTGATTCCAGCCCATTGTCACAAGGGGATGCATTAAAGCTACAGATCTGCCTTCGCAAAGCCTTAAGCACCTGATTTTGTAAATTAAATAAAATACCATCTACATCTTACTGCTAAAAGTACCTAGTATCAGCTGGGTTTCTGTACCACAGGGCTTCCCTGCTCCTGTTTGAGAAACAAAACTAACACCAGCAAATGGTAACATGAATAGGAATTAGTTCTTTAATAAAACAACAAAACAAAGTCTTCACAGAGGAGTAGTTTCCTTTTTTCTACATGTAAGTGTTTGTAACAAAATAAAAGATCATTTAACTCTTTGGGCTGGTGATAACAAATAAAGATGTGGTTCACCTCGACTTTCACAGGCTCTGTCTCTCTCTTCAAAGAGCTTCTTTCCTTTATTCGTGAGCTCTTCGGGGACAGGATTTTTAACAGTTCTTTCTGCCAACTTGTGGTTAGCAGAATATTTGCTTTCCATTTATTTTCAAGTGTGTGTTGTGGCTCCCAAGTATCCATCTGTAACTCTCTGAAAAATATCTGGTAGCTTGCGGCTAGAATATATTTTGGGATGCCTAGTTTATCACCGGTTAGCTTGGATGCTGAAGTTTAAACTGACACCTGAAATTCACCAAGATGAGCAGTCCTTTGGAGATCGTCTCTTCAGCCATCTCTTCCAGGTCACCCTGCTGAAATCCTGAGAGATTATTGACATTGGTACAGAGACATCGCACAAGAGAGAATTTTGATTTTTTTTTTTTTGCTTTAAGACTGCTTATGCCACAGATTATCCTCACTCCCTAGATCCCTTCTGCACCTCTAATGAGCTATGTGCCCTTCATTCACATAAGGTTTTGGCAGTGCATAGCCCATTTTTAGGAAGTGATTTTACAGGAAAGGAATCCGTTTTATGTGTCCTTTCTCACAGGAAAAGTGTGAGGTCTGGACATAGAAGATTACTATCTCTACTTCACTTGATGGTTGAACAGTCCAGCCTCTTGCTCTTTAAAGTATCTGCTTTTTGTAAGACGTGAGCTTTGCCCCAGTGTATCATAGCCTAACTTTCATCATCTTCATTTAATGACACACGGATATGAAACAAGGAGGCATTATACCTCCTCCCAAGACTGCAGCTTGAGAGCTGTGTCCATCCTGCAAAACAATGGGAAACATCAAGCCTAATGCTAAGAAACCCTTGCTTTGCACTCCAGTCTTCCTTTGGGACAATTACTTTCATTTTCAACATTTTGTTTGTTTTTACATGCATGCACAACCATTGTGGTTCCAAATCTGAGTGGAGATGAGTTAAAATGATTTCTCTGCTCCAAAAACCCCACCGCCCATTACCTGGGGTAGTGGCAGTCGTTCCACCCTTCTCCTGCCTGCAGAGGAGTCTGGACTAGCTGGCTCCTGCCTGAAAGGATTCAGATCTTTCTTCTCAGTGAGGGCAAATACTCTCTTTATCTTTTACTCTGAGGGCCAGACTGTGACAGAGAATGGAAAGTGGTTGTCCTGCTTTTCAGGATGATCCTGTTCCAAGTCAGCCAGAAGGCAATGCCAACTATCCAATCCTTGTGTGGCATTGTTTTCAAGTGGGAATGTTTGGTCCCAGTGAACTTTCCCACAACTTAACTAGAACCTTGCCCTCCTTGACAGCTCCCCTAGGTACCACAGAAGTGAATTGGGAGAACCAGGCTAAGTAATAAAGCTGGCTCCCTTGTTGGATTCTCTCTGCCCCAGGAAGTATGTTCCTATGAGTTCAATTTTTACCTAGCACAGCAAAATAAATGAAATCCAGGCAAAGAATAATGTTCCACTTCTCTGGGAACACAGGGCCTCAAGGATGTAACATGAATTCAGCATCTGTCTGTTTGCTGGAGAATTCATACATAGGATGGAAAAGAACTCTCCAGGGACACAGCAACACAGGTACTCTTTTTTCTCCTTTCCTTTCCTTTCCTTCCCGGAACTTCCCTCTTTTTTCTTTTCTTTTCCTTTTCTATTTTTTATTTTTCCTTTCTTGTAGTGGAAGACATATATATAACGTTTGCCTGTGTATTTGAGCAGGGAGTTTGGCTCCTTCGATTCATGTCACAGCAAGACAGAGCATCTCTCAGGCAGGATCATTTCCCTGCTCTTTCAAAGCACCACTGTCTGTGAGCATGCCCCAGCTCTCCCCTCACATGCTTGGTGCTGACAGAAAAATCATCTCCATCTGAAGCTGCTCCATCTCCCTGCAGCTACAGCCCCCTGTGAGCTGTGGCTGCCTTCCCCCTGCTCCCTCACTTACAGATGACACATCCCATCTCATTTATATTATTAAAATGATTTCCACGGGGTCACCTTCTGCTTCACGCCTGAAATGATATAGAAAGTTAAGCTCTTCCTCTTGTGCCGTTTGGATTTAAATTGTAGATTTTAACTCTGTCCTCACTTCTCCATCCTTTAGTTTTCCACAGGCAGTGCCACTGCAGTGGCAACTCCTAGTGACTGCATTAGACATTAAAAAAAGAGAAATCACAGGCACATTGACTCATATGATGTTATGATGGGCGAAGTGGATAACAACAAACATGCAGTACTCCAGTCACCCACTGGGTCTCTCTCCATTTTCTTCACAGACAACCTAACCAACCTGCTGTGAGGAGCATGGAAAAGGTTGTATCAAAAGAACATCTGCACATCAGCGTGGTGATTAGCTTGTAGAGTAGCATCCAGTGATAAAAGGGCTTTTATCTTCCTTTCCATGCACAAAAATATGTGTCACCTGAAGGGATGCTTACGCTGAAGTCAGACCTGATGACTGTTGTGACTTCTCAAGCATTTCATGCAAAATATTTCCATGCAGGTGAATTTGGCAAAAGGTATTGGGCTGTTTAAGGCAAAGTGCTGGACTTTTATAGGAAGTGTAATTGCAAAAGTGTAATTGTTTCACAGGCAAAAATGCTGCCAGGAATGAGTAATTCTTGGTATGGGATGCAGACAATACAGTAAATATGCAAACCAATACTTTGGAAATTGTGTCTTTCACTTAAGCTTGATTTAAATGTGTGAATTCTTCACAGCTTTCTGGTATTTACTAGTCTTTACCATTGTCTTTCTTTATTACAGGTCTGAAAGAAGGTGCTGCCAGATGGAGAGCTGGAGCAGCCAAGAGTTATACTCACCAGCAATGCACTATTCAAAGCATTTAGAAGCTGCCAGTCCTCATGGTCCCAGACCAAAGCTAACCTTTGTATCAGCACTATTAGGTTTTCTTGCTTCTTTTTCCAAGTCAGATGGTGTTGGCACTCTCTTGTGAAGAACACTGTGTCAGATGGTCTGAGGGGTTACTCCTGATGGCAATTCCTGTGCTAACTCAGATGCAGCTGCATCTCCACTTACATTCAGTTTAGGGGACAGAATAATCCTCTGCATTTTTTCACTGTGTGCAGCGCTGATCTGATGAGTCTCACCTGAGTACTGGAGCAGGGATGGAAGAAAGGAGGAGCTTTTGCTCTTTCTTTGGGCAAATGACTGAGCTATTCCACAGAGAAGGCTACACAATAAAAATTAATCCAACTCTTTCATAGTGGCTACTGACTAAAAACACAACAGTTTAAAGAAGCACCAGGCTATCTGTTCAGCCTTCCTTGCAGCACCTCCTTCTATCCAGAGCACACTCCAGAATGTGGCTGGGGAGTGAGACGGGTCAGAGACGCTGGAAAGATGAAAGCTATTGGATTAGCATTTTTGTCCTAGGGCTGTAATAGAAATCTTTAGTAAGCAAAGCTCAGACATGGAAATCACGTTGTCGCTTGAAGATGAAGTCCAATTTTGAGAAATTCACTTCCTTTAGCAGTCTCAAGGCCAAAGTATGCACAGAGACTCTGTAAGTCCTATTTTCAGGGTGTTAGCAGCACATAGATCCCTCTGCTGGTTCCTCTGTATGTGAATGAATTGGATCCAGAGCACAAGAGCAAGCTCATGTCAGAGCACCGCTGTAGGCATGTTTGAAGACAATTTTTCTGGTTCCAAAATCAAAGATTGAAAAAAAAAAATCTGACCGGAGGAGTGCTGACACATTCTGAAAATATAGAGGTGAAAGGGATCTGGGGTCTTTTAATAAACTGTCATAAAAGTAAAACTGCAAAATACTACTCTTCTGCGTGGAAACCTGAAGGCATGTTCCTCACTTTGAACCTAACTTGTAGACTGTATTCCTCTTCTGTTTCCTTTTACAAGACATAGTGATAATTCTGCCTCATGAAGAAGGTCCATGCAAACTCCTCTGAGCTGTAAACATCTGATTCTGCTGATGGGACTCTTATGGACAAATTTATGCTACAGAACTTTTCTTCAAATAGATAGTAGGTGTAACACATGACAATGATAGTTATAGTCCAAGTCTTTCAACTGTGACTTTGGTTCTAGGATCATTAACTCCTGTAGGATTACCCACCAAAGTGATCTTAGTTCTCTAACCACCACACAGTCTGCTCAGGGACAGTCTTCATGCAGAATAAGGAACGGAATAAGGAACCACAGGCAGCACTCTGAGACCAGGCAGCCTCAGACAATAATGCCCCCTACTGATATTTGAACAATTCCAGGGGAAAGAGATGTCTCAAAGAGCTGGCAATGGCAGCAAGACTGAGGAAAGCAGCAAGAATGTGTGTGAGGAGCACAGACAGGCAGCTCGAGCCTCCAGACAATTAAATACGTAGGACAGAGGAAAATAACTGCTCAGGAAAAGTAGTATTTTGAGCAAAGGCTGGTTTGAAGATCTTGTATTTTAGGGTGAAGGAGCCTCTGTAGCTAAAGTTAAAATTTGGCATTTCAGCTGCCACAGAAGCCCATGGACTGTCTCATCCAGGCCAAGGGAACTGTGGGCTTGGGCTGCTTGGCTGCTGCAGGAACACCATGTGCGCAGCTCACACCGAGACGTTTGCAGACCCACATCAAGGTTGATATTACATACAGACCATGGTCACCTCACTTGGGGGAAATTGAGACGAGATGGCAGTGACATGACTAAAGGTGTAAGCATGTATGGGCAGGCAAATTACTTCCTTTCTAATTAGGGTTTCTGTAATGCCTGAGTCCTCTTAGCAGCCCAGCAGTTCTAACCCTTTACAGCCAAATGCTGTCAGCAATTTCGTTGCCTATGAATCACTACTTGTAACAGCTTTATTGAAATTTGGTGTTTGAAACTTGGGTTGCTCTGCGTTATGTTCCATTATTATATATAGAGCAGGTGTTTCCAGTGGTTCCAAGGAAAACCATTTTATATTTTATGCTGAGTATCCACAGCCTAGGAGTTACAAACCTGTATTTTTAAAATTAAAATAAAGCTCAGATATTTGAGAAAAAAAATGCTGCTTAGTTTCCTCATCTTCCCAGGAACAAAGCCAGCCATTCTGTTACATCCACTGAGAGCAAGCCTTGGCTCTGAAGAGCACTCCTGTAAACTTCCTGTGAGGTGAAATCAACTCTGGCTCAGTGGAAGTTGCTGTACTTCCATCCTCACACCTTCAGCAAGCCTTAAATTGTCCTAGGAGCCACATATGTGCAAAAAATACAAGGATGAGTATGTAATTTACTTGTCACACATGTATCCATGGTCTAGGAGGGAAGAACAGCCTCCTCAGCCACAGAAAAGCTGTTTGCTCTCTGGTGATCAGGGCAAGGAATTTCAGTCAATATAGTCCTGTGGACTGGGAGCCTCAGGGCAAGAGACAGGACCTGGCTCTGATGCTACCCTTGGGTGAGTTACTTCCTACTGTAAACACAGCCCGTGTTTCCAAACAGCTTCTTCCTGCCCAGAGACTTGCTTGGAGAGTCAGGGTAACTTGCTGCTAAGTTTGCTGTGGCAGCCTGTCAGCATCAGACAAAGGCAACATTTGCAAAAATAACAAGACACCTTAAGAAATCTGAAAAGTGAGGTTGGATTTTACTATCACCACTACCCAAAAAACACTCTGTATTAGTGTGCCCTTGGGAGTACATTCAGACAGTGAAATCCAGTTTCCTTATCGTGTGCAGTAAACACTGTGAAGTTAAAACCCTCGGTGGCTTCTTAAGCTTTTATCACTGGATTTATGTCAGCAAAACAGCATGGAAAGTATATTCAAGTGGTTATTATGCACCACTCTGATCAGGCCACATGAAGTTGTATCTGGCACCTTACATGCAGAGGAAATCTGCTTTTGATGGAAACTAATGCATGGTTAATTTGCTACATTAGCATGTGATAATTAGTACGCAGGGCTTATGATGTATTACAACTACATCTTAGTATGCATGCATGCAAATAGACACATAATACATCACTGTGTTAAATGCAGGCATCTCTAGGACAGAAGGTGATATAAACAAATCTAAGCAGAAGTTTTGGACACAGAATGCAGGCTGCATAATGAGTGCCTCAATTTACAGTCCAATAACGTATTATATATTCCTCTGCACACCCTGAACAGTGTGCATATATTAAAATTTCTAATCTGTCTACTTTCATATTCGTGAATATATTAGGACTTTCTGTGGTTCTTTCTTTTTAAAATGCACAGTCCAGGGTCACTTAAATAGTTGCAGTTTGAAGATGAACACAGTGGCTGTGTCAGAGCAGGACACCTCATCACTCTCAGTTTTGTGCATCTGTAACCATGGTGACTTTGTGGCTGCAGCTTTCCCCAGACTTGGTGTAACCTGGGGTGGATAAAGGCATGTTCTCCCTCTGGTGCTGATGTCACGTACAGCATCTCTTAGGATACATTTTTAATTACCATGCTCTCTTAATTACTTCTTCTGATTTCCCTGGTGAATTGCCTTTCTCAAGTTTCAGTGACTCATTGTGAAACTAAGTGATATCTTTGCTGTCTTCAGTCAGGAAAATTCATCCCAGACCTCTGCACCTTCTCAAGGACAACACTTGTCTGAAAAGCAATGCCACCTGGTGCTTTGTGCTTGTGGCTACTGACCAAATGTGGTGTTTTACAAGTGCAGATTTCCTTCCCTCAGCTGCTGGCCTTGCCAAGCCACACTGGAGAGCGTGGCCATCCTGTCCAAAGTGGCCTTTGAGGGCAGCCCTGCTTTGGCTGCAGGCTGGCTGAGCTCAAGGTGGGCTCCACCAAAACTTCTCATCTCAGGGAGGTGCAAGGACTGCATAGTGGTGACTCCAGAAGAAGTGCAAAAGTGACACATGATGAGGTGTAAGGATAAGGAGGCTCTCATCTCTCCCTTGGCCATTTGGTCCCCTCCACGGCTGTCAGGCACTCTGGAGACAGACTCATAGGCCTGTGGGACATGGTGCCATAGAAAAGCTCTCTTGGTGTTCAAGGCAGGAAGCTGTGGGCTGCCCAGCACATATATCCCCCTCACAGGCAGCAGTCTTTAAGTCTGCAGTGTGTAAATGTCACCAGCCCATGCTGAGAGGGGGCTTAGCCAGGCAGTGTCCGCTGTCACCACAGTCTTTTCAGATTGCTCTGCTACAGCACAGTGCGCTGGGACCAAACAACTCTGGATTTTTATTTGACAAGGTACACAGCTAAGAGCTGTAATTTATCCCTTTTGAGCAATCACTTCTCCTGGTGTGTTAAACCCACCCCTGGGCAGAGGTCCAGGCAGCACAAGCCCTGCGCCCCGGGCAGGCGACACAGACCATACACACGTTTTACAGCCACACAGCACGGGACTGAGCAGCTGGGGAGGGGCAGTGCCAGAATCTAGAGGTATTTTTCTCCCAGTATACCTGGGGGGCTTGTCTTCAACTTGGCCTTCATGAGCTGATAAGTCACCTTACACCGTAGATTAATTAGCATTTAACAGAGCACCCATGTATTCTTCCACTTAAACTGCACTAAACGCAAGCAGTAACTGCACTATTTCTTTTTTCTACCTGGGCAGTAGTAGATCTTCTTTTCATGAAGTCATCCTTAGCCGAGCCGTCTCTGTAAATAGCTGAGCCGTTGAGGTGCATTATTTATCACCGTCAGATGTTTAGCACACGAAACCGAGCAGCAGGCGGCCATCGGATCACCTTCTCGCTCGCATGGGATGAGGGGGATTTACGGTCGAAAGCTGTGCCGTGGAAAGAACACACAGTACTTGTTAATTAAGGACAAGCAGCTGAAGACCAGTACTGCTGCATTTCTGACAGAGGGCAGCATTGAGTTTTTTATCATAGAAAATAAAACCCCAACAAAACACTTCTTGGCTCTCCAGTGATTGCGCAGTTCAGAAAGAAGAAAAGCTTATCACTCACGTTTTTCAAAAAACTATGCTATCAGCTGGCTTTTAACTAAAATTTCCTTTTAAAGCTGGCTATTTTTTGATACTGTTTTGGCAGAGGGAGGGCAGGGTTCGGGTTGGTTGCTCACAGCTTCATGGAAAATGCTGCTGTCTGGTCTGCCCCTTCCCGAGCCTTTGCTGCTTCTCCTCTACCCAAGGCCATGCAAGCCACCAGAACGAGATACTACCCGGGCAGCCCTGAAAGGGAAACACGCCCTGTAACGCCCAGGGCTGTTGTCCCCCTGCTTTGGGGGCCTGTGGAAAGGAAGGATCTAGGGGTACTCAGAAATCATCCGGGGAGCCACCAGCTCCTGCTGCAGACAGCAGTTTTGCGAACCAGCTTTGGACTTGGATCTCTTTCTCACTAAAAGTTTCTGTTCCCTCCCGAGTTTTAATAGGACCAGAGAGCTGTGAGGGCATCCCCAGAGCTGCAGCAGGAGGGGATGCTGCTGAATGGCACCCTGGGCAAAGGGCTGGACTCAGGCAGTTTTGAAGGGAGGATTTAGCTGGTGCAGTGTTTACAGACACTGTCTCTAACTCTCTGCTTTCTGTTCGAAACACATCTTTTTTCCCTGCCAGCAAGGAATCAATTAATTTAATTCCTGATCAACGTAATTTATGATTAGAAACAGTCTCTGTTTCTAATGTGGGAATTTACAGCAAAGTCTGTATCTAACTTTCTAGTGCTCCCAGCCTGTTGCATCTCTGGGCTCTGGCTGCACCTTCATTTGTAATTGAAAGGAGGCAATTCCTATAAGAAATTGGTAAAAGAGTGGGTGCACCATGAACTTGAGCAGACAATTGGAAATTTGCCCACTTAGGAGACATTTTCCAGTAAATGTGGATGTTTCCCAAAACCAGTGGGTGTGAGAGTGTGTGTGTTATCTGCTGCAATACCGCCTCCCCGTAGGCATTTTCATTATAAGTTTGGGAGAGAACTGCTGCATATTCCATCTTTGCCCTGTCTCATTGATATTCATTCATTCTCTAGTGGGCTTAATGTTGCTGTCTGCAGAGGGGAAAAAATTAAAATAACAAGACAAGGAAATAATAGAAGAAGGAGGTGATTCTTTTTTAAACTTTTCTTGTGAGCGAAGACAAGGATTCATTCGTCCCGAGCCTTTGTTCTGGGAGCCCTCGGCACAGCAGTTGTCAAAGCAGGTTGCAGGAACAAGGTATTCAAATGCCTCAGAATACATCTATAAATCATGTCACCACTTTTCTCTGCAGGAGCCAAAGAGTAGGAGGGAAGAGAGATGAGAACAGCGAACAGATCAAACAAGCAACCTTCGGAGGAGACATCAGCCCCACCATGATCCTTGGCGTGATGTGAGCCTCTTTGAGGGTTCCTGTAGGTAGTTTTGTTTGTCTAAAATAGGATGGACCCTAACCAAATATTTATGTGTCTCTCCAGTGGCTTTCAAAATATTGGAAGTCCTTTGCTCATGTGGACTGAAAGTCTTCAAAGGAGAACAAATCCTCTTGACTTGCAAGATGATATGAGCACCTATGTCACATGTTTGCTTTCAGAAATACTTCTTGCAGTACAGCCAAGGCAGGCTGATGGATATTGTCCAGCTGTCCCAGAAGGCAGAGTTGTGCAACCCCTCCAGGGCAAAGGATATTTGGACAATGAAAGGGAAATGAGGATATTCCTGCCTCGCCCAGCCCTGATTGCCTTAGGAAGGATGCAAATGTCTGTACAGCTTTACCTGGAGGTCAAACAGGACCTGATCAGGCCAGAGTCTGCAGAGGGAAGCTCAGCTTAGTGATCAGGTCTGACAAGCTGCATTTGAGGGTCCTGGGGCCACTCGGTGCTCCTCTGCCATAGGCTGGGGCCAGGCAGTGAGGTTACTCCCCAGCCCTGGTACCCCTCATGCCACACAGCCAGACAGCCCAACGTGGGCACTGCTGACTCTCTGTGGAGCTGGTGACCAGTCACCATGGAGGGAGAGGCTGCTGTGCCCCTCTTCTGACTCCTTGGGCCCATTGTCCCCTTCCAGCCCCTGCACATTGCCAGTTACTGTCTTTCTGCTGTAATCTCTGCCAGATCTCACTCCATGTCTGGTCAACCCCTGTGGCCCAAGGTGTGTCACTGGCTGCCATTGCTGTCCCTTTGATCACTGCCCACCCCGAGAAGACCTTGAGCAACTGTGTGCTCAGAGCAGCACAACATTTTGGCAGTAGCTGCCAATAGTTTGCCTACTTTGTAAGGGATCTTTGCCTGGGTGAAATCCTTGCAGATCTGCTGCTTTCACCTATGGACTGCAGTATTTGTACAGAGAGGTTCATGACAGGCTTTATGGGTCTGGTTTTATGGGCTTTTAGGTGCTGTGCTTCATTTGTGCCTTCAGTTTGTGCCTTCACCTCCCCTGTCTGCCTTTCTGCATGTCTGGGAAGTGGAGTGAAAAGTTGTTGAAGTTCACGTTAGCCACACCATCTCCTTATGCGCCTTAACTACTCCAGCTCAAGACTACCTTAGGACAGTTTAAACTTGAACCTGCTTATATTTGCACCCAGAAGGAGAGCAGATTACCCACTTTCATCCTACGAGCTGTGCAGGATTGGAGAGATCAGAGGCACCAAGAGTTCAGCCAAGTATAAAACTGTCCACAGCACTACCATGCTGCTGTCTGTCAGATGCATGAGGACCAAACCCAGGAACTCCGTTTACCTTCTGTGCAAATCCAGAATATCTTGTCTGGTTATCTTAACCTTAACCTACCAAATTTTAAACTTTGGGTGGAAAGAAACCTTCTAAAGGGTGGAAAGAAACCTTCTAAAGGTGGCAAATGGTTGCAGCTTTGTTGCCAATATCCTTCAATGACCTGCAGCATTCCAGATGTAGGTCATGTTTACTACATCAAATGCTACCAAACAGCAACAATATGATTTCACAGAATAAAACACAAATTTTAAGCAGCAAAAATATTGCCTTTTGAGCTTCTGTTCTAGATTAAGCATGTTTTAAGCCCCAAACAAACAAAAAATTAGGCTTTCCTTTTTCACACCTCACATCAAGATGACTGAAGCATTTATTGAGTGCTCATAACGTACTGTGTGATTATAGCAGCAAGCAAAGCACACTGGGCCACAGAAGAGCTGTAATGTCAGAGGAAAGCAAAACAGCACCATTGAGCAGATGATTTCATGCCTGGAAGAACAACCCTCAAAATTCCCACTTGGAGAACATGGAGGCTGTGCCCAGTCCAGTCCAGTGCCAGGGCTAAGGGTAGGGCACAAACCTTCAGCAGATAGCAAATCACCGTTTTGTATATGAGCTGCCTCCACACTGAGGTGGGGAAAACCTTGAAGGCTCCTGCCCTGGCCAGCCTGGGCATGTGGCTGTGTGTTTCATCCTGCCTGGCACACAAGTGGTATGTGCCAGCAGGAAAATGCATAAGGGCATTAAGCCAACTTCCTGAGAACATGGCACTGCTTCACCCTGCAGCCAACAACAGCGACCACCTTCAGTGCAACACAGCCAGCTTTGCTTCTGCAGATATGTCCCTCACATGCTCTGGGGTGCAGGACTTTTCCTCTGCAACCTGCTGGAATGGGTGTGCCTGCATAAATGGGAGATACAGGATGGCTTAAGGCAGTGGAAATAATGGGAAAGAAGAAGGAAAAATCTTCTGAGGGGAAGCATCTGTTCTTTTTACCATTAGCTACAAGTGGTACCTTTTTAATTATTGAGATGCTGAAGCTGGCAGAGGTTGTGAATTGAGTTGGTAATTATTTAGAAGAGCCCCAATTGCTGGCAAGGATTCCCATGTAGTTATTTTCTAACTGGATAGAGGGAGAAATAAACTCTTCAGGTATTTATTATTATTACAGCCTGTCAATTATGAAGATTTATTCATTCCTGCTGAGCTGCCTCGAGACTTGGCTTTATCACTTCACTGCTGCTGCCACAACACTATTATATATGTGAAAATGTGAAGGTGAGGCATGCTTTTTGAAGTTAGACACAATTCATCTTCCTGAGTTTTGACAGCTCCCCACCATGCACAAGATAACACCGTCTAACACACCGACCATGGCACTACAGCCTGCTTTTCTCAGGTTTGATACAGCACAGCTTCTTAGCTCACACACTGTAACATCTTTAGGCAAGTTGAAAGTGCAATGAGAGCCAGTCTTAGTGTTTTCCACAGCTATCCAGACTGCTGTGTAGAACACCCTGCTCCACTGGGCTCATGTGCTGCTGAGGTCATATTTAAGCCCATTGAAATTGGGATTTCAGCTGGTAAATTCCCCATCTTTCAGGTCAAATTTAGGGCAGGTTGACCAGAATCTTTAAGAAATGTGGGGATATTGGTGTTTTGTTCTGTGTGGCTCATTTAAGCCTGTTCATGGATGCTACAGAGGCTCAGCACAAAGCTATTGTTTCTGCTCCAAGAAGGAAGTGGCTTATGATGTCATTTCCCTCGGGATTTGTGTCCTTCCCTTTTCCCGTCCTTTCCTGTCCCTTTCCTTTCCCTTCTTGAGTTTTCCCTTTCCCTTTCCCTTTTCCCCTGTTAAAAAAAAAAAAAGAAAAAAAAAAGAAAAAAAAAAAGAGCAGCAGTCTTTTATGAGAGTTTGTTTGGTGAGATGTTTTGTTGAGTGAAGGGCAGCTTTATTGGGGCAGAATTAAGGAGATAAGAGAATGGGAGTCCCCCTCATTCGGACCGCAGTTGGAGAGGCTATGCCTCAGGAAAACCTTCCTCATCTCCTCCTTTCCAGTTCCCTGTCTGCCTGCACAGCTGCCTGTCACACTGCTTGCATTGCCCCCCAAGGTCCACGCTCTCTGGCTGGTAGGTGACTCCAAAATTTGCTTTCACAGGCTTTGTTCTGAGAGCCATCTGAAAGACACAGACTGTCTGTGAGGATTTGAAGCCCTGCCTTGTGCGCTGTAGACAGGATACAGAGGGTGCCAGCAGTGAGCCTCGAATGGCTGGGACCTCTCCAGTCCCACCCCAAATCGGGGGTCAAGGTCCTGGGCAGGGGACTTGCCATAAAAATGGTCTTTGCAGTCTCATCCCAAGCAACTGTGACAATTTGGGGCCATCTGCAGATTTGCCACCTCACTGCTCACCTCTTTTCCAGATCATTAAGGCATGCATTAAACACCACCGGCCTTCGGAACAAATTTGCCAGTCACTCCTACAGCTAGCTGGGAAAAGGATCCCAGCCCCTTATTTTCAGTCTCCATCTCTGGTTGTGCTGTGCTTTCCCTCGCGTGGTGGGGCAATTTCCCAGTCACGGTTATGCAAGGCAGGATCCCTCACATCCTGTGCAGAATCAGGGCTGGAATTTCTCCGTGAGCCTTTGGGGAGGAGCCGGTGCTGCTGCTGTGCTTGCCAGCTTCCCAGCTGTGCTGCAAGGTCTTTGCTGCCTGTATCAAGGTTGCACCATGCAACTCTTCCAGAGGCATGGGAGAGGCATTTGGGGAAGTTTCTTCTATTGCTGCTGGTCTGCTCTGCGGCTTTTTGCAGGAAGCTATGCTGCACCTGCAACCTGGGATAGGCAGAACCTGGAAAAAAAATATAAACAGCAAAACCAGAGTCACCTCCAGGCCAGGCAATTAGTTTTATTTATACAAACATGCCTCCCCACTGTAGTTTTTGCTTCCCTGGCACGTGTTCATTTTTCTTCCTCCTCTCTTCTTCTCAGAACATTGTGGGGCCATGAGCTTCCCAGCCTTTTCCTCTGGCTGGACACCAGCCCTGCTGCTGGTTCAGCACAAGCACAATGCCCTCATGCAGCAGCCACAGGGCTGCTGTGCCATAGCCAAGGCAGATGTGCCGTGGGGGTCTGCACTCTGCACCCCATGCTTCCCCCTGCCTGCCAGTTTTGGGGAGCTGCTCCTGAGCTCACTGTGAGGGACAGGTAGCTCATTAAACTGCTTGCTGTGTTCTGCAGCATTCCCACTCGGCAAGATCATCACTGCCACCTCCAGCCATTCCTCCCACCGGAGGGAGAGGTGGGGGGGAGCCTGTCGGGAAACTTTCCTGTGTGCTAAACCATGCCTGCTGAAAATACACCACAGGACAGAGCCCTGAGGAGGCAAAACAGCCTGGAGCCAGCCTCAGATTGTATCTTCCCTGTCCACCAACCATTTTAAAGAGAGGCACACGACCCCAGTCAGATGGTTTGCACCTTAACACGTGGGATGGATGGCAACCGCATCCTTTGCTGCCTTCACGGTTGCCAGTGCAGAGACCTGGCAGCTCTCTGGTTGGCTGGGGCATCATCCCAGATCTCAGCCATGAGCCTGGACATGGGCAAAGCACAATCTTTTCTTCCCAGCATCCAGCCACTCAGAGGAGCCAGCATTAGAGGGGACAGGCAGCAAAAAACCCCATCACCAGCTGTGGGATCTCTTGGGGTGGTGGGGAGTGCAGAGCCCTGGCTGCAGGTCTCTGCCAGAGGGGGGATGTTTGCATCCCTAGGGTGTCAAGGTTCAGAGGATTCTCCAGCCCAGCTGGGCTGCATTTCTTTTTGGATGCACCAAATGGAAAATATTAGCCTGTAGACAAAACAGACGCTGTGAGGAGGAGCATGGGGCGGTATGCCCGCTGCAGGAGCCGGGGCTGGAGCAGCAAGCTCCCCACATGGCCAAAGTATTCCAGCTATGGGCTGCTGGGGAGCGGTGCTGGCACCATCCTCAACCATCCCATGCTGGGAATGGCTTTTACTGCTGCAAGTCACCTGAGCATGCTCCATGGAAAAGTTTAAAGGTGAAAAGTCCTCTGTGCCTTCCCACCACCTGCTGAGGATGTTGGGGAAGGGTTCAGTGTTTATCTGCCTGTGTGTCCACAGAGATAACGGGGAGGTGGCCAGCAGTTGGCCTCCTAGTCTAAAAATGGTTCTCTTCTTAACAAACATCCCACTTGTTGTTGGCAGGTAGTAACCACAAAGCAGGAGGTCTAACACACAAGCAGGACAGGGCCCATCTCCCCCTGTGATAAATATAGAGCTAGAACCTGCATCACACTGGAGGTGACAACCTAGAGCAGTCCCACAGACATACACAGGGGAAAATCCCAACTCTGGGCATGCACCTCAGGTCAATTTTCCATAATGCTTTTTGTCTCCTACTTTAAATAAACCCAGAATTCATTAATTCAGAGCCTCTGTTTTTCTGTACCATCTGCTTGTGGGCCAGCATAGCTGAGAGTACCTGGAGTCAGCTCTCCTGCCACCTGCTCCTGCTGGGTTTTCCTCCTCTAGCAAAGCTTTAACCTTTGGTTTGCAGCCTGCTCAAATGTGGTTCATTATTAATTGGCTGGAAAAGTGGGGCCACTGCAATGGACTTCTGGAGCTCCTCCCTCCCACCCGTCTCCTTGCATGACCCAGCCTGGTCAAGCAGGACAGGCAAAGCATGTCTCTGAGCTCAGCCAAGGAGGATTGTAAAGGAGGGCCACACTGCACGGCATCCCACAGCTCCTGTGTCCAATGTTCTCTGCAAATCCCTATCTGGATGCCAGAACTGATGGAGGGTCCTCAGGAGGAGGTACTGATTTAGGGACAGCCTTGTTGCTACCTTACAGAGCAGCACAGCCTTCCCAATGCTCTGGTTTCACCAAGCTAAGATCTGTCTTGCTCCCTTGCTGACCCATCCGTGTTCAGGCCAGAAGAGACCATCACCATAATCTGGTTTTATCTTCTCACAGCTCAGCTGTAAATCTTCACCCAGTGATTTCTGCACTGAGATCACAAGCGCTGCCAGAGGTAGCACCTGGCTTTTCAGAGGTCCAGACCTGATTCAAAGACTTTGAACATCATTACAAAATTCTTTGGAATCTCTTCAAAAGGCTATTAATACTCCCTGTGATTTGTTCAGATGGGAAAGACAGCTTTCTGTCCACCCATCCTGACACAGGGCACGTCAGGCTGCGCACTAGAGTGGAACATAAAGAAAACAGCAAAGCCGCCCCTCCCTCAGAAGATGAGATCAGGATGTTTCCATCCTGGTCCTTTTGGGAAGGGGGAAAGCAGCAGCTCACCATCTGAAATCATAGCCCAGCTGGTGGGGCTGCCAGGCAGGTACTTGTGGTGAAGTGCTCCAAGGCTCCCTCTCCAAAGTGGGGCCAAATCCTCTCAGCATGGGGTGCCTGCACAGCCAACACCCCTGCTGCTGGTGCCACAGCCCTGCTGGGGGACCAGGGGCTGGGGCAAGCCATCCACAGCTCTCCAGGAAGCACTGGCCATCCAAAACAAACTTAAAATCCAAGCTTTCCAGCTGGCCTTTTTTCGTAGTCCTGGAGAGAACTTTTGGGTACAAAAAAACAATCCCAAAGACCTAAAAATAACCCTGGACTTCTTCAAGAGGGCAGTTGTATTTTGAGATATGTAGAATGTTATCAAGCACTGAGACCTCCTGCTAAAACTGTGGAGGAGATGAAAGCCCCTTAATTCCTTTTCTCTTGTCACCTGAGCTGACCTTCAGGCCCGGGAGTGCTTTTGTTCGGGCACATTCCAGGACTCAGGCAGTGGCCTCGTGCTTCATGTCCTGCTTGGCTGGGACAAGGACATGCATTTGTCATTGATGTTCTCTGCTCCTTCTGCGTCAGAGAGCTCTGCTTTGTTTCTCTTCCCAAGACTAGCCAGTGAATACACAAGCAATGTTTAAACAAGCAATGGACATATTATTTGATTGAAATGGTAAAAAGAATAAATTAAAGGACCCTTTTGTTTTATAAACCTGAAGGTTCTGGCTTAGGCCCTCTGACAGCATCCCTTCAGCACAAAGCAAGCCTAGAAGAAACATGACAACGAGATATATTAGCAGCATGAACACTCTGCTCAGTTTAAAGCTATGTGTTATTGCAGGTCTAAAATGTTATTTCTGTTTGATATACAAAACCTTGCTCTTCTTACAAATTTACTTCTTCACTCCTCTCAAGCTTGCCTCCAACAGCAGGTTTTGGAGCTTTGTCTCCAGAGTCCAGAGCTCACTCATCTCACAAGGGCTGATATTGCCATGCTTTATTCAGCTGAGTGCACCCAATGTTTTTGCCACTTGCCTACTGCTGCTCCAACCCTGTTTCAAATGCCCATTTCAGGAAGAGGAACCTGCTTGCCTGGGCTGCAGCAAAAAGAAAAGACTGTTCTGAACTGGGGGAATGAATAACCATCCCTTCTTTTATGCTAGTAACTTTAAAAGGCATTAAAATAGAAGGCTTTTAGGGCAGAAAAATCCCCATCACCAGGCTACAGATGCTGCAGAAGGTGGTTTCATTATGAGCAAACAGATATGTCTGGAAACAGATATTCCTTTTAACAAACACTCCAGTCACTGTCTTGAAAAAAATCAGGTCTGTCACCTGCTCTGCTCACCTGTGAATGTGCATTGCCTCCAAATTCAGAGTTTCTTAGATCATTATATTGTCTACAATGGGGTTGCTGCCTGCAGAGAGCTGTGGATCCCTGACCCCTGCACACACACACAAACACACACACACACACACACACACACACACACACACACACACACACTCTCTTTCTCTCTCCCTCTCTCATGACAACTATCTTTATGGCCACAAAATCCCATGAAAACAGATGGTGCTGTAGTAAAACTATGATAAACAGAGTGATTTACATACACAGGCAACTCCAGTTCTCATTAAGAATAAATTAAGTAAAGAGACCCAAGATGCAAGCAGCTCACCAGCTCCAGCTCCAGGCACTCCAATTCCATTGTTGATGCCTGAGTCTGGGATGCTGCTGCAGTCCCAGGTAATGCTGAAGCCCAGAAACTCCACACTTGCATTTCATATCTTATTTGAGATGGAGCGTGCACCCAGAGCTTCAGTCTGAGCCCACTTCCAACAGAAACCAAAGGAAAAGATGGTTTACTTAGATTTTAAGATTTTAAAGTCAAAGCTGAGCCCCGTGGTGCAGGTGTTGCTCCCTTCCAAGCTGGAGCCTAGCACCTCTTGGCATGCTTCAAGCACAGCTGCCCTGCCAGCAGTCCCCAAGCCTCCCATGTGCTCGGTGAAGTTGGTAAGGACAAACCTGTCCCCTTTCACCTCCCCTTTGGCCATGGCCTCCATGCAGGACTAGCCCAGTTATCCAGAATGGGTTGGCCAGTGATGAGCCCAGCATTCCCAGCTCCCTCCCGGGGAGGTTCCAAAGGGTCCAAGTTAAGGACAGACATGACAGCAGGGATGGTGTGACCACACGGGAGCACACCTCCCCTGCGGACTGGAGAGGGAGGAATAAACATCCTTTGGGCTTCCTCTGCTCGCTGGGAGTGTGCATGGCCTGTCCAGCAGCTCCCACTGCCCCTGGCTCTGCCAGCCTGGACACGGAGCCAGCAGCCGGAGCAGACAGCTGAGCCCTGGGCAAGGGCTATTCAGCGCAGCACCTTTACTTTTCCAGAGGGATTTTGAAACGATGGACTCAGCCAGCCCTTGGCCAGACACAGCTGCTGTACCTGGAAAGATAAAGGGTAAAGCCCAGAGACTGGCTGGTCTGTCTCTGCTCCACAGGCTCCCCGAGGGCTTGCCAAGGCAGCGTGCCTCTCCTCCTGACCCCTTGTGTGCCCTGTGGGACTTGCTTTGTGAGAAAGCGGGGGAGGAAGGATGGAAAGCCAAGATGAAGCACAGTTAAAGCCACTGGGAACCTGATGAGCCAGCTGGTCCCCAGGCAAGCACCCTGAGGGAACCTCCCCCAGGGAGCAAGCTCCAAGGGCTCTTGGCAGCAAACTCTCTGGATAGCCTCTTCCCACGCAGCACAGCCTGCCTTGCCTCGCCTTTCCTAACGCTTTAATTTTCAGGATTTTCACCTGTGTGGTGTAGTTTTTGTTCACAGTGTGTTCCCATATGGTTTAATTTGCACCTCTAAAATTAAAACAAGATTCCTTGCTGTTAGGGGGCAGCAGGTCTGAACACCAAGCCACAAAATTTTCTATTTTTCTGTCCCTGTGAGCTTAGTCAAGCTCAGGGCTCCTTGTAGCCCTGGTGTTCCTTAGCCCAGAGCTACAGGAATGGGGAGCTGTGGCAATGCCAGAAAATTTTCATGAAAGATTTTTTATGTGTCATCAAGCTGCACAATTAAATGGCATTGAAAGGTGCCAGATGAAGAACTCTGAAATTTGCATTTAATTTGGTGTGTGGTTGGGTTTTTTAAAATCCACCATTAATCACTGCTCATGATATTCGCAAGGAGCAAAGCATTTCTTTGCAAAACTGAGGCTACTGTGCTCCCGAAGTGGGAAAAAAGGAGCGAAAGCAAGTCAGGAGCCCTGTGACAAATGTGTGCAGAATATTCTGGAATATCTTTGGAAGGCTGCAGCCTGCATGTGCAGCATGGATGGAGATACACTCAGAGCTCCCTGAAGCGTGTAGCTCAGGGGAGACCTTCCCCACTGGGCTGGGTGCTCTGGGTTCTTTCAGCTCCTGCCCTTTGGATGTCCAATTCCGAGAGGGAAAGCTGGCCAAGGTGACTCACTCGGCAGGAATGTCAATGCAGCACATCAGGCTGCAAGGACAGAAAGCAGCCACCCTGGGCAGCCAGCCCCTGCCCAGCAGCCACAGGAGATGTCCAGGGAGGGCACGAGGAAAGCACAAGCACACAATGAACCTGTCCCACGGAAATTCCATCCAGTGGCTCGCGGACATCACCTGCTTGAGGTGACATCCTTGAGTTTAGCAGCCCCTGAAGGATTTTAGTTACTTAAATTTGTATGGCTGCTTTCTGACCCTTGTCAAAGCTCCCAGCACCCACACCATCCTGTGCCAACAACCTCAAATGGCAGTGGAGTGCTGAAACACTGTTTCCTCTTGCTTCTTTTAAACGTGCTGCCTAATAAATTTACATTATGATTTCAAGCCTGGTGAGAAGGAATGGAACTTTCTTTCTGTTTCACTTTCTTTCATGAACCTCCCACATGCTCACCCTTGCCCTGCAACCATCTCACTTCCAGTCTATCCAGCTCATCCTCCCACAGAAACTGTTCCATATTTCTGTCTGCCTTCCCCCCCCACCAGCAGTGCAGCTTTAGCTGTGTTGATCTACCTGAGGCATCTCACAAAGAATCAATGGAGGTACAGGTAGAAGAGGCACATCATTTGGATGATCTGTCTGAGGTCATCGTGTCGTGCGCAGCGTTGCCTTTTACATGGAAAATTTCGCCATTGTCCCCTGGATGCATGCTCAGCCATGGGGATGATGCTGCTGGACATGACTGTGAGTTCACTGGCAGCTCCAGACTATTCGAGTTCAGCTCCTGGAATGACTGAATGACGGCAGGGATCACTTAGTCCATCTTGGAGTGTAGCACCAGTGAAGAAGGAACAGCATGACTGCCTCAGTTCCTCAGTCTTTGCCACAGAGTTCCCAGAAAGCAAATGCAGAGCCCACGCTAGAGGGAGGCTTAGGAACAACCACTGAGGAAATGTCTTACTTCACACCCCGAGCAAAGAATGCCTCTCTCAGGCAGATAAAACAGGCTGAAGGGGGTGGATGCATCTCTTCCCTCTCAGGAGGAGCAGAGGGAGAATTCTCCTGCTGGGCAACCCCTTCCCCTTTTGCCTTGCTGTTCCTGAGCTCATGAGTGTCATACAATTTTCTTTAATTACTGCCTTTACCTCCTGGCTTTGAGAAGCTGCCCACCCACCCACCCTCTGGCCATCCCCCCCCCCTCTGGCCATCCACCCCCTGGGGTGGGTGGGCAGCTTCTCAAAGGCAGGAGGTAAAGGAGTGAGGAATGGTATTTTACTATCATTAAACCAGGCAGGCTGGCAATATCCCATATGTTTTCATATCTGCCTGGCTTTAACTGTGGACCAGCTGTGAGGTGCATTGAGGACCAAACCCATTCACAATCTATCCAGTATCCCTCTGTGTCTGCCAATGTTGGGGGCCAACCTTGTTCAGTTTTCTCTGCTGCAGGTTGTGTTCCAGTCCTGACAATGTCCCACCTCTTGTGATTTCATGCCCTTTCTGGCTGTTCACTTGATGGGGAGCTGAACAAAACCAGTAGGAAAGGAGACTATTGCAAAATTTGCACTGACATTTGCTGGCATTATTCTTGTTTTCTGGCAATCTGAATGTGGAATGTGTCTGATATTTATCAGAGGAAAAAAATGTCACATCCTTTCTCATCCTCCTGATAGATATTAAAAAAATAGAAAGGCAGTCTGGAAGCTTTTAAAGGCCTGTGTTCTGCCACCAAAAACAGTCACAGATGCCTAAATGCTTAAGCACAGATGCACAGCATGCACCCCAAGGAGATTACCCTTCAGGAGATCCTTCCTCATGCTGGATTACTTCTAAATGATGCAACATGATTCTTTGTGTGAGTCTTTGCAGCCTCACACTTGATGTTCTGAGAATTGCCTGGCCATGTTTGTACCACCATGGGCCTTTTACACCCCCACAGTCCCCCATGGGAAAATGACAAGAGTGGAGGGCTGCATGTTCCCCCATCCCTGGTCAGTCCTGCCTGCTGCTGTTCTCCTGTAATGAAAAATACCACATCAGCAACACCTTCTTGAGTGGAAAAACCCAGCCTGAACACTTGCCCCTCTTTGTCTGTTAGGCGTCTTTCCCCCTTTACAGCTCAATTTGTGTCCTGTTCCATGGCACTTTTGTCCACTCCTGTGGACAGGACCAGTGTGAACCACAGCCATGGTTTCTGTGCTTGCAGATACGTGGATGTAGAGCTGTGAGCCTGCATGCTTTCGTGTGTAAATATGCATATAGGCCAGTATGTGAGCTGATCAGAGTATTGCCCCTGTGTATTTATCATTTATCATAATGCATGGCATTAAAAAGGATAGCATAGTAGATGTAATATGTAATGCAAATGTCATATGCAAACAATTTACTTAGTGTCACAGAGAGAGCAACAGAAGACAAGGAATCCGACTCTTGGCAGGTCTGTGGGGTTTGCATTTCACATTACATCCTCACTCCATTTGCTGGGATGGCACGAGGAAAATAGCTGTCAGTAATACTTTTTGTGGCAGCAGATGCAACGTGCAGAGCTGCGAGCAGCCTGATGCAGTACCTTTTATTACCCAGATTAAGGATGGCAGGCAATTTACTTGCTAAAGGCCAACAGCAAATAATCTTTTCCCTGTGAAATGAATTTAGGCAGCTTGAGGTGGGGCCAGAAAGCAATTAAGTATATTATTAAAGCAAGGCAGGAGATTGTAATCATACATATGTATATTACATACTTACATATAGAGAAAGGCAAATAAGTCTGCAGCCACCTTTGGAACCTATATATTCAACTCTGAAATGCAATAAGGCTGGAAATTAAGTGCTTATCTTCTTCGTTAATGTGTAATCGTCCCCTTTAATCAGCTGCATTAATTATTCCATCATACTGAGTTTTTACATTTCTGAAAAGCAGAAAAGTTAATTTTGTTGTGGTTCATGGCTTTTGAGAATTACCTGGGGCAGAGCACAGCAGGGATGAAGACAGGCCGGCTGCTGATTGCCTTGCTCCCCTCGCAGGCACCCTGCTAACAGAGTCCTCACCTCCTGCTCCAGGCTGAGCCCTCCTGCCCGGCGGGGCGGCGAGATTCCCGATTCCCGCAGCATCTGGTGACAGAGGGACACTGGATGTTGTCTGTCGTCAAGGAGATAAAGTATCCAGATTATCAGGCCAAGCGATAATATGATGGACATTCAGTGAAATACATGCAGCTTTCAAGAAAAAGTAATCAGAATTCTTCCACGGTAAGACAGGGATTTTGCCTCCCTTACTTAAGAGGTCTCATTTATGCAGTACAAACAGAAAACAGGGTTTGCTTTTGGCTGTAACAAAGATGCAGACTGAGACGTGCTACTTACATACAGAATGTTAATAAAGACATGATGGGCGAATATTTTTCTCTATCTTGAGGGCAACAGCCACAAAAAAGCCTGATTAAGTACGCTCCACTTATAACATCTGATTGCAAAAGGTAATCCCTGCTCACTGAGGACGTGGCAGTCACAGGCACAAACCCCAAGCTGAGCAAAAGGTCATCAGGACTTGGGGCAAGGGGTACCACATCTGGTCCAGGGGTGCGCCTCAAAAACCTTCAACTCCACTTCCACAAAGGCAGAGTGAGAATGTTACCCTTTGGCAAAGGAGGGTAAAACAGGGATCCCCAAAGCATTATTTTCCCTCGTGGAATAGCTGAAGGCAGCTGATAGCTGAGGCAGACGTTGCTCTGTTGAGATCTCTTCACTGCTCTGAGATGTCAGCACCTCCACGGAGCCCACATCGCTGCTGCCGTCGCAGGCAGCGCGGCAGGGCTGAGCATCCACTGCCGGGCTTAGATGTATAAACTGCTGCAGCTCTAACTAAAAAGTGGGTTTCTTTCTTCTGGGGCTGTAGAACATGTAAAATGTCTTTCTTCTGGGGCTGTAAATGGTGAGGTCAACACAGGAAAACACAGGTCAACACAGGAAAACCAAGTCACTCTCTTTACCCACTTCCCCTTTAGACAGAAAGATTGATGTTTCCCTACACTGAGCACACACCCTACGTACTGATTTTGATAAAATTACAATCTTCTTTGTTTAAGCAAAGTGTGCTAATATTATTAAAACATCCCAGATCCATTGTGTTATTGAAAACCTTTCAGTTAACCCAAAAGTCAGTTGAAAAGTGAATTTTAATTTCAGGACATATTTTAAAATTTGTCATTTACTTTGGGTTTAGGAGTGGAATAAAATAAGGGAACTGCAGGAACAGAAATTTTCCTGGTAATTTTTATATTAACTGACACGACTCTCACATTAACTGCTTCAGGGTCTTATTGCAGGACAGGGTTAAATTCAAACTAATGAAGTGAGGCCAATATACAGGCCAAATAATACAACAGCTGGCACAGTCCTCTAAGAACTAAAGGAGGTCACTAAAAACGATGCCAGCTCACAGTGGTTTATATAAAATGTACTTTGTCAAACTAACCAGGCGCCTTTGATGAGATGATAAATTTTGCTGAAAGCGATAAAATGTCTTGGACTTGGTACTGCGTGACGTGGGCTTAGAAACTAGGATGGCATAAATTCAGTGTGTCAATATTAAATGAAATTAAGCAACTACAAGCTGCCTAATGTCCACATCATAAAGCAAATTGTAAATAAGAATCACCTTTTGTGCATTGTGTGCAGGCCATTTTAGGGATCATGTATTTTGTGTCCATTACAGCTAATATTTTTGATAATTACTTAGAAGAAAACTTCACCACCACTGATGATGCTTGTGGGTGACACAGACCTTGGAGGATAACAGCAATACCGAAGAAACGATAGCACAGATCAGCATCACCCGCACCTCAGCAAAAAACACTCAGCTGAGCAGAACCAAACATAAACCCATAAATCTGAGGGCCAGAAGAGGTTGATGAGGCAGGTGACCCATGCCCATATCCAGCTTGTGAGGTGAACTAGTCCAGTAAGAGCCCTATTACTATAATTTAATATCCTAGATCCTGGCAGAGCCCCACAGGCATATGCATCAGCTAGCCTTGACCATCTCAACATTTGGATGCCTCCTGAGATCCTCCTCCTGTTTGTTGACTTCCCTGTTACTCTGTTAAAGGCTCCTCGTAGTTGCCATGCTCTCTTTAGTCCTGGCTTTGAGGCACTGCACTCCCTACAGAGGTAGGATTGCAATTATATTCCACCTCCACTCATGGCCTCCCAGACTCAAGATTTCCTGCATTCAGTCTGCCCTTTGGGGACAAGGGACACTGTCCCTTGCTTAGCTCATCCCTGGGGGCCTCTGGACTGCTGCTGACCTGGGATTTCTGGAGGACTTGCTTACAGGCTCAAAACATCCTTCTTCCAAACAGGACAAATAAATCTTTGCCTTAATAGCCTCACATTTTGTGCCATCTTTTATGTCCT
The DNA here is from genome assembly GCA_013397155.1 of Irena cyanogastra. Lineage (NCBI taxonomy): Eukaryota > Metazoa > Chordata > Aves > Passeriformes > Irenidae > Irena > Irena cyanogastra. Next base: position 45,780 of record VWZV01005850.1, on the reverse strand, counting down.
CTCAGAATGTTATATGCCACATAAAACATGAGAGGTCATTAAAGTTAAAGTGATAAGCTAATTAACCCATATTTACACTGAGGGATGCAAATAAATTATGCTATTCAAATATCAGGCATGCCTTTACAAATATTGGCTAATGTTCTAGCAGAATCCTCAGGTTGCAGAGATCACAGAAGATGCTTAATTTACAACAAGCTCCCCCATATATGACTACACTGGGATAACACCAACACCAGATGGGAGATGACCCTAATAGCACCTGCAAAGTTGCACTGAAGGCATTGCCACAGGGACTCTTACAGCTGCTGCCTCTCACAGGGGAAACAAGGAGCTGTGGACCCTTCCCCATGAGTCCATCAGCTCTGGCCCCAGAGGCTACAAGGTGCTAACATGTGTTGCAACCAAAATACATCCCCTATACCCTCAAGGGAACCAATTGCCAAAGCAGAGGGAGGATATTTAATCTGTTGTCCAGTACAGGCCGAGCGCCCGCTGCTTCCCTCTGTTTGCTGCTTTTATTGGGATCTCTGCTATGCTCAGCTCCTATTTGCATGAAACTTGTGGGAACTTAATATCTTTGTGCCTTTTGTTCCTCTGTCAAATTTGTCTGAGGGCAGCCAATGATTGCAGTGTAATAGCAGGGAATGCAAAGGGAGCAAGTGATTGCATAGCTGTATTTCCTTACGAAGTAGGCTAAAAATAACAGTGACCTTTACGAGCTCTATTTTTCCATGGTTTGGAGCAGAGTTGTGAAATTTGGCAGGTGCAAGAGACCTTTGGGGTGTGCCTTCTGCTGTTCCTGTGAAAATCTTCTGAAATTTGGGCTAGGTATAAGCCTTTGGAAAACAAGACCATATGTTAAGAATACGGTTCAGAGGCATGTAAGAACTTGAGCAATTCAAGGGAATTCCCTGATAATTTCACCCTCCCAAAGTCTCATGCTGCTTTCCTACTCTCTGCCACTGTCTGGCTCTGGGGTCTCCACCTGGATATCCCCAGGACCCAGTGTGAATACTGGGGTGGAAAGCAGGGGCACAGTTTCTTCAGAACTCCCTGTTCTCACCCTAACAAACACAGGTTAAAAGGATGCTCAGAGCAACCACGTGAAGGGACAAGGACATGGAGCAGATGGTGGATCAAGGTGGTCCTGAGTCACCACATGCTGCAAAAGGCACAGCCAGTGGACAGCCTCTCAAACCCATTCCTGCCTGGAGAAGGAGGACTTGCCCCTGAGTGTGCTTTCAGACAAAAGCTGTGTATAAGCTGCATGCATTAATCTGTCCATGGATGTATGTGAGTAAATAATCCCAGTTACGCGGCGTTGTCACGCACACGGCCATGTGGAGGGAAGGCCTCAGTCTGGGATCTGACTGTGCAGCCACAACGAGGAAGAGAATGTTTCTCTTCATAATAAATTAGTCATTTGCTTGTAGTTTAAATAAGCCTCTGAGAAATTATTGTCTTGACACAGTTTTCTGGCTGGACCGGTAAGAGTGGCTTTGAGCCGTGCCTGTGGAATATCTGCCTCACGGAACCGGAGGGGCGAGCAGTGACAGAAGGTGGTTTGATGACTCCTGCCTGAGTGAAGGACACTTCCACAGACAGCAAACAATTGCTTCTTTTACTCCTAATTTACACAAGCTTGCTTTAGGGGAAGGTGATTTTGAAGCAGAGGATGAGCTTTGAGGTCCTTCACTCCTACAGGCTCCAGCCTGTTTTTCCCCTGGCACTGCATGGCCCTGCTCTGACCTGCACAGGCCACGCTGGGAGCTGGGAAGAGGCAGATCAGTGCATGGAAGAAGAGTCACCAAGTGACCAAGTGTAGCCAGGCAGTTCAGTCCATCTGGAGCAGATTGATATGGGCACACCTGATCCCTAAGGGACCCAGGAAAGCTTGTCACAGCCACTAAGACCAGGAGTGACTACGAAGGTTGCAGGTGGCAGACACACAGTGATGGAGGGAAAATTAATGAGGAATTGAATGAGGATTGGGATTGTTGAGGCAGAAAATAATGAAATTGAACTGAAAGGTAAGGGAGAAACAAGATGGGAAAATGGAAAATACTATATTCAGTAGTGGCTATCAAATAGGATTTCTATCCTATGCACCCATGATGGCAAGAATCCCGTAGAAAAAATAGATTTTGATTAACATGCATTCAATTACATTAGTAATTAAAGTCTGTGTATTGTAGGGACTGTTCAATTAAAATTGCACTACCTGTGTCCTTTTTAACAGCTCCTAATTTCCGAGGGGCTGACTTTGTGATGTTGCTCTGCCACTGCCATTTTCTTGACCGAATTCTAACCCTTCAAGAGCAGAGCAGTGCCAGTTGATACCTGTTGAAGATCTCTATACACAAAGCAGTACAGAAATCACAAAGGGAGGGAGAGCTGGAGCAAGAATTCAAAGGAGGCATCAGCAAAAGGGGTAGCTGTCCTTTGTGCAATGCCTTTGCTGCGTTCCCCATGCTGCTGTCCTGAAAATGCCCACTTGTGGGCAAAATACTGCTTGAGCCTGGAGTGACTCCAGGGAGGGATGTCACGAGCTGCATATTTTGCCAGCATTACTGGCAGTGGGTTAAGGACCTGCCCTTGCAGATTGCCTGGTCAAGCTTGGGAGTATCCTGGCATGGGGAAACAAGAGGGTTGTGACACCCTCGGCCCCACCACTGATGCCACCAGAGCCTACCTGTCAGAGCCCCAGCTGTTAGCAGGATCAGAACTGACTGTCCTTAGTGAGCAGAGGGAGACTTTGCTTTTGAGATTAAGGCTGGCCCTGTGGTGCAGGCAGCTGGGTGTTTGAGCCCTGGCTGTAATGTGCAGCAGATCTCATACAGCAGCACGTGGTGTGTCCTGGTGATGTGGTCCTGCTGAGCTGATGGCTCGGGCTGAGAGCCATGCAGAGCCCCATGGGGACAAATCCTCATCTCCTGGGCTCTGTGCTGAGGCCTCCATAGCTCAATGCATGGAGCCATGGCACTATCATGCATCAGACGCCCATTTCTCCATGCCCCATTTCAGATTGCAGACTGCATCCTAGTAAAAGGGCTGTTTCATAAAGGACTCTCCATCCTATTTGTGATAATCCAAAGCTCTTTTCCTCTTGTTCATGGCTGTGTAACAGCCCTAGTGGCAAATGCATCAGCTGCTTATTCTAGAGAGAAATCCTGGCAAGGCTGAATGCAAATTTACGTAAGCCACATGGCACACAAGTTTTCCAGAGAACACTGGCAGAGCCCCACTGATTTTTAGAAATATCTCTTCTTTTAATAGCTGATGGACAGGTTCATTAGGTACCTATTTTTAACAAGATGAAATAGATTCTGAATAACTGAAGTGACCAACATGTCAGTCCTGAGCAGACAAAACTTGAATGCAGTTGCTGGGGATTTTTCCCACTTCTAAATGTGGCAAAGGCTGCAATAATGGACTTCTGTGGTGCTGAGAACCTCAGTTAGACATTTTGTTTTCTTCCTGGCGATGAGCGAGGAATTGCCACTGATCACAAAAAATACAAAACAATCACATTTCCCCCAGACTTTTCTTAGCTAAACTTCCTTATTACCTATACTCCTTAATTGGAAAAAAAATTAAATTTGGAGGTGGCTCAGATGAGAGTTCTGGTGCCACCTTGGCCCAATTTGGCTCACTTTTTTTTCTGAGAAAATGCTGTGAATATTTCACAGTTGATTGTCAGTAAAATTTACCTGGGCAGGTGTTAACACTGAGGACAATATATTGTGTATATATGTATATGTGGAATTGATTTTGGTTAGGGGTCTAATGAATTTTTAAGCAGATGGCAAACTGGGCAGTATAACAGGAGGAAAAGCCAGGCAGACACAATTCTAATCTAATAGATAGGTTATATCTACTGGAGACCACCAGTGTCCCTGCGTCTGCAATGTCCCCTTGGATTCAGAATGGCAAGGGCAGAGCCACCGAAGTCTCATGCTCTGAAGCCAGGGGCTTATAGTCTTATAGTAGACACAGTTTTAGATGCTTTCCATATTACTGCCAGTATGAACTGTGCCAAGCAAATCTGGGGAGATGCTACATTGGTTTTGCTGGGGTCTTCAGTGAGAATAAGGTTGGATCATCAGTCATCATCATCACGGCTGACCATGTGCTGTGCCAAAAAAACTTTTTCTGATTTCTAATGATTTGCAGCCCTAAGAGCAGGCTAGTATTTTAACAGATGTAGACTTGCCTCCTTCACCAATCCCCTTATAGGAAGGGTTCATTGGAAGGTTAATAGGATGCTGAGAAGACAGACTGATTAAAATTAAATTAATCCAAATTAAATAAGGGGAAAGTCAAGTAACCCAGTTAATTCATAAGAATTCATAGGAAAAGTATTAAAAAGAACAGTTCAGACTGTAAGGAAACAAAGGATCTGGACCCGAGAGTGTTCTTGCCTAGGCATCACCCAGATGGATTAGGTTGAGGAGTTCGCACGGCTTGTGAGACCAGTCTCAGGAGCAGCCAGGAACACGCTGTGCTTGCTCATCAGCCCCGCAGTACACCCAGCTGGCTCTGGGACAGCCTGCGGACTTCCCAGGGGACAGCGTGGCTGGGAGGAGCTAGTGGTGGCACCTGTCACACGCCCGTGCGGGAGGTGACAGGCTCTGCCCCGTCCCGCCCCGTCCCGTCCCGCGGGCTGAGAGCGCGGCGTGCGGGAAGGCGGTCGGTGCGTGTCGGGAAGCAGGGCAGCACGGAGCCAGCAGGGATTACCGAGCTCCTTGCCTTCATCCGTGCTGCCCCAGCAATGTGACCGCTTCCACACCCAGCACGCACGGCACAGGGGGTTTGCAAGGTCTGCAGCCTCTCCCAAGCACTTTGCAGAAAGCACTTAGCACAGGGAAGGGTGTTTTAAAGTAATAGTGATAACGATTAAGTGAGCTACGTTCATCTCTAATGCTATTAAAGCTATTTCATAAAACAGCAAATCTCTCCACAGATATGTCTAGGTTATCCACCCCCCCCAACACATCCTCCGGCAATTCAGATGTTATCTGCTTTCACATGCAACAAGGCAAGCTTATTTTTCCCATCATGTGAAGTTAGGAGAGAAACTGCTTCTGAAATAAAGGGTCACAAAATATTCACTATCCTAAAGGGCACAGAGCCACGGTTATCCTGCAGTTCAATATGCAACACCCCTAATATAACATGTGCTTAATTTTCTTCTAATTTCAAAGTATCTGCATGGCATTTCTCTTTGGATTTTTGCTTTTTTGTTCTTACTCCATGAACTAAGAGAGGCTCTTTAAACTCCATAGTGTGCGGTATCTCCTTCTAAGGAGGCAATCATCTCATCACAAGATGAAACAATATATATGTAAATGTACATTGATACATAAAAACTGAAATAAGGCATTAACATCTACATTTTGATGCACTAATTCGGGCCTAGTTATGTTGACACAGATGGAATGAATTACTGGAGGAGAAAAAGCACATCTGTTAAATGTTATTGTTTAATTAAGCCATTAGCAGCTGAAAGACAAGGGCCTTTAAATTATAGTATTTTATATTTATCCCAGCCCGTGGTAGTCATATGGCTCCCTTAGCACTTGGGGTGTGCTGAAATCTTTAATGCAATCACCATAACAACCTCTCTGTGAAAGGGAACAAGAAGGGTCCCTCTCTCTGCCTTGCAGATGGGCTGTTTGGCATGGGAAATTTGGGCAAAGCACCGTGGTCTGGGGATAACATTGTGACACTGACCTGCTTCGTTAGCCTGCATGGCAGAGCCTCACAGGGCCTCCGAGGAAATCTTCATCTGGGGATGAGCATCCCTGAAACCCCTGGTCATTGCTCAGTGAGGGCTTTGCACCCTGGCATTTGTGTTCACCCAGTTGTGGAGTTTTGGACACACAAAATTTCCTACCTGAGTGCCAAGCTCTGTGTGCACAGCCAAAGAAATTGGCAATAATCCTTTATTACAGCCACAGGCTCTCTCTGAAAATCTTATCCTCCTGTTCAATTTTACAGGGAATAAATTTCCTAGCTGGAGGGAAATTTCTTCCTGTGAGAGGGAAGAAAAGGTCTCTGCGAGACACCTTACCAGTGGGCTTACTCCAGCACAGAGGGGAAGAAGTCTCATCTTGTGTTCCAAAAAGCCTTCAAATTCACCTGGGAAGGGTCCACCGCCACTCCGAGGATGCAGGGTCAGCTATGAGAACGTGTCCTGCAGACTGTCCCACTGAACACCTCCCCCTTGTTTGAAAGTCACATTTACTGTGGAAATAGAATTTTACAGAGGTCTAGAGAGCTTAGAGATGTTGAGCATCCAGAAGCAGTGCAAAACCAGACATCCATAAAGAACAAAGACACCCTTTTAGCAGTTTTAGGGTGGAAGAGGTGAACACCATCAGCCTTCTCTTTTCCCAGGCACTCAGGCTTCCTAGGTTCTGCTGCCCAGCAATGCCTAGTAGCTGTCATGATGGGCAAGCAATAAGGTCATAAGCAGTGCCCATAAATTGCTTATTTAATTTTTCTGTGCCATTTACACCATCACTGCCAGCAAAGTGACATGTCATAAATAGAAATAAGAAATGCTTTCAGCTTTAAAAATAGAAAAGTTTTTCACTTTAGCTGCTGCAAGAGGAAGGCCTGAGTCTGCTCTCACTTGTGCTGGCATAAAACAAAATTAGCTACACAGAAATGAATGGAGTTACGTCTATTAAAAACTGCAGAAGTGGCAGCAGCACTGACCTCTTTTCTTTTAAACTGCTTCCTGCTCCGTACTATATGAACATCTTTTGTATTTGATGCAGTAATCTTTTAGAGCTGACCCCTGCCCCCCACATCAGAGCTGACGCCGTTCAGGAACTCACATGGATACAGCTCAGAGCAGAGAATCGGCCTTGGTGAAGGCCCACTCAATATGAGAAGTGATCCTTGGGCCAGCACAGAGCAATGTGAAGTGCCACCACAGAGGGCCAGCATTTGCTTTTCCTACACTAGAAAACATTAAAGCACAGCACAGTCACTGGCATCAGGGAGGGTGCTCACGGGGCCCTCCAAGAAGAAACACTGAGAGACTCCTGATGGTGGCCCATTCAGCTGTCCTTGTCCAGAGCCATTGATTTTGGCCAGGCATGATCAAGCCTCCGTGGGACCTAAGGAGGTTGGCAGAACACACGGAAACTTCCTGAGGGATGTGCCAGGGAAAGGTGACAGCACATCCCTCCTAATGAAAGCGGTGGCTCAAAGACAACAAATCCCTTCTCCCAGGGAGCTGGATCCCAGTGCTCTACTGTCTGAGATGGCAGCAATTTGAAAACTAACCAGAAGCCTTGCTGCTATCCCAGAGTACTGCATTAAATAACTGAAAAATGAATAATTAAATTAAAAGAGGATTATTTCCCACAGGCAGGCAGAAATTGCTACCTGCAGGACAAAGGATGATGGCAACACTTCGTTTTCTGCAGCTCTCAGCAGTCAGGAGTGAGGTGATGTGAATAACATCCACAGTGGGCAGGAAGAGCCCCCCTGAGTCACATTGGGTTTTTGGCTCACAGTTTATCCCTGAATTGTCTATCTCCAAGTGCAAGATTAGTGATTTCTACAGAACAAGGAAGCAAATCAGGAAATACAAGACATTCCCTTTCCCAAGAATGTCACCCTTGGGGTGTGGGGGCATCTATTTACGTAGAAGTACCTGAGGGATTTGCACAGATCAGTCCCATTGACTCACAGTGAGCTGCTATACATATTTGTAGGATACACTGCTATGTTTAGTCATCCACATTTATTTTATTGCTGGATATGAGGAGACGTGCATGTGTGCTTTGTTCTGGCACTTTATAAGAGCAGTATAATGGCACTATTATATTTTTCCCTTAGATGTATATATCTGTTTGAACAGACGACGCATTGTAAGAGTCTGTATTTCCCATGAACTATAATTAAACATGAACAACTCTCCACAAAGGATAACAATACTGTAATATACTCACTCTCCTCACGAAAATTTAAACAAGTCGACATGCTGAGTGAATAATGATCCTACATTTATGCAGAATTATTTTCTCTGAGTAGCTACAAGCCCTTGGAACACTGATACCCTGACTGTATAAGGCACTACAGCAGGGTCTGAAAACGACCTGAGGGGAGTAAGTTGTCCTCTTCAGCCCATCCACCTTCCCAGCACCTCAAGTTCTCCTCAGCCAGCCACGACGTCCCTTCATCATCCCACTTCATTCTTTGTGCATTTTGGAAGCCCTGTTTTTATCCTGTGTATAAGGTTCCTTCGGACAGCCCTCCTAAACCCCTCCCTTAAACTCATATTTGTCCAGTGAAGCAATTCCTTCACTCACCACATCAGCGTTGGCTATAAAAGGTCACGGTATTTTTCCAAGAGCTGTGACATTTTCCTTAAGCCCATCTTCTTGTCTCTATCTTTCTAGAAACTTTATAGTCCCCAACACGGTGGTCATAGCTGTGACTGAGCTGTCACAAACCAGATGGCTGTGATGGTGCCATGGGATTCAGAAACACACACGCAGCATCAGGAAGGGTAAGGCTTCAACCTTGTTCGTTGCTCTTCCTCCCTCCACTAGCAGGTCCATACTCATCACCACATCACGTGTATATCTGCAAACTGTGACCCAGTGCGGGAGGCCCGGGGTTCCCACAGCAGATTTTTCATTCTCCACCCCCTGCGCCAAAGCAGATGGGCAGAGGAAGCTCAGCAAGTAAACAGCACGCTTGACACTATGGAGCCGTGCTGCAGCAGAACAATTCCTGAATGCCAACCCAGGGCCCCAGTCCTAAAACCAGCCCCTTCCTTCTCCTACAAAAAGAATGTCTGCAGGCTTCATTGTATGAGAAGACATCTTTTTTGAGAGGTGGTTTTTGAACACGGGAACAGTGAACCTGTGCTGGAGCCCAGAGCCAACGAGGCCAGAGCAGAGGAGAGGCAGGGGTGAGGGCCTGTCTGGCCGTGCAGACAGTGCCACTGCCCTCCTCTCACAAAGGTCCAGCAAACCATGGCCAGCGCTCAGCACCAAAGGGGTGCAGAGCAGCACAGCAGCCTCTCCCTCCATGTCAAACCATGAATAGCAGCGCAGTGGAGGCTGGTGGAAGGGATATTTCAGTACACGCATTTTCATTAGAACACCCTTGCATTTGGTAAATGAATCTCCAGTCCCTTCAGAAATGGCTTTGTGGTGACACATTCCAGGGCCAATCATCACTGATCCAAGACTAACATTTACACACACAGGAATTGAAAGCTGGTATTCACACAGTACCCAGCATCAACGCTCCTCTCTCTGCCTATGCAGCTATTCCCTTATCTCAGCCCGTCTAATAGCCACAGAAATACAGCTGGTGATGTTCCCTTCTGTCCTGAAGCCCTCCCAGCTAAACCAGTGGAAAACATCTTTGTCCTGCTCAGCTCCAGTCCCACGTCCCTGCACCGCTCCAGCAGGGGGTAAAACCGCCAGAGGGATACTTTAATTCCAGCCATCTGGCAGGGGTCCCTGGGGGACAGTCCTCCAGCTCCAGACTGTCAGCATGCTGCCAGATGAGTGCTCCCTGCTGCTGGAACAACTCCCAGCCAGCCGGCCGCCTCCAGCCTCCAGCCTCTCCTTCCCACAAGTGCAGAAGAAAGAGCTGGTTTGGGGATGAGGGAGGAGGGAATTGAGATTGGACCCTCCAGAGAGGCATTCATTTTCTCTTGATCATCAGGAGAGACTAAAATACAGTTTTTGTGAAGGTGTGTTGGCCCCTGTGATTTAATGCCAGCACTGGCTCTTTGCATCTTCAAAGCTCTTTGCCATCGGCTGGCTGTGGTCTCCTCTCCGGAACTGCCAGGCAGCTGTGCTGGGACCAGTGGCACCATGCAGGGCCTGTCCCCCTCCCAAATGACTCAGGCCCTGCAAGGGCCTTTGCAAGGCAGGCAGAGTCAGTGTTATTCCCTCTGACAGATGGGAAAAATGAGAGGAGGAGCAATGGCAAGATTCGCCCAGGGCCTTCCTGCTAACCTGTGCTGTGAATGCCTGAATTACTCAGCCCTGCACTCCAGCCAGCCAGCTCAAACTGCCTCTGGTTCTCTCTGCTGCAAACCATTTATAAAAGCATCAGTGCATCAGTTCTGGGTCAAGCCAAGGCCCCGTCTACGCCTGTATCCCACCTCTGATGAAGGGCTTGGGTGGGCACTGACAGAAAGGCTATGCCAACAAGATTGGTACAGAGTATCTCCCTCCCAGCATTCCATGAAAAATGAGTGGCGCCTTTCCATCCCCATCACCTCTCATAATGATTAAAGCATTGAATCATGCATTTGGCTTACAGAGCTTGCATTGTGCGGGTCTGTTTGAATTGAAGAAAAGAAACCGCTTTGATGATCTTAATCAGAACTTCCCTCTAAACACACGTTTCCGTCCCTGCCGTGGCAGGAGCAAACACAGCACTCTGCTACCCAAGAGCTGACGTCCAAAACATGCTTCCAGCCCTAAAGGTCACCAGAAATGGAGGAAAAAATGTAACCCTGCTCTCAGGTTGTTAGCCAGACCAAACAAAAGATTCCTCTCCAATACAAAGAGGAGGAAGGTTTCTAGTAGACAGTGGGGCATCAGTGGCAGATCAGTGCATTTCAGCCTGGTTCCAAAGCAACTGAGGTGGAGAGGAGGTTTTTGGTGGGCTCCAGATGAGGTGCTTGGGAAGCATGTCAACAGCATGACTTGGTGTCTGGATCCAAGATCTAAATCATGTCATGAGAGCACACAGCAGCACTTCAGGCAGGAGCTGAAGAAGAGAGAGTTATTCACCATGTGCTTTTGATCCTCCCTTTTAGCTTGTGAAGATGTTTTATATATTTTGCATCAGAGGTAAAATTTAGCCAAGGAATGTAATAAACAGCATTGCCTCGAAGACAGCACACAAACTTTACACTACTGGCAGATTAAAAAGTCATCTGCTCCCTAGCGATTTCCTCCTGCACGTACCAAAGAATTCCAAGTGTGGATAAATTTAACACAGATGATTCTCATTTTTTGCTCCTGGAAAATGTTGCCCTGGCAGATCATGGAGTCAAGCTATGCATCTGTCACTCCCTCCAGTCAAGTCCTTGGGAATCTATATTTATAGTCCTAGGCTTTGTACAGTAAGTGTCCATGCCAAAGCCTGCTGCAGTCAATGGAAATCTTGGAAAAAAAGCATTAGAAACGTTTTATAAAAGCACAGTTTTGATGAGAGTATATTAAAACGTTAGAATATGTAAAAAATTTTCAAATATATTTTTTAAACATTTCAAAGGAAAACCTATCCAGGAAATAGATCCTGAAATGAACTGTGGATGTGTTCTTGTGAAAATGCTCAGGGCAATGAGATTACCTGAGCACAGCATCTTGGCTGCCATGCACAGCACCTTGTGCTCCTCCGGCACTTCAGCCTCTGAACTGGATCAGAGGGAGTTTTGCATAGCTGGCTCAGGTGAACTCCAGTTCCACTTTAGTCTATCTTTCTGTTAAATAAATGCCATTCTACAACTTCATTATTTGTTGTTACCAATCACTGAGGAACCAGCAGGTGTTTTCATCAATAAAAGCAGGGAGATTTCTCTCACTTTTGAAGTTTGCTGAGAAACAACAGTGCTTCCTACAAGAATTTTTGAATGGGCACCATCTGCCTCTTGGACTCCACTTTAAAATATTGGCACTTTTTTTGTGTGTGACTGCATCAATGTCAATATATTTTCTGTCTTGGTCTCGTTCAGCTTTTGCAAGGTTTTACAACCCCCTTGAAATCTGGTCTACAAGAGCCTAGAATGTCTGATCTGTAGGTCAGAGATACAGAAGGGGACACACATACATGAAGGGGACACACATACAGAGCAACACATGACCAGAAAACTTCAGGGTGATAAATGGAAGAGCAAAAAATATGCATTACAACTTAAAAATCCTGTAGCCACTAAAGTAAGTAATAAGAAGTCCTATAAGCAACTCCAAAAACAACAGCATTTCCAGCTTAGGTAACCAAGTCACAAAGTAAAATAAAGTGCTGACCAGGAGCATTTGTAGGTAGTACAAACACCGTAAGACTTCTCCAGTAAACTTGGCTTCTCAAGGTTGAAAAAGGCTTATACCAACCTTGCTGAGCCTTGCACAGCTGGCACAGGCCTCTCAGCTGAAAGGATCTGGCAAGCCTGAAGCCAGTTTTAGCAGCTCTTGGCAACAGAGCATCATCAAGGCAAACGTTTTCAGTGGTCCCACATTCACATGTATTTTAGTGTCATCTACAGCAAATCCATGACTGAGGATCAGTCAAAGGAAGACATTGATACAGTTGCCCATGGGTTCCCCATGCAGTACCTGTACCACCAAATTTCCTGTGCAGACACCTCAGTTTCAATATTTAGGCACTTCTGTGCTGAAAGAGCAAAGTCAGAGGCGATCCAGGTCCCATTCCTGCCTGCATGCTGCCCTGCCATGGTTATTTTTTGATTTAGCTTATCTACTGCCAGAGCAGAGCATGTGAAGATCCATAGGGCAGCATCCTTAGGGGAGACTGAGCTCAGCTGTAAAAATACTTATGGACCAGCATGACCTTCTGCACGTTGCTCTGCTCAGCATGGACTTGTCTAGATTCTCAAAATCTTGATTGGGGAGCTGCTGTGTGCAAAAGGCAGTGGGGAAAAAGAGCCCCCAAGCATTTCCCAGTCAGTGCTGTCAGGTTGTTATCTCTGTACAGTACAATTTTCATGGTGCTGCATAACTAAGGACAGAAGGGCTTACAAGCTCCAAAATTAGGGGCTCCTTTGCCCGTGACATCCATTAAACCTCACCTAGGAAGTGTTCTCACCACACATGTGGCCAGTCCATTCTGCCCAAAATTGTGAAATAGGTAGAACAATTTACTCTTACTCTTCATCTTCCCCTTTTCACAGCAAGAAGCTTCATCCACAATGTGGGAATCCCAGGCATTCCTCTCCTAAGAGAGCAGGAATATATGTGTCCTAGATACATGCTGTGACTACCAAATAACAGGTTCTATCCTGGGGAGGTGCTCCATGCCCAAAATAAAACAGGGACACTTGGCAAGAAACAACAAGATTTGGTGGGGAAACAAGCTGTCAAGGGAAATTCTGCTACTGCAACAGCAGTGGAGAGGAAGAGGCTGTAGGACAATGGAGGCCCTTGAACAAGGTCACTGCTAACTTCAGCAATCTGGGTCAGGGTCCAAATTTTTAGTTTCTCATCTCACCCAAATTCTGGATTTTTAGAAATTTCTTTATAAACTTCATGTAACTTCTCTTCTTCTTCATGAGGTTGATGCTCCTTTTACCTGCTCCTTTTACATGCCACGCTACCATGAGAGCTATTTAATGTGTTTCACAGTGTCTGATGATAGCGAGTGGCTTTTTCATGCCTTGCGCAATTATCCTGCTACGTGCTCAGGAAACGTGTGTCCCAGGACTCCAGGAACGTCTGTTTCCAGGACGTACCTGTTGCTCTTATAATATGCAAATATCTGTTAGCTGGTTTTGTAACTTGGCGAAATTATGAGCCAGTGAAATTAGAGAGTGGATGGCTTTACACTACAGAAGCCCAAAGCAGAGCTCTAGCATGCATAAATCAGTGTAACTCCTCCTGAGTCAGATGGAGCTGGGTCAATTTATTCTAGGTGAGGAGCTCTTGTAACTGGAGACATAGCCCCCAAATGGCCTGTAATAAAACACCATCCTGCTTTTTCTCTCTTCAAGTGTGCTAGCACTGCATCCTTGCAGATGATTGCATGTTATGCCACGTGCTGGCCCTTCGCATACAGCAACGGGCACTGGTGTTTATCACATGCATTGTGTGAGGTGAGAGGGAAACAACCACAGCAAGAACTTGGCAACACTTTAGTCTCATCTGAGCCTTGCTTTGGATACCGGGAGCCTTCCAGAGGCTCTGCCTGCCTGCTTTGTGTGGGCATGAACGGCAGCCTTTGATTCCCGGGTGGCACTGGTTCCTGCCCTTTGCTGTGGCTTTAAGACACAAGGGCATTGTAAGTGCCTGGCTGCACTTCTTAAGAATACCAGCACTTTGGGCTCTTGCAGCAGCTGCATCCTTATCCCCGGCATCTGAAAACCACTTGTATTATTAAAGTGGCAGATTTCAGAACTGGCATCTCCCCACAACCACAGGCATTTGAACAATTTAGCAAAACAAAATGGCACGCTGGGATGGTTCTTATGGGTCCTGCGTAGCACTTGGGCAGGAGACAAAAAAATACCATAGTTGGCTCTATGCAAGATGAGTTTTGGATGTGATTCTTCCTCTGTCTCTGGCAGGATACAGCCACTGTGCTGACAAAAACATGAAGACTTTTCGAGAAACATTGCTCTTGAAACTTTTCATGGCCTTGTACACAAAATGCTGCAAGACTCATAACCTCTTTAAGGCTGGTGATGCAGAGTGTGAAATAGTTGTCCCCAGGAAGCGGCTGGCTGATGAAAGCTCCATCAGTGTGAATAACCAGCACAATTACAGGGAAAGGCAGCTGTCTTGAACAAACTGTTAATGGGACACTGAGCCTTTAACTGCTAGATCAAAGTGCAAATGTGTCCCAGAGCAGCACTGACTCAGGTTATTTGATGTCCTGTGGGAAACGTGCTGGTAAGGCTCATTCCAGCTCCTTAACTCATCAGAATCATTGAAACTGAAGGAGCTGAAGCCTCCAACAAACTGAGGCGCTTCTGTTGGTCCTACCAGTATTGTATCTACACCTTTGGAAACCTGACCTTACTTGTCTCTGCCACAGGGGCCACCACTGCCACTCATACAGACTGTCTCAATTTTTGGCCAAGAACAGAAACAGCATGAAAACGAAAATCCCATTTTAGCACTCATGTCAATTATTTATTCATGTATGCTGATTTATTCATCAAGATGTCTGCCTTCAGCTGTGATTTAACAGCTTTGCTAAACATGGGTTTCATTTAAGTAACAAGGAACTTCACTCTGGTCCTTCATCTATCTAATAAGGGCCAGCAGGGGTCCTTATTTAATAAGGACTGCAAATGGACTGATCTGAATTCTGGCTTTAATAGACAAAATTAATAGCAAAGATTAATTTCCTCCACTGCAAGAATGAGCTTTAGGATGAGCATTATGAGGAAGTCAAACTAAATTATTGTAATTTCTAAGCCTTAATATCTATTTAGGTAGTCATTTTGCAATAACAAACAATTAGATCTATGCAAAAGGCAGATAATGAATAGGAAAGGGAAGTGTTCTGTGGACCTTTCTGGGCCATAAATGTCAGTCACCTGGTTGCCCGAGACTGTGTGGAACCAGAGTCAAAGAGCCCAGTTGGCTCTCCCAGTTTTATATTTTTACTGAATATAAAGTTATTAATTTATTTCTCAGAGAAGATAGATTACAGGTATCCCCAATTTAGATAAAAAATAAAAGCCTTTCTACAGCTACCCATCCATGAATCACCAGGACTTTACACAGAGTGATAGCCACACGCTACATGAAAGCTCTCTGTAACGCAGGATATGGTGCAGCAAGTCTGAATGGTGATATGAATTCTCAGTCTAAGCAAATTCACTCTGTAAAATGGGAAGTTCTGACACGGTGCTGCTCTTGCACACTTGAGTGGGGTCAGTAAGGATATTCGATACAAATGATATAGACAGCAGCCAATGTACCTAGAAAGTTGATCAAGACCCAATAGGAAACAAAAAGCAGTGAGGTTATCTGATTGTGATCAAGTCACCACGAGCCTGAGCTCTGGTAAAAGTACAGCTTAAGCCCATGGTAATTATAACTCTCTAGTAATGTTCTGCTCCTCAGCTGCAGTGTTCTAGGAGCTGAGCGTGGCTCAGATAAGAAGCAAGACTGTGCCCATGCCACCTCTTACTAACACTGCTGAGCTGAAGGACAAAACGACCAGCCCCAGCTCTGACACAGCTTCCCTGCTGGCATCCACCCTTCCCTCACATCTCCTGGTGTGGTGTTGCCAAGCTCCCTCACTAAAGGGACAAGACTAATCAGTTTAAATGGTCCCAAAGAGGTTGTGAAGTGCTCAGAGAACCAACTGAGCATGCAGGGCAGGGAGGATCTGTGGGGTAACCAGAAACCACAGACAGTGACCTCTTAAGCCAGCCGAATGAAGACATGTACCCACAACCTAGCTTGTCAAAAACCCTGTAGCTCTGTCACATAGAAATATGTGAAAACACCCAAAGCCACATACTGCTGTACTTTCCCCCCTCTGGATGTTGTGTTTTTTAACAAATATTTCTACAAGCCTGGGGGAATGACGCTGGGATGAAACAAAGTATGTACTGGCAGTGAACATGCACCATGGTTTGCTATATGCTTGCCTGACTTTTTAAGTGCCAATGTTTTTCTTCTTAATTTTTTTTTCTTCAAAGCCTGGCATACTATCATGACAGCTTTACAGTGAGACTCTAGTCCAACGTGCTGACATCAACTAACAAGGCATAGCAACAACCCAGCCCTTTCACATACTTTACGAGTACAATGTGTTAGTGTTAAGCAATATTTGAAAAAATACTAGGAAAATAGTTCCCAGGAAGACCTGGATTCTGGCTTCATGCAGGCAAAGAAATATATGACAGAAATGGTAAATCCTAATGGCATTGCTGATGGCCCACCTAGTCAGGGAGCATTTGTAAGACTCAAGTGTAAGCAACAGCCCATGAAAGACCATCCTCTTTGCTCCTTTCAGTTAATTTGCTCTACTTTTATGCTGGCAAATGTTGTTTGGTAACACAAAGCAGCATAACAGGGCAAGAGGTTTGCTTATTTGGCATCTAGTGAAGATAAAGAGGTTAAAAAGGAAAAGCCTTGCTAATAATAACAACTTGTATTACAAAGGGCTGAGGTATACAGCATACTCTCCTAGAACCACACTAAAGCCCAAAAGCATGACATGTTGACACTATCAGAAGTCTGCATGTTTCACAAAGAAAACAACACTTAATCTCTAAAAATGGACAGATAAAAGGTTCAGCAAAATCTCTACAGACATACAGTCCATCACTGCTTTACAATGTTCAGGTCTTATGCAATTCACTCAGCTTCCCCCACTCCCCTTTGCCTTATTCAGGGATGGAAATGTTCTGCTGGCTTGTGTGCTGTAGCAGCTGCTCCTCTTGACATTTCTGCTGCAGGCTGGGATACAGACCCTGAGAGTTAGTCCTAATGAAATAGCTAATATAACCCTTCCTCTCATTTCCCAATATTTCATGTGAATCAGAAATTCTATTTTAGGCAATCATTTATCTGAGAAGTCTTCCTAGGTTAGTGGAGATTCAAAAATAGGTTGAAATAGCAACAACAACACCAAGGGTGCTTCAGGCTTTAATTTTCTTCCAACAACTTCTGTGGCTTATTAGAAGAAAGTAGATGCTATTTCTACCAGGTATCCTGCAAGGAAATTCAGTCTATTAGTTATTGGCTCCCGCTCTTCAGATGGATGCTCAGGTGAATAGAATAAGATACAGAAAGCTAATCATAGAATCATAGAATGTCCTGAGTGGTACAGGACCCATAAAAATTATTGAGTCCAACTGCTGGCCCTGCACAGGATGCCCCAAGGGTCACCATGTGCCTGTCCAAATGCTTCTTGAGCTCTGTCAGGCTTGACCTGTGACCTGCTCACCTTTTGTGACCACTTCTGTGGGGAGCCTGTTCCAGTGCCCAATCACCCTCTGGGTGAAAAACTTTTTTTTTTACTATTCAGCCTAAACCCTCCCCTGACACAACTTCATGCCATTGGACATGACAGAGATCAGTGTCTGCTCCTCCTCTTCCCCTCACAAGGAAATTGTAACTGCAATGAGGTCTCCCCTCACTCTCCTCTTCTCCAGGCTGAACAAACTAAGTGCCCTCATCCACTTCTCATACGTCTTCTCTAGGTCCTTCACCATCTTTATAGCTCTACTTCGGACACTCTGTAATAGCTTTATATCTTTTTTTATATTGCAGTGCCCAAAACTCGCACATGATATTCGAGGTGAAGCCACACCACTGCAGAGCAGAGTGGGACAATCACCTCCCTCAACCAGCTAAATTCTTGTGCTGAGAATATGTGGACATGGCACAATAAGAGAGCATGATTTTGACCCACAGCATGCATCTGTAGCTCAAATTATTAATGTTGCGTTTCCGTGACAGAACATCCAAGATGCAATTAATGACAAAGGGGCTTTGCCTTGGCAGACCATTTCTCCAGTGGGCCTGCAGGAGCTGCTCATTAGGAGTGTTTCAATCACCACCAGTCATCACTGAAGGCTGTAAAGAAAGCCTCCATTCCTTCCCATCACACTGCAAATACACAGCCCATGCAAGCATTTGGGTTTTTTCAAGATCCACTGTGACTGCTGGCTAACAAAATCATCAGCATCACACTGAGCGAATTTGACAAAAGAAGAAGAAAGCTGAGTGTCAGTCAACGAGACCTGGGAGCAGAGATATCTATCTTGAATTACCCTTTCTGTGCTTCTGCCCATTACCTGAAGAAATGTGGAACATCTGTGAAGCAGGAATTGCTAATGCAGTCAGTTACCCTCTCAGCTGTGACAGATTTAGTTTGAGTTCTGCTTGTATTGCTCAATAATTTCTTTAGGGAAAGGTGTATCGCAGGAACAATTAATTGAAAAAATGGTAATTAATTGACATATACACACCATCTCAGCAGCAGAAAATGTTTGTTCTTGGCACTAGAAAGAGACAAGAGTCTCCTCATCCCAAGTTGCTTTACAGCTCCATTAATCACCTGTGTTTGTTCCAACTAAGAATGTGCTCGCTCATGTCCTTTGTCTCATGCCTGCATACATCTCCATGCCCCGACTCCTGCACAGCCTCCAGGAAACTCCTCAGTGCAGGTAAATTTCTTCATGCAGTTCACAGAGGCACTCAACCATGCTGCTTGGCCAGCTCCATCAATATCATCATGCATCATACTGATACTGCTTTTTACACACGTGTGTTTTTCAGATTCCAGGAACGGCTTTACCATCATTAACCAACTAAACAGAGTATGTAACCTATGGTCAATATTTCTCAACAAATGCCACCCTGGTGGAAGCTTACTGCCAGATTGCCATGGACCTGTTTCCAAGGTTATGTTTCTATTGGCCTGTTTCTGTATGCTGATGTCTTGTACCCACACATCAAAACAGAGTCTAGGAACCTACCTGCCCTGGAGATGCATTGGGTTACTATAATTCAGGAGTCCCAGCAGTGAATGCCCGCTGGGAATCCCCCAAATAGAAGTGAGGTACAACCTGTTGGTCATACAGCCTCCCCTCCAAACACTCTTTCTGTCAGCTTCCTCCCTGAAACCTGCATTTCCCTCAAGATCTAGTATTGATTCCTCAAACTCAGCCCAGAGATTATAAATATCCCCTATCTCCCATCTTCCGGTTAGCATTTTGTGAGAAAACCTGAGGAAATTCAGAGACACAGCTAGCTTTTACACAGCATCCTAAAACAGCTCATTAAAAGCGAACAAACAAGAGAGCCCCCCAAACCCCAAGCCCTTTCTGAAATGCAGCTTCCCCCCATCTAATTGTGTCCTACTTCAGAAGTCCTTGTGGCAAGAAAGGCAAACAGGCAGCTCAAGGGGTGCCCTCATGCTTTGGCTTTCTTGTGCATCTCCTTCAGACTTCACCCAGGAGACCTTTGAAAGCCTTTTTTATCACCTCTTTAACATTGCAGAGTTGCTGGCAATTTGCCAGCGCTCCTGGAAAAAAGAGTGCTAGTTTGTATTCAGAGATAATGTAGTCAATAGAACAAAACCCATTATGCCATCCAGCAGCAGCAGCAATCCAAAAAAGTCTTCACATTTGGGAGCATCAGGAGACACAGCAGCTGCAAACTCCGCAGTGTATGCACAAGGGCTTGCCTGTCATCTTAGATTTTAGGGATCACCCTCCAAGTAGATACACAATTTCCTGTCCCTATTCCTGATCAGCAACCACTGATTAAACCTCTTCTGAATTTTTGCCAAGAGGAAAACAATAGGCTGCTTGAGAACTTCAGCTGGAGGTGTGAGTTATTGTGCTTCCTCTACTTAGCCAAATCCTGTGAGAGGGCTGGGGGAATATAGTCAGAACTCAATGTATGTGCTGAGAAGAAAGATGCAGATCTTCTTTTTTCTTAATCCCAACATACTTTATTATCCCAGTGGTGAGGATGGAGCTATGGAGATACCACTGTGACTATCAGCTGAAGTTAAGAGATCGGTTCTGACAGCAGCATGGAGTATGTCATGAATGAATGCAGCTTATGAATGCATCAACCCTGAAGTCACTAACTCACCTCAAAAATTTTGTTGTTCTCTTTAAATGTCAGGTTTCACTCTGTTGGACACCAACAATTATATGATCCCACAAACTAGTCAGAGCTTGGGCTAGAAAATGTGTGTGGTGTGAAGGTGCACCTGGAACATTAGGAATAGGTTCTTCATCCAGAGGGTGGTCTGTCACTGGAATAAACTTCCCAGGGCACCAAGCCTGCCAGAATTCAGGCAGTGTCTGAAAGATGCTCGCAGTCATACAGTTTAATTTTAGGTAGTACTATGAGGAACAGGGAGGTGGGCTCTGTGATCCTTATGGATCCCATCCAGCTTGAGACACTCTATGATTCTATGATTCTGTATCAGACAATCAATAAACAGGGTCTCCCCGGCGGCTTTAGAAGTAGGAGAAACTTCAAAAATGGCAAGAGGGTAAATGAAGTAACGAAACATAACATCTGTTTCTCTAATATTATCTTTAATTTTCGTGAGACTTGCCTCAAAAATAAAATTTCCTTCCTTTGCATGAAGGAAAACAGGTAAGTACATATAAGTAAAATCCTCTAAACTGAGAAAGATGGGTTTTTTTGAGAAATAGGAAATAAAGATGTTCTGTGCTTTGAGAATTCTGAAAGATGATACTACTATATAAACCAACTACAGACTATGAATATAATTTGTTATTATATTGTTTCAGTAAATGTTTGCCCATCCTCTTTCAACTCTAGCTGGAAAGGATTTTTTTTTTAATGCAATCAACACATATTTTATTCTATTTATATGCTAGCAGAATGCCTCTCAGTTTTACCATCAATTTCCCATAGTTAGAACAAAAGTCTGAATTTGCAGTTTTCTGAAGTGACTGCCTGTTTTCGACACATACCTCTTTCTTAGTCAGCTGGTACAAACCAGTCATCATGGAAATCTGAAATTCATTGCAGAACAAGATACTGTACACTGCAGGGAATGTCCCGTGACTAACAAGGGATAATTTTTTAAACCTGAATTTATTTTCAAAATGAAGTTGCTTTTGACTTCTTCTTTTAGACTTGAGAGTGAACACTGTATTGGAGCGTGCATCTCCTGTGTGTGCAGAGATGCAACAGCTTGCCTGTGGAGATCAAAGCCATAGGTCAGTTTGCCTAATGTTGGGATATGGGCTGGGCCTTCTCTGTGTTTTTCTCTCTCTCCCAATATCACTCTTGTATTGGTGCCAGGAATTAGGATATTCATCTTCTCTAGGTAAACATCAGTTTATAAAACAAAGAATATAATTGCACAGAAGCAGCTCTGATATGCCTTGGGATTAGTGAATACCTCCTAATTGAGCTTCAGTGAAAGTGGCAGTTCTGGCATTATTTTTATTCACCTTGTGGAAAATTATTGGAGCATATTTCATATAATTAGGATCAAGAATGGATTTGGCATCACTTCCAGCAAATGCCCCTGAACACTAATCTGGTTTATTTGGCACCACTGATGAAGCTTCTCATGTGGGGAGTACAATGACAACAATTAACCTGGCAATACAGAACAGAAATGGGAAGTGGGAAATTGTCTTGTCTTTTATCCACATACAGGGTGAAGTGTGGCCTCGTTCAGCAACAAAGCAGTGCCTTGAATTTCTTTTCTTTTTTTTTTTTTCCTATCTTGAGATGCCTTAAGGAATCTTCTATACTTTTCCCCAGCTATCTGAAAAATCTACATTTTTCAGATAAACAACAGACCTATTGGAAGTGTTTGTAGCTCAGTGTATTGGATAGAAATGGGTGTTGTTGAATGACCAAAAGACTCTTTCTCTTTCTAGAATTAGACCAATATTGACTTTCAACAGCTGCCAGTTCAGAGCAAGAAATCAATAGCAGGATTTGGGCAAGGTCTTTAGGTTACTGAACCAGGATATCCTTGGTTTTTGTTTTTGTTTTTGTTTTGTTGGTGGGGTTTTTTTGTGTTTGTTTTTTGGTTTTTAAATAATAGCATATGATCCGTACATGCTCCACTTTTTAGTGAGTTCTGTTTGTTCCTTCTCAATGAGTGTTCTGGACTACTCAAAAAACTCCCCTTTTTTCTCTTCTTTATCCACTTGTTAGGAATTTGGCACTGACAACACATTTTAAGATTTCCAGGTCAGGTAAAGTGACAATTCATCCATCTGTAGCTTTCTTTTCCTTTGATCTAGTCCTCAGGCTAGAGGCCAGAGTGAGGCTTGCGAAAACTAGTCCTCCCAAGTTTGTTTTCAGGGAGAATGGAAGAAGAGACTTCCACTAGAAGCAAGACAAAGAGAATAAGTATTAATTTGAGATCTTAAATACAGCAAAGCTTGAGAGACTTAGGGAGATTTACAGACACAGGGAAACATGAAAGAGGAAGAGTAGAGTGGTTGGGTTTAGCTGCTGAGCCAGCTGAGAAAAGGATGAGAAGAATTCTCAGGGCAGGAGTGAGAGAGGAGGATCTTGTGTACTCAGGGAACCTTAGACTTGACCCCAAAGAACACCATAAAGCAGTGACAAAATTTAAACAAGGAAATATATAGAGTTGCTTATTGGCATCGTGCAGAGTTTGGGTTTTTTCCTAGAGCAGTATATTTCTTTTGCCAGATACAAGACCTAAGAACACAATAAATGTCTTGTCCAGACTCATATTCTGTCCCTGATCGTGGCATTAGTGAACACCATCCAGGCAAGCATGGATTCATTCATTTTATTTAGGAATAGTCAGAAAACCTGCCTGTTTCCTCTCTCCTTGGTGGCTGAAAAGGTGAGATGAGAACCCTGGAGCACCTGCAGCTCTGGGGCTCAGGGCAGGAGCTTGCTTAAGCTGCTGAACAGCACAGGGAGGGCAGCTGTGGGGCTGGGACACATGATTTCCACACAGAGTCCCAATTCTTTTGCTGGAAAGACAGAGAAAGCCTATGGTCAAGCAGTGTGTGAGAAAGAGTGAGGAACAGTCAAGTGCTGTGATGTGCTTCTGTGTAGAGCACCTGAAGAACCTCCTGTAAGCTCAGTGTAGTGGGGTCAAGGTGTAAAACCCTGGTGAGAGCCATGTAGTGTTTATGGCAGCAGCTGGATTGTATTTCAGTCATATTTTTAAAATCTTTACAAACACAAGAGGTTTGGGGAATGCTGTCAGGTCTAGCCCCATCCTTTCTGAAATCCTCGAAAAACAGAGGCGACTCACAGCCTGTCCTGATCATTAACAGCCCCCTCCCCACAGCCCCCAAACAGCCTGAAGCAAATGCCAGAATTGAGAGCTCCTCACAGAAAGCATCCTTCCATTATCCTGAACTGCAATCTGTGCTCTATCCTCTTCTTTGACAGCAGAAAGGGGATGCAGTAAATCCTGTGCAAGCTGTTCACATCAAAACCAGCAGATGATCTTGTAAAATTGCTGCTCCTGGTAAATAAAATACCTTGCTCAGTAAGAGAGCAGCTGCATACAGCTCCTGGATTGACTGTAGATGTGGCCCAAAGACAAGAGAGTTGCAGCAATTCAGCTGTGGAGCAACAAGTAACTGACTTGCAATAGGCAAGGTCTAGTATTAGGGGTAAAAAACACACTGTAACAACATCCCAGCCAGACGAAAATGAGAAACTTCCCAGAAAATGTTGATTTGTGATGTGCAAGAGGAACCCAGCGAGAGTTTTCGTGTGCAAACCAAGAAATGGCAGGCACACATGTTGCATGAGAAGTGGAAATGACTATTTTTCCTAAGCAAATAACTCACTTTTGCCAGGTGTTAATTTTTGCCAAGCCATTTCATCATGAACTCGGTCCTCCAGCAATAATCTGTGAGGTTTTCAACACCTCACCAGCTTTGTTGTCAGGTGAGCCAGAGAAAAGAGACTGGTTTATTGCCAACACAGCTGAACTACCATGGCCTATTTTCCCTATTCTGCCCCTCACAAAAAATAATTTACAAAGCAGAGAGGAGCAAAGGGCAGGACAAATAGCACTGCACACAGGGGATCCGATCCTTGCTCTGGAAATGCATGGTGTGGAAGGAGTGGCAAATGTCTCAGGCCAGACCTGCCAGCTGCCACCATCATCAGGGGACTGAGCAGTGCCCTGCAGCTGTGGCTGGTCCCTGTCCCAGTGTCCCCTGGTTTTATTCATGCTGCTGCTCTTGGAAAGTGATACACACCGTAGTGCTGCCCCAGACCTTACCCTGTGCATGAGATATTCTGGTTCATTTTCCAGCAGTTTTTGTTAAAAATTTTATTTTTATGCACGCATAACATTGCATTCCATTTTTCAATTTAGAGGCTCTTAAATCTATTCTTAACTCAAAAGTCTTGGATACCCACTGTCTGGCACCTCAGTTTAAAAGCTCTGGCCTGAATGTTTCGTGTCCTCTCTTGTGCCAGACATTGCACAGCCCCCTAAACAGTGACAGATAATGAATGTGCATGTGCTTTAATTCCAAGTTTCACGAACACAAAATGGGATGTCACCCTTAACCATGAATTTTCCTCTCTTCTAAAAATCGGTGTAATAACAATTAGCACAGCTTAAATGCATACTGTACATTTTCACAGGGTTTGGACACAAATATATTTACCTCACACTACACCAGAATTAGCAAAATAGCAATGTTCCCTGTCAGCACAAGGAGAAGTGAAAGATAATAAATCATTGACTTGTAAACTGCATCCAAGATTCAATAAAATGTAAATGGCTACAACACAGAAGGTAGAAATACATTAAATATGAATGATAAGAAAGAGTAATAAGACTGGAAAACGATAAGGCTGTGTGTTTCTTTACATGAGACAGAAGCAATGGAGAATGTTTCTGCACTGGTAAAAGGAGAAAAGTTCTTTTCATACAAAATGGTATCTGACCATGTAACTCTGTCCACTCCCCCTCTAATGGAGATAGACTATATCATACGAGTGTCAACAAACTTTTACAAACTTTACACATCACTGAATACAAATGAAAATGTAATGCTGCCTACACATGTTCTGGCTCTTATCTCTCTTCCAGGGGAAAGCATTAAAGCCTCAGCCTGCCATGGAAAATGTAGCATTCAGAGATCTGTGACCAGTATGTGTAAAGAAGAGAAGATAAGGTGCATATCAGGCCTACATCTGTGGCAGGGGTCTGAGAGTCTCTAGAGATAGATGAATGAGCGCATATAAAGACTGACTGAAAATCTTCTAATTAAACCTTTGCTTTCCCCAGAAGCATTTCCTCTCTACGGAGTATTTTCTGTTTTGAAAGAAAAGCTCACCAGAAAGATTTTGGCCAATATCCTCAATATCCAGTGCTTACACACACACACACACACACACACACACACACGCACACCCTCTTCTTTTAAGAAATAAATAGCCTACTCTTGAGCAAAGATGCTTTAAAGACTCCCCGGAGAAA
Source organism: Irena cyanogastra (assembly GCA_013397155.1). Lineage (NCBI taxonomy): Eukaryota > Metazoa > Chordata > Aves > Passeriformes > Irenidae > Irena > Irena cyanogastra. The sequence goes on along the minus strand of VWZV01005850.1, from coordinate 20,118 downwards.
GTTCAGCCTGCTCACCTACTGTGCAAGGTGAGAGGTAAGCTGTTAATGGTTGCAGGATGACACTAGATATACGGGCTGTGAGACAAATTTGGATCTTTGAAGAATAACTGGTTCTGAACAACAGGAGAGAAATAAATCAGAACAAAGGCACAGGTAAGATGCTTGGATGAACAGTGGCCTGCCAGTCAGAGCTGGTCATTAGCCCATACTGGCAGTGTAGGTGAGATGAATAAGGCAGAGCTTCAACTTCAAACTTCTAGGCAAGGCTCTTGAGTTTTACAGCTAGAAGTACAACAGCTTTGTATGGTCAGCAATTCATCTTACTGTTTTAGAAATTTAAGAATAAAAAATTCGAATGTACCTTTCATGTGTTGATTACTTAGGGATGTACAAAACCACGAACAGTGGCAGTAACAAAATATCTCCTGGGTGCCTCTGAACACCACAGGAGGACACAGGCGAGGTTCCCTAGGAAACCAGAGATGCACTCCAAAGCATGTGCAAGTTTGGCCAGCTGACAGTCACCCAGTTGTGCTCTGAACATCACTGCTAGAAAGTATGTGATTCAACTCTGGAGTGCAGTCGGAAGGACTAATTGTGGAAAGCCTAGAGGAGGTCAGGATTGATTTATTCCTGGTTGCATAAATATTCAGACCTCTAAAAGAAAGAAAAGGCTGATTGCTAGCTATCCAAAATGAGGGGGAGAGAAGGGTGAATAACACCTTCAATTATTCTAAATATTGATCTTAGCCCCAGACTCTGCTGGCCTAAATTCCACCTAAATCCTTGTGCCTACTGTTTTCTATTGGCTGGGACCCCAAAGGCTTCAGAATAATTATTCCAGAGATGTGAGTAAGGCTTAGAGCCCAAAGCCACCAGTGCTCAATGCTAAGCACTCAGATTTATGTGGAATCTAGTCCTGGCAAAACTGGGCATTGGGATTCGATGTACCTCCAAGGTGCTTATGAGGGAAGATGTCTGCAGACCCAGTGCTTGACCTTGCCTCTTCCAACTTCTAGACAAAATATCAATTTAGCATCTCTTGGGAAATACAATATAGCAGCTCTCCTAAGCTTTGTTCTCTTTCTGCATCCCAGCATCTCCAATCCCTCATTGGGTTTGCCCAGAAGAGAGTTAAGGCCATATGTACAGGTGACCCACAGGGGGAATGTGGAGAGAAGAGGAAAAGCAAAAAACCTTTGCCCTCCTCGGACAGATGATTCCTAATGCTTTGCAAATCCTTTGTCTCTTACTACTAGAAGACCTTTTTACAAGGGCAGAACAGTGGAATTTCTCATACTGCTGTGGAAGGTATGACATGACTGCATTTCTTTCCAGTCGCATTTCTCTGACTCCCTGTATCTACCCAAGACTGGAAAGCAGTCACAGAGATTTCAAAATCAGCGAGTCCTTCCCAATTATCTGTGGTTCAAGTATCCTTAATATCAAATATTTGAGGATTGGGATGTTTGGAGCGGAAAGGGTCTGCCATACATGAACATTCTTACAAAGCTTTCCATGGACTGAAGAAGCACTGCTGTTTCCCAGCTCCCCTGCCCTGCTGTGAGATAGAGCAGACAGGTGTGGCTGTAACTCCAGCCCAAGCAATAAATACATTTAGCAGCTAGATTAGCATAATTGCTTGCCTAGTCAGCTAGCATTCAAAGTGCACAAACAAGTATCATAACAGTTTTATTACATGTACATGCTTGCGTTTCCTTGAGACGTGGTAAAACAAACAGATCAGTAATTTTAGAACAAGCAGCCAAAAAACCTAAAAAATGCTATCAGTAATTTAAAACAAATGTTAAGAAAATAGTGTCTTTAAGAACTCTCCAAGCTCTGCCCCAGTTATACTGTATCAATGTGAATGATATGATGACAAAATGTATTGCTGGTCACAAAAACTTACATTTAGGTAGCTTTTTGTTCCATTATGAAATATGATTTGTTTTGTTCCATTATGAAATATGCTTCACTGCAGTCATTTGTACTCTTCAGTGTGAAAGGTGTGATTCGATCTGGAAACACTTTGAGTGGGTGATTGCTTGAGAAATGTCCCCACCCTTTTCTTCGTTCAAACAACAGATAAGGAATGTGCCTCTTATTTCTCAAGTGGAATATTTAGTTCTTGCTGATAAAATTGCACAGTGCCTTTTGAAGAGTTTGACTTATAACTGTTCTAAACACATTTCTAACAACCCACTATGATTTCACAAGTATTACATGAGCTAGCTAACAAGTTTGTTAGTCAAAACAAATAAGCTAAAACATCTTTGGGGTTACACCAAGATGCACTCAGCTGTCAAATGAAGTAAAATCAGCTGTTGGAGTTTGCTCCTTTTACAAATGGCCCATTGTGTGTGTTTCAGGGAACAGTGGGAGCAGTGAGCAAGACATGAATGAAGTAGTCTGTCAAATCCTCCGTTTGATTCATAATAATGGGGTTGCATTGACATGAGAATAAAATACAGCAAAGCATATGTTCACTATGAGTAATACAGACTCATTTATATATTACAGAAGTATTAAATAAATAGTCTGGATCATTTTCTAAAATAGTCCTACAATGAATGTGGTTATAAGGCCATGGGACAAATTCTGCTTTACAGGCAGCGATCAAACAGACAGAAAAAATATTAGCCCTGAGTTTTTTTCTCCTTCTGTTTCCAGTCCTTAGACTGGTGGAGGGAGTTGAAACAGCATACATTTCCTGTTGTGGGTCTGAAGAAAAGCTAATCCTGGCCTTCCTCTGGAACAGAGAACAAGAACAACAGTGTCTTCATGACATAACTTGCTCAGTTTCAGTCCTTAAAGAATCTGGTCCCTTAAATTCTCAGTCTGATGTTGGTAGGAATGGGCTGGGTAGGACTTCAAGAGAACGCTGACACGGTTTCAGAGATGTCAACAACAAATCCAACTCAGCTATGAAACAGTTACTCTGGGAACCCAGAGAAACACATGCATTTATCATGAAGACTGGCAACGCTTCCACATGAATGCTCTAATTAGGAATCATGACATCCTACTTCTTTTTTTAATACCCTACTCGTAAATGGACAACGAATGTTATTTACCAGCAACTGAGCAAGAGAATGTCATTGTTTAAACATGGAAATGGAATTTCAAGTTCTGCATTTAATTATGTTTGGGGTTGCTTTTCATTTGGAGCTAGACCTGAAGATTTTTAAAAATGTGGTCCAATATCGTTTCTCTTTGTAAAATGGGAAGAATGTTAATGAACACATCCAAGCTGCCTTTAACAGCATGAAAATCATCTAAAACACAGTAAATCTCCCAGTTGTTCAAATAATCATGCATTGTATAAGCATGATTATTTTGTGTTGTGGTTTTAACCACTACATTATGTGACAGCTCTTACAAACCAGAAGTTTCTGAAGTCTCATTTCTATTCCTTTTCTTTCCCTCTTTTCAGTGAAAATGGCTATTTATCTCTCCCAGAGACCTCAATTTGTGCACCTATTCAGCGTCAGAAACAAAGTTATTATGAGAAAACTGTTTCGGGTTGTTTTTTTCATTTCCAGCCTGAATTGCGAAGTTCCAAACATTTGCCAGAAACTTTGGAAATCTGATAAATTAAAAACACAGCATTCTTCCCAGACCACCTAGAGACAAGGAAGACTAAGAAGAGAAAGGAAGACTGAGCGAAAGTAAAAATGAAACACAAGGAAAATAGAAGGACTGCTTACTGAGCTCTAATGCATAGGCCAAAGTGAAGCTGAGGTGTGGGTGGATACAATTACTCCAGCAAAGCCCAGGCCAAGGCTGGAGTTGTGAATTCTTCAGGAATGCAGAGCTTCAGTCTGCTAAACCTGGAAAGCTGCTCTGCCCTTCAATCTTCATGCCAGGGTGTGAGTTTAACCACACAGCTTTAACCATTGGCCTTTACTGTATTGGCAGAGGTCATCTTGACTGTGTTTGTCGAGTGCTGAGGGCAGATGTGTAAGTATTTAGTACAGCATTCATCAGAATTAAAACAAAAAAAAAAAAAATCAAATAAAACCCCCTAACCCCAAAGCCTTTGTTGACATAAATTTCTGAAACGTTTCATTTAAAAATGAAAATGTTGTACTTGTGAAAATGGAAACACTATCCTCTTAGATGAACATCAGTTATTCCAAAGAAACACATTTTGCTGTGTAAAACATTATTACTGCTGTTCCATGACTACAGTTGCCCTCGAAGGTGCAATTCTCAAGCTTTCCTTCCAAGAAATTGCTTATTTTTAAATCCATGGCATGACATGGTCATACAGGTCTTCAGCTACAAGTCTCCACATTGCATCTTGTTATTTCCTACAGTGCACTGGATGCAATTAAGTTTAAATCAGGGGTATGTACTACTAAGGACCTTTCTGTAGGTAATGTGTGTTTGAACATAGCTGAAAGTAAGCAACAATTATAATACTGCAAAAAGCTTTTAAATGTTTGCTTTTTAGGACATGATGGTCCTGTTTCATCCATTAAAGAGGCAGGGTGGAATATAGGTCATATCCTAGCCATTAGCACTTACGCTTCAGGAGTAAACAACTGGGGTTAAGTAATCTGTCACATGATCAGAATTCTAATTTTGATTTTAACGCAATAATTGTGTGCTTTTTCCCTGTAGCAGTGCACATATGGCTGCTTTTCTACACTTTCTAGCACATTTAGGGTATTCAAGCCCCATACCTCATAGAGAATTTGAAAGAATTCTTTCTGCCACTCATACCTGTCCTTCTCCATCCCAGGTCAATGCTGCTTTCTTTATTATTCTACCCTGGCAAGGTGATTGGGGGTTTTGGGAATCCAGTTCAGACAAAGTCTTCCCCAGCCAGTGTGACACCTGCACAGGGAAACCTGGCACTTTGTCCCACACAAAGGCCTCCCAACCTTTCCCAGAACAGAGAAGGACAGGGAGTACTCCTGAGTTAGGCTCCTGACTATTATAAAGAAACACGTTGGCACTAAGGGCTTTTTTTTCTACAACTGACTCACTTTTTCCTATCCCGGCTCTTCTAGAAGAGTTACTAGGAATCCCTAAATAACTTGGGCCAAGCCCAAAACCATAAGTGAAAAAGAATGCAAGGCACCAGCCCTAGAACCACTCCTAACTTTACTATGTTTAATTAGTTTATCACTTAAAACACTAATGGCATGTCCACAGACTTTGTGCCTCTACCTTTCCTTCCAGTTTGACACATTTTTGTCCTTTCAGAATAAGGCATTATGAGTCCATATTATACCTTACTTCATTCATCATTTCTATGCCTGATGTTCTTTTAATGTCCTGTTCCTTTCTGAGAGAAGCAGGAGCTTTTGACATGTGTCATCAGCTCACCAGAACTCACCAGAGATGTGGGACAAAGGTATCACAGGAAGGGCAAAGTTTCTGCACTGCTTCTCTGCTAGTCCGGACCCAGAGAGGCTGCATGCTGGGTCTCAGCCTGATATTTTGTACTTCCTTGCCTAAGTCGGCTTGGGCCACATCCCAGTTTTCCTGTCAGTCCAAGAGTCCCCTGTACCACTGTCCCTGCTATTTGTGTCACCAGGTGGGATTAGTTGCTTTGGCTAAAAATCACATGAGGAGTTAGGGGACACAAAACATGCTTCCTTCACAGCGACTCTAACTGTCCTTGGCAGCAGTGGGAAACACTGCTCTCCACCCATCACAGGAAGCACACACCTTCTTCCTCTGCAGCACTAGAGCACCCATGGCCTTGCTTCGCATTTCCTCCTCTGTAGTACAGGCTGTGGGTGGGTGTTTGTGCCCCTCTTCCTTCCTAGGAGAAGGAGGGAGAGACTTTTTGGAAAGGCCTGCAGCAGCATTGTAGAGCAACTATGTGGTGGTGGAAAAGCACAGTATTCCAGATTTTGTCTGAGTGCCAAATAGAGGATGGTAATTGCTTCTCCCCTCTCCTGTCTGTGCTCCTGCTGACACATCCCAGGGTGCTGTGAGCCTTCATCACTGGCTTGGGCTTATCCCAGCTGTCCTCCAGGACCCCAGGCTCTTCTCTGCAGAGCTGTATCCTGCATGGAGTTAGTCTGTCCCAGATACTGTTTGTCCTGGTTGAATTTCACAAGGTTCTTGTCATACCATTCCTTCAGCCTGAGTCCCTCTGAGTGGCAGCTCTACCCTTGACCATATTGGCTCCCCCACTAATTTGCTGTCATCCACAAACCTGATGAAAGGGCACACTGTCACCTCCTCTAGGCATTCCTACAGGCATTAAACAGGTCAGGTCCTAGGATAGATTCCTACAGTACTCTACTTCTTACTGAGCTCCAGAGAGAGTACAGCCAGTACAGAGAGAGTACAGTACTCAGAGGCCCTTTAATTGCTGGCCTCTGAGTCCTATCATCCAGTTTTTAACCCATGTGGTTGTCCATCTATCCAGCTCACAATGTGTTAATTTGGATACAAGACAGTAGATAGTCAAAAGCATTGCAAAAGTCAAGGTAAATAATTTCCTCTGCTCTTCCTCATCTACAAATCCAGTCATTTTGCTATAGAAGGCAATTGGGTTGGTGGGGCACACTGGCTGTTCCAAATCACCTCCTCCTTCCTGTGCTCAGAAAAGTGTTCCAAGAGGACATGGATTTCCACGTGGACTGCAGTGAGGCTGATCAGCTAACAGTTTCCCTTTGGGCTTTTTTTCAAGAGTCATTGGCGAACACTCCACTGGTTGTGGAGACTCCAGTCTCCACTGTCTTTCAAAGACAAAAGCGCAGCCTTGCAGTGAAACCAGACAGCTCCCTCAACAGCTTGGACACAGCTCTGCTGATCCCATGAATGTTTATGGGTCAAATTCTCCCATGTAATCCCTGAATTGATCCTTGCACGTTGCTGGAAATCCTCCTCCATCAATTCTAAGCAGAGAGATCTTGGAGACCTTGATGATATGCCTAAGGCAACACTGGCTCTGGGTGCTATAACCTCATTTGTTTCCATTGCCAGGTCATTTGTCCCAATGAGGAACAAGACCACGTTTCCTGTTTTCAGTCTTTTACTCTTGGAGTTGTGGCAGAAGCTCTTCTTGTTGCCCTTGGGATCATTTGCAAATCTTAAATACAGCTTTGACCTCAGAAAAGATTTGATTTCTTTGGATATTTCCAGCAGTTGCTGCATCAGTCCAGAAACCTGAGTTACCTCCCCTGATCATGGAAATGTACGGATCTGAATGTCCTCCATAAGCTGCAGTATAAATTGTACTCTTCTATATCTGTCCAAAGGCAGCTGCTTTGTTCTGCTTTGTCAGGGAAACTGTTAATAATTTAATAATGAAAGGGAACTAATGAGGCCTATGGATTTGAGCCTCATGCTCCGATTATCCAGTATCTAATGAAGTGTGAATTTTGACTGAAGCTTTTTCCACCCTGAGGGGAAAAAGCCACTCTCATCCATGTGGATTCTCCTGTGACTAATGAAGGGTGAGCTCACACTGCAGCTTTTGCTATACAGGGAGTACAGGTAAGGTTGCTGTTTGCTGCATAGGCCTAGTTTCATGACACTTATGGAAACACATAATTCTGGAAATATCTACCCCTTTAATTCAGATTTGACCAGTGGGTTTGGGAATTACTAGGGAGAATGGACATACTCACAAAGGCTGGTCTGAAGTCATTATTTAAGCCTCAAGCATTTTGAAACATCCCAACATTTTCTTGCACTACTTTGCATTTCAAACACGTCTCATTGGAAAGGTGCAAAATAATTTACATTAAATATTAGCCTAATTTTTTAAACACGTGAACCATAACGATTCACCTTTTAAAGAACATATCCCTTCTCAAATCCTGTAGACTAAGAATTTCACACGTTTATACACTCCAGACTTTTGACAGATGGCTTGCACTTTTTGTATCGTATCTAAAACAAGGTTATTTCTAATGTCAGCCAGTAGGTATTCTGTAAAAACCAATATGATCTACCATTTTCTTCCTGAGGTAGATCATGCTTTGATTTAGCAAGGAGGAATGTCGTCTGCTCCGATTTGGAGGCACGTATGCCATGAGCAATCCCTCAAACAGATGCATGAGGCAGTTGCTGTCACCTTCCCTAGACAAATACATTCAGGCTAATGACTGACAGGTGAGGTGTGTTTTGCTGTGACACAGCTATCATGTATTAGCTGTCCTGTTTTATAACTGACGTGGGGACCGAGGCACGGCACTTTTATTGCGCATCAGCTCACCAGAACTCACCAAAAAGCAGCAGCACAGGGCCAACCTCCCCCAGCAGCCTCGCTGCAGCTTGAGTGATTTTGCAGGCATGTAGCTATCCCATTCATTATGTTTTCACGGTAAAAAACCCTCACAAAATCAAAACAAGGCCCTGTGCCACTGAAGACAAAGCCCAGTGTGACTGTATATGTGACAGGAGATTTGCATTACCTTGTGGAGGGGAACGGTATTGGCCTCACCGCAGAAGTATGTGATGTGATCTAGTGTAAACAGCGATAAAGCTGCCTGAAAACAGGCAATTCCATCCCACTACAGACTGCCAGACTCCTTTCAGTCCCTGCTGTCTCCACTTGAGTGCAGCATGTATTCTTGACCCTCTTCCTGGTCTCACCCATACTCATCTACAAAGACTCATCCCATTGAGTAAAAGAGCTGTTGTACTGCACACGTGACCCTAAGTATAGTATATCAAAATAGCTATGTTGCAGGTGAGAATTTTCTTTTTTTATTTCCTGCTAATGTATCCTTTCCTACCCACCTGTTCTCCCACATAAGCTAACATACGGAAAAGTTGAGTACACCTGACCGCAGGTGTGTCCTGTGTGGCAGTGTAATAGACGATAATGTGATTTCTAGCTGATATAAAAAAGTCCTTTATGCCAAAATATTTTGCTAAGGAAGACTTAGTGGCCCTGAACTGAATCATCATTTGGTCTTTGTGAGATGTGCCTTCTTCAACATGCCAATGAAAACCAACTGGAAATACGTAATTAACTAGAGAGACGGAATCTAGATTTAAGTTTTACAACACAGTAAGCAATGAGGCATCACCTGATCACAGCAGGCTCAGAAATCCAAGTGGTGCATATCACATGCTTGTGCAAACTCAGACTTGAGAAATCAGTGATAATCAGGCAGACACAGGTGATGGGCTGGTTATTGCAATCTCCTACATCAAATCCATCTTGTAAATTCAGCAATCAGTTGTGTTTTACTGGTGCCTGAATGGCGTAAGAGTGGAGAATCAAGCCTGATTGGAGAGTAGAGAATTTAGACCATGGAGTGGTCTAAATTATGACCAAATCATGCAATGCTCATTCTTGTAGGAGGCAGTGCTCAGACTAAACCTATCCTGAAATCTTCATGTATTTTTAACTTTATTTCCCTTTTGAAACCTCAAAATACAATATCATTATGTCCTTTTTATCACATATGATCACACTGTTTCAGTTTAGTCATTCCCTGAACTGTATTTTCTGGCTTAGTGTATTCACAAAGATTGGTTTCAAGCTAAGATATTCTAGGTTAATTCAATAGCCTCTGCTGTACATAAGCTATTAACAAAAGAATGATATCTAAATTTTGTCAAAGCATGGGAAAAAATGAAAAGCATTTCTCAAAGATGTTCTGAAAATTAGGCTTAGCTGTATAATGAGGTTTTTTATTCTCTCACCATATATCTTGATTGGCCATTTCTATTTGAAAAAAAAAAACCAAACACGAAGGCGCTTTTCAAAGTGACACTTTCAAGCCTTTTAATTCCCTGGCTATTCAAAGATTTTCCTTCCTTGATCTTCAGAGGAAATTCTTGCATTATTTCTGATGCTCCGAGCAACCGCTTTGCTCATCCCTTCTTAGCACCTACTTAGCCCGAACGCTTCTGCGGCGAAACCACTCGAGGTGTTTCCTTCGCCTTCCCTACCCGAACAGCCGCGTACGTGTGCAGGGAAACTCTGCTCTGCCAGGTATATGTGTACAGGGAAACTCTGAAACCCCTGCCAGGCTCGCCCTGTTTTCTCCTTCAGTGCCATCCCTTCCTTTTACTCCCTGCTTCCAGATGACCTCCACCATCCATCACACTCCCACTCTTCCCACCACAGGGGAATCCAACAGCAGCGTGCCTCGCTGCTCTCACACCACCGCTACCCAGGGCACAAGGGGCACCAATGCCTGCTCTGGGAGGCGTTGGAGTCACCGTTCCTGGAGGTGTTTAAGGAAGAACTGGACATGGCACTCAGTGCCATAGTCTGGTTAACACGGTGGTGTTCGGTCACGGGTCGGACTCGATGATCTCAGAAGTCTATTCCAATCTAATTGATTCTGTGATCGCTAGAGTCTCATTTACACTCCATTGTTTCTACCCATGAATCACAGGCGTGACCCTTTCACGACTTTAAACACCCCTCCAGCCCAGCGTCCCCTCCAGAGGGACAGGGGGCTGCCAACTCGCCGCCACGCAGGTGGCGGACGCGCGGGCTTCTTCACCCTCTCCTCAGACCTTCACCGCTTCGCCTTCCGCTCTTTTTCCCATGTCTGAGGCGAATTGCTCAGGACCCCCATGAAACCCAGCGCGGACAGAACCGGGCGGTCCCGCTCCGCCTGGCTCCGCTCCCCTCAGGCGCCCCGTCCGCTGCCCGTCTCCCACGGCCGCCATTGGCTCCGGCCGCGACTGCGTTTGGCGCGCGGCCTCCCCTCGCCTCTCCTCCCCTCCCGCCGCGCGGCGCAGGCGCGGCTGCGCGCGGGCGAGCGTTGGCCCCGCCCCGCCCCTCGCGGCCCCGCGCGAGCCGCGGCCGTTGTTGTCAGTCGCGGCTCGGAGGCGCAGCAGGAGTGGCCGCAGCGCTGGGTCCCGTCTGAGCGCAGCGCGGGCGAGGGGCGCGACCCTCCGCAGCCCCGCTGACCTTCCCCGCTGGGCTCTTGGACCCTCTCTGTCTCCTCCTCTGTCCCTCCTTCCCTCCCCGCTGAGCTCCCCGTCCCCGCCGCCGCTCCCGAGGGCAGTCGCAGCGGGCGCTGCCCATGCAGGGGGCGGCGCGGGGGGCGGGGGCCCGGGGNAGCTAAGATATTCTAGGTTAATTCAATAGCCTCTGCTGTACATAAGCTATTAACAAAAGAATGATATCTAAATTTTGTCAAAGCATGGGAAAAAATGAAAAGCATTTCTCAAAGATGTTCTGAAAATTAGGCTTAGCTGTATAATGAGGTTTTTTATTCTCTCACCATATATCTTGATTGGCCATTTCTATTTGAAAAAAAAAAACCAAACACGAAGGCGCTTTTCAAAGTGACACTTTCAAGCCTTTTAATTCCCTGGCTATTCAAAGATTTTCCTTCCTTGATCTTCAGAGGAAATTCTTGCATTATTTCTGATGCTCCGAGCAACCGCTTTGCTCATCCCTTCTTAGCACCTACTTAGCCCGAACGCTTCTGCGGCGAAACCACTCGAGGTGTTTCCTTCGCCTTCCCTACCCGAACAGCCGCGTACGTGTGCAGGGAAACTCTGCTCTGCCAGGTATATGTGTACAGGGAAACTCTGAAACCCCTGCCAGGCTCGCCCTGTTTTCTCCTTCAGTGCCATCCCTTCCTTTTACTCCCTGCTTCCAGATGACCTCCACCATCCATCACACTCCCACTCTTCCCACCACAGGGGAATCCAACAGCAGCGTGCCTCGCTGCTCTCACACCACCGCTACCCAGGGCACAAGGGGCACCAATGCCTGCTCTGGGAGGCGTTGGAGTCACCGTTCCTGGAGGTGTTTAAGGAAGAACTGGACATGGCACTCAGTGCCATAGTCTGGTTAACACGGTGGTGTTCGGTCACGGGTCGGACTCGATGATCTCAGAAGTCTATTCCAATCTAATTGATTCTGTGATCGCTAGAGTCTCATTTACACTCCATTGTTTCTACCCATGAATCACAGGCGTGACCCTTTCACGACTTTAAACACCCCTCCAGCCCAGCGTCCCCTCCAGAGGGACAGGGGGCTGCCAACTCGCCGCCACGCAGGTGGCGGACGCGCGGGCTTCTTCACCCTCTCCTCAGACCTTCACCGCTTCGCCTTCCGCTCTTTTTCCCATGTCTGAGGCGAATTGCTCAGGACCCCCATGAAACCCAGCGCGGACAGAACCGGGCGGTCCCGCTCCGCCTGGCTCCGCTCCCCTCAGGCGCCCCGTCCGCTGCCCGTCTCCCACGGCCGCCATTGGCTCCGGCCGCGACTGCGTTTGGCGCGCGGCCTCCCCTCGCCTCTCCTCCCCTCCCGCCGCGCGGCGCAGGCGCGGCTGCGCGCGGGCGAGCGTTGNGGGCCGGTGGGGTGTGGTGGGTTCCTTCCTCCCCCTCCCGGAGCCGGCCGAGCCCAATGGCGGCCTCGGCCCAGAGGGAGGAGGAGGCGGTGAGGGGACATTTCCTGGCCGCCGCCAAAGGTCGGTGTATCGGTGCCGACGGGGCTGGAGGGGAGGGCTTGGGAAAGGGAGGGGAGAAGCGGTTGTTTCTACGAGCGCGGCGGACTCCCGGCATGCGGGTGTTCTTGCGGGATCGGCGGCGTCCCGGAATGCGGGTGTTCCTGCGGGGACGATGGGCTCCCCGGACGCGGGTGTTCCTGCGGGGACAGCAGGCTCCCGGGATGCCGGTGTTCCTGCCAGGCGCGGCGGGCTGCCGGGAGCGTGCCGTGCCCCCGGCGCGGCGGAGTGTCCGTGCGACACGGCCCCGTGTGACCGCGGTGACACCCGGCCCCGCGCGTGTGACCGGAGTGACACCGGCCCCTCCGCCACTCCCCCGCTGCTGCTGCCCGCACCGGCTCCGCCGCGTATGTTCTGTTGCTGGGAGGGGAGAAAAAAATAAACAAGCGAAGCGAGAGCCCCGCGGTCCGGCCGCGGGTGTGTTTTAGGGAATGACGGTGCATCTCGCCCCTCGGAATCCGGTGCGTAGCCAACAGGTTTGCCTTGGTCTCCTTGTTCCCAGGGCTGGAGCGTGCCCCTCCTGACAGAGGCTCGTTCTTTGTCAGTACGTGCCGTGCTGCTGTCAGTACACTTACTACGTTGAATTCACTGCCTAGAGATTAGTATAGAAATTGGTGGAGTAACTAGCAAGGTCCTGCATAGAGGTCTTTGTGATTATTTTCTGGTGAGTTTTGGCACCCAGGTGCTTAAATTAGTGGAAGATGACTTTTAAACATAGTTGATGTGCAGTCTTGGTAATAGTAGAAGAGCAGATACGTGTGGTTGGTTTCATATGTTTTGTTTTGGTTTATTTATTTATTTATTTATTTTAGCAAGTAGACTGAGTAAAGGGTTGGAGAACATCCACTAGGGCAACCCCCCTTATATTGGCCAGAAGATGGTTGGTGGCAAAAGTGCCCTATTTTCAGATTGGATATTTTTGTTGGTAGGAGATGGTAGTGTACCTGTGAAGGAGAAACCTTTATGTGGGATACATGCTTTGTATGTATCCCACATATGTTTTTGCTTATTCACAGATAGTTTCTTATTGTTCATCTGACTTCCAAGAGCTTGTTATGAGTAGATGAGGGCAAAGCAGTGGCTTCTTTGGTGGTACCATTGCAGTTGCTGGAGCAGCTGAAGCGTATTGTATGATTTTCAGCCATCTAGCATGAATGAAGTGCATGCAAATATGCTTACGCCTGCCCTCTGTAGTGCAGTCACTACTTAGTCATATCTGCTGCTTTTTTTGAGTTGTTTATTATGGATATATTTGGATCTCCAGGCTCTGGGGAAGGACCAGTTTAACGAATCTCTGCAAAGTGAAATCTGTATAGAAGTGTTTACTAGCAAATGTTTATTGTGTTAGAATTAAGCATTTCTTTCAAGGCATACACAATTAGGAACTGGGTTAAGGAATGGTGGGATTTTTTTGGCAGCTGCATCTCAGAAACTGGGAAATTGGCTCATGGTTGTTTTTGTAGTATTGCTGATCCTTAGAAGGAATCTGAAACAAATAAGAACTAACAATCATTCCCAAGCAGTGCAATCAAATTTACCTTGTGAAATTTGTCAAAATGTTTACTTAGACTAGTATCTGCCCCTTTTACTTCTAGTGCATACAACATCCAGATTAGAGGACTTAATAATAAAAACTAAGGAGGAGAAAGTCCAGTCTTGTCTCTTAATTTTCCTGAATATCCTAAATGACCAGAAAAGTGGTAGAATGATGATATGGTTTTTTCAAGTGATTGGAAAGAGAAGCTAACCTGACTGCTGGAGCTTTGCCTAAGGTAGCATCTAAGACAGCACATTAATCTGTCTCTTTTAAGAGAATCTTTATGGTCCACACTTGAGGCTTTCATGAAAAACAGGGAAAAGGAAGAATTGCATCTGAAGTGTACTTACTGTGTTATGGTTTTTTGTTTTTATTTTACACAATTGAGAAGCAACAAGGTACGGTTTGAGTGCTGGACACCCTACAGGTTACTGCTGTTCCTTGAATCATCCTGCTATGAGAACTGATACTGCCATGTGGTGTGGGTGGTTGCACTGTAATAAATAGTCTGCTTTCTGATTATTTTAAAGAAATAGCATGTTAAGGATGTGCATGCTAATATGCTGCTGCAGATATTCTTTTACTTGCAGTAGTCATCCTGTGCACTGTTCTGACCAACCTGGTCTCTTCTAACTGCCTTTGAATCATACTTGAATAATCCTTTTGCAGTCTACAGCTTCAGTGTATCATTGTCCCTTTTATCCTGCTGGCAACTGTAATGACAAAGTAGCACCTTTGTCGTGCTTGGCCTGCCTTCCTTTCAAGGGCACAGTATCCTGGTGCAGCTAGGTTTTTTCCTCACTATGTGTCTCTTATGAAATAATGCACTTCCTTTTTTTGGATTTTCAAAATTTCACTGAAATGCTGTAGCTAAAGTAAAACTTATTGGTAAACTTCTGTCCTTCCTACTTAATAGTGTTTTCTCATTGTGTCTTAAAATAAGAAACCAGTGAAGGGGTTCAGATCAGGGATATAGGGCTGAGCTGCAGTTTATGATGAGTACAGTAAAATTAAGTTACATAAGGTCTTAACTTTAGTAGCCTCTGCGGTTCTGCCTATCTTCTGTGTCACATTATTTTCAAGTGCTTAACTGAAATGCTACAGCTGCTATAATAATGTAAAGTACCTGTTGTATTAATACACATAACAGTATTATGTAAGAGCTTAAGAGGCTTTGAAAAAAACATATATTCCCTTACAATTCTAGGATAACTCACCCTGGCAGAGTTCTAGTACACATAAGTTGATTGAGTCACCAATGTTAAGAACTTAATGAGAAATAATTATACTTGCAAAGTATAAAACAGAGCATGTTCACTTTCTGAAAAGCTGGATCCCTCTGTTATACTGATCTTCTGCAACAGTGCTGGGACACAAATGTTGCACTGTATTTGACAGCCTGTTTTCTTTTCTTTCTTTATGTGTCATTGTGGGTTTTTCTGCAGCAGTCTCCTATCTAGTTACTGACTGAACTTTACTTGAGAGATGATAGCCTAGGCTTTGTTATAATCTTAGTTCATGTTAAAGTGTGGCAAATTTCAGGTGTCTGGCTATTCTTGACTAATTTAGGATGCTATAAATGAGAATAAAGTATTGAAACCGAGTAACTGTAGGTTGGAATCAATCTATTTATCAAGATTTAAGCAGTTTGTATCCTAGATGGAAAACACCAGTCTCATAGTGGAAGCTTAAGTCAATACAGTACTTCAATTTTATGTTACCAGATGTATTGCTAAACAAACAAAACTACCTGATATTTGACCTTGAAGATATTAAGAAATTTAATAGAAATTATTATTGTTTGTAATAGGTACTAAGAGTATGCACACATACTTGCATCTGAATACTTGTGTTTGAGATGGCATGTGGTGCTTTCACCGCCCTTGATACAGAAAAAAATCATGTTTGTGGTTCTGAATTTACACAACAAAGATGTAGGTGTTAAAACAGGGTTAACATTGGAATGTTATGCTGCACTGAAGTGTTCATTGATTAATGGCAGAATGTTTAGACCTCCTGTTAATGGTCTTGGCTGCACTGCTTGGCATGACAAAATTATGTGGTAATGTTAATAAATAGGCATTTGAAAAAGGCGAAACAATTCTTAGAGTTCATGAACATGGAGTAGATGAAGCAGCTTCTCTGAAGGAGTTCAGTTTGGTGGAGAAATCTGAGTTATCTGCTTTTTGCAACGTTCCTGCAGTAAGTTTCCTAGATAT
This sequence comes from Irena cyanogastra, assembly GCA_013397155.1. Lineage (NCBI taxonomy): Eukaryota > Metazoa > Chordata > Aves > Passeriformes > Irenidae > Irena > Irena cyanogastra. The sequence continues at coordinate 3,949 of VWZV01005850.1, read as the reverse complement.
AAAGATTTAGTGTGCTGTCTAACCATTATGAATAACCTGATATGCAAAATATTTCTGCATCAGTTTCATGTTCCTAGTTATTTTAGGGGAAGAAAAAAAAGAAGATGTGATGGGATTTAGAGTGTTAAAAGTCTTCAAAAATCTGCTTGGATACTGTTTATCAAGCTTGGAAAAGTATAACTTTGGGCTAGGGACTCCTACTACTGGTGAGTTGTCTCTGTTGCTTATACAATTGTTGACTGAAATAACAGATCTTAGATTGGTTAAATATATGAATGTCTCTAACTAAGATATCCATGCTAATTTTCTGTAGTTGAGGAAAAATTTTTCTGTTAGTGGGAACTGCAAAATATGAGATCAGCTGAAACTAATTTTTCTATATATTATGACATCACAGGGTCTGAACAAAGTATTATAACTGATTCATAGATACAGAAAGAAAGTACTAGCAGATATCACAAACTTGGAGCAAGTCTTTTTAAAAGATGTTATTGCATACTGCTATGCCGAAGATAATTTATGAGATGTGGCTATTCAGGAAGATCTGGTATTTTTCTATACAACAGTACTTCAGGAGCAGCTTCAGAGCTTAAGTGCTGTATTGCTGAAGCCTCTGGTACGTAAACAGGGTAGTGTCTCTCTTGCTTTTTTTTCTTTAAAAATGAAAGGCCACATGCTGGCTGTGGAGAGAAGGCGTAAGAGGAAAATGGATACAACGTGAGATTAATTGCTTTTGGAGCTGTGGCTGGTGTGAGGACTTTAAATGGTGTAAAGTTATTACTGAGTCCTTAAATCTATAGGGCAGCTTGTATTTGTCTTGTGTAATACCTCCTCTTACAAATGGAAAGCATCTTGTGAACTGCAGCAAATTATCACCAAGGTTGTGAAAGTACTTTGGGCTTTTAACATATTTCATAATTGGAACCAGCGCCAGTAACTACCGGTGATGGGTTTGTCAGTGGATCACAGTTCCATCAGTCTTAGTGCATCTGTCCTTTTAATAGCTTTGGTGTCGAGTCTATAATCATAATCTTGCTGTTACTGATACTGTCTTACTATTGCTTTGGAGTCTGTACATCAGCGTAGTGTGTATTTTTTCTCATTCAGCTGCTTGGAAAGAAAAAGGAAATAGACATTCTCGACTTTTAAAGTGGAGGCCTTGAAGGACCAATTCAGATCCAGTGGCTTCTTTAAGTTGTCTGTATTGAGGGTGATTCTCACACAGCTACTAGCTATCAGGTGGAGTTTCTACAACGCAGTTCTCAAATTTAGTTTGCTCTTTTCTAGTGTGCTGCAGACCACTCACTACAGCTTAGCTGTGTGAAAGAGGAAAGCTTAATTTGTCTATGCTTGATGCTACTGCACTAATCTTCAAGAAAATAGATGGTAGACAGCAGTCTGTAGGTCTGAAAGTTGGGGAATTCCTTATCTAAGAAATAAACGTGTTCTTTAATTGATGATATCCAGAATCATGCATTCTGTCTTTTACATTTTCTTTTTCTCATGCATTGGCTCTGCCTCAAAGTGTCTTACTATTAGAAGTCAGGTCATGCAAGCTCTCATTTTCTGTTACAAAATGCTGTTAGTAAATTTTTTTTCTTCTCAAATCTATAATGGCGCTACCTTTCCCATCCTCCAATATTTTGTTGTTCCAGGAACAATATTTTACCAAGTTTATTGACCTGCCAGATATATCTGCTGCTGACTGTTCACTGAATAATGGACCTTAGAATTGAAGAATTCTTGTTGGCATTTTGCTTTTACTTCAATAGTAAGAAGAGTTAAGGCTAGACATTAGTAGCTCTAATGCCTGCAATACATTCTAAAATAATGAAACACATTTCATTAGAGATTTCCGAAATGTTTAGAATGGCAAAACTTCATCAGCAATTGGCACCTCTTGTATCTTTTCAGAGCAAAATTCTACAGACTGTTTAAGAAGTACAGTTAAATTTTGCAGGTTAATTCTTCTTTTTAGGTTTGTAACACAGCATTACTTGATAACTCTTCATAATCTTCATCATTTTAGAGGTAGTCGGTGCTGAATAGTAGGAAGGTTTACTGATATATCTTGACATTTCAGTAACACAGTATGGGCTGGATATGGACACTGATACCTAA